>JAHWFO010003124.1:6871258-6904024 GCA_023313115.1 Rhysida immarginata
AAATAAATATTAAAAAAAAAAAAAAAGCCACAACGCCTATAATAAAAACGGTTTTCAGGAAAAGAAGATCAGACGAGAGCAAGGCGAAATTTAAAAGTAAAGAAAGCTTTCAATACCCAAAATTAATTTCTTTCGCCTTTTACAATATAAATAATACGATTTCGAACATTTGTTTCAAGTCTGAGCTTGTAAGTTGAGGAGGAAAAAAAAAAAAATTTAAAAAACTGAAAAAAAGTGCGAAACATTATGGTGAAAGCGATTGTTTGGAGTTGTGTAGCAATGACCGTCGTGCATTTAGCATTAACCATGCTCTTCACCCTTTAATCATTGCTGCTGCTGCTGATCATAATAATAATAATAATGCTATTGCTAGAATGAAAGGTTTTCGAACACTTATTTTCGATCTCGTTTCTAGCTTCGTTATGTCTATCTACCTGTTCTGAAGCCGGTTCGTTGACTTTGTGTGAGGAGGACTGGCAGGTGCTCGGGGCGGCAGCCGCTCGCTCCTCTTCCTCCCTGGCCATGAGCGTACTCTCAACCGTCGACGAATCAAACAATATGACATTGGCTGGCATCGTTCGAGAGAACCCCAAAAGAACGCTCGCTCTCCACGTTTCACTCCTTAATCCATACGACGCAGTTCGGCGACACGACAATCAACAACATCGTCAACAAATGCAGGGATCTCTCGAAAAATTTCTATCTCCAACAATAATCGCTTACTAGTGTACATTTACTCGCTACGATTACATCGCCACCTTACGTCGACTGCGCATGAGAGCGAGAGTATTTCGTTTGTAACGGCGAAAAGCCTGGGAACGGGAGTATTATTGAAAGAAACTGGAAAGCCTTCAGCTATAAAGAATGGGATGCCCCCCTTTTCTTGTCTTGGTTAGGCTGGATTTATTATTTGTTTTTTTTTAATAATATATAAATACGGTAACTAATATACAATCAACGAAAATAGTAATAATAATAATAAGCAATTGTTTATTTTAACATATTAATTTTTTTTTTAATTTTTTCATTGTTTTGTTTTTTGCTATTTTTACGATTACAACTCATTAAAGGTAACAGGAGTACACTAACATAAACAACACAAATGAATAATTGAAATATTTTGAATTAAGGTGTGCTACCCGCATTCCTATTATGAAAATTAATATCTTGTTCATGAGGTGCTACTTTGTATTCTTGGCAGCTTAAATTACATTCCGATTTTATTTCAAGGCCCCCTTGATTCTTTGAAGTTACACTGCGTGATCATCTATTTCTTAGATGCAATGAAAAGCTCAATTTAATGCTCCAGTAAACAAGCAAAAATCCTCAGCGAAAAATAAATAAATAAATAAAAAATTAAATCCAGCTCTTAAAAGCGAATTGATAAGCTTTTGCGGTTTTAACTATATTTTTTAAAAATGATGAATAAAACTCGTCACAACGTCTTCTTCCTAACGAAAGTCGTGACTCATTTCCAAAATTGAGTTGAACGCCTTAAAATAGCAAATAACGCTTTTGATTACTATCAAATAACAAGAATTAGTCAAAAGAACTGGCTTCTCTTTCTCTGTCTGTCATTGCGACTAATGGACAGAGAGCTCTGTCGTCCTTTATTATAATTGTGCACATCCTGCTCGCACTGGGAATTTGTAACCCGTAATTGATCGGGCAATTCCTCTCTGAGTTTTTTCTCCCCTACAGTCTTATTAGCTTCGCGGCGTCTCGTCTGTTTACTCATCGAGTTGAGCAGGCAGCAGCAGCAGCATCGCCGAAGCCAATTGTTGTTGTTCTTGCCCGCTTCTGCTGCTGCTTTTTCGGCTTTTTCTCACGCCACACTTTACTTTTGCCCACATGACAGCTCCAGTAAAGGTCATCGAAGGCGAGACAATGAATGTGTCTCTTCTTCGTCTTCCCACTCCACCGATTCACTCCAGCTGATTCCTTAATGATTCAGGTCATTTCCGCGTCTCAGATGTTGTTTCATTAAGCACTCCTGTCTCTACATCCCAAGTAATTGCCAAGGAGAAACACAAGTTGACGAATGAAAATAAATAAATAAATAAATAAATAAATAAATAAATAAATAAATAAATGTTTGTTTCTGTTTTTCCTTTTTATTTTTTTTAGTTTTCTTCTGGCTATCTATTAAACATTTGTTTTGATATTGTAATTTATCTTGATTTCAGACTTAATATTCTTTCAAGATCATACTGAATAATTAAAGTGAGCAACTCATCTTCAAATTTGCTAAAAGAAGAATGGATTTATTTAAAGATTCTTATATGAAAATTTGTTAATATTTTGATTAAATCTAGCTTATTATAAAACCTTAATTCTTAAATAAATTAATTATAAATATTACATAATTATAATCGCTCACAAAGGAACCTCACTTATTTTCCCATTATATAACTGTTAATAATAAGAGGAAAAGAGCATGAAAGGGTTAAAACAAAGTTTTAAATAGAAATCTGAAGGGTTAATTACTGACTTATAGAAAAGAACGCCCCACCTCAAAACATTGTTGTTCCATGTAAAGATCACATGGGAAGCAAATTAAGTAATGGATCATTATGGAATTCATGGCAACTAATTTCTCCTGTCATTGCAATTCAAGAATACAGGGTGTTTCACCTAAAGTGAACCAATAGCCAACTTCTAAAATATAAATCTGACAAAGTACTTTCAATAGAATTGAACTGTATTTTTTTGTGAGGAGTTTTTGTGTATTCCATTTCCAAAAAAACCGACGCCATTTTCGAATATGGAAATCAACTTTGAAATGTGCAATGGAAACCCCTATTTTTAATGGTATTTTCAGATTGTACACAACATTTGAGAAATGTTTTATTCTTGGTGTTTTTTCAATTGATTCAACCGTTTAGGAGATAGAGGCAGTGAAAGTGTGGTTGCTTGGATTTAAAGAAAAGGCAAAAAACAGAAATTGATCCTAAACACAATGAATAATAAAATGGATAGCAATGTTTTTATTTGAACATAACATTTTTATAGTTTTCGCTTAAATTGATATATATTTCAAAGTTGACTTCCATATTCGAAAATGGCGGGGGGTTTTTTGGAAATGGAATACACATAAAAACCCCTCGCATAAAAGTACAATAATTCTTCCATTGAAAGTACTCTGTCAGATTTGTATTGTAGAAGTTGACTATTGGTTCACTTTAGGTGATATACCCTGTATATGTTTGAAAGCGTGATGGATGTGCTTGTGAGTGTCGCCACTAAATTGGGCGAGGGAGGAACATTGAAAACTCGTTAGTTATCGTTTAATAAGGCAAGCATCATTTAATAAAGAAATTTAATGCACACTGAACATCCCTCCATAGTTGTCTACATAGTTGACCATATTTGTCTCCAAGTTTGTCCACAGTAGTTGCCGTCGACAGAGAAGGCGGTGAATACCATTTTCTGGAGATAATCAAAAACATTTTCAAAACGTGTATTCTGGAAATGCAGTACTGTCGTATTTCATTATGAATTCCATAATAACCCTCGTATAAATGAAGTGGAATGATGTCCTAAGCTTCGGTTCGTTCAGTGATAATGCAGCAAGTGGTTCTTTGGCGCGACCTGAGTGATTTGAAGAGCCAATGCCAGATGCATTAATACTATATTGGAGGTAGAAGGAGGTACACGTTCCTATTAAATGAACAAATCAGTGTATATAATAATCATCAACCAAACTCGAACAACACCAAAAACATATCAAAAGAAAACATTTTCAAATTAAAAAAGATTATAAAAAGAATCAACACCCAAATCATCTGTAGAAATCAACAAGAAATTAATTTCCCCCAGGAAATTATAGGAAAGCAGCGGAAGCTCTGCGATCATCTATTTTTACCCCTTTATCCCATTTTTAATATCCCCCCCCCCCCCACCAGCCAAATTTTTTAATCAAAAAAATTGATTTTCTCGAACGTTATATTTAGAAAAACATCTTTCCTTTCTTATCGTTTCCGAACGAATGACATATCACATGCCATATGTTGCCTTAGTTCTACAGACCAAGTGACTGCCACCCCACAACTCCGACCCTGTTGGGAAAATTTGGCCCAAACTTCATAGTAATACAGATCTAATACTTCATAGTAACACAAAACTTCATAATAATAATACACAGTAGAGGAATCTGCATATCGAATTTCACTCCTTTACATACCTAAATACACGTAGACCTTTTGTTCCTTTCTAACTCCCACTCCCGAAACTCCGACCCCAATGAGGCAATTAAAACCAAGCTCACTAGTGAAGGTTGTTGACGTGCTCATAGTAAGCTATATTCCGAATTTCAACCTTCTACCTCATAAAATGCAGAAATTATTAAGGGGACGGACGGAAATGGATATTGTAAAACCAATAAGTAGCTCCATTCTTCCGCTTCTTAATTATTTGGAAAATGTTAATTAAACAAATCATAAAAAAATAACATCATATGATTACACTGGTCAACAGCCAAAATGCTCACAAATTAAGTGTTTTTGTATTATTATTAATGCTGATTATAATAATGAAAACGAAGTTTTTCTATCACGCACCAATTTTTAGAAATCGCCATATTAAATATTTTCAATTTCAAAGCCTATTTCGCAAGATATGCATATTACGTAAACTACCGTCCCCTGTTAAGTAATTTCTAATATGTGTTGAAATGCAGCTAACAGTTAAATGTTCAGCTTTTCAACCCGTTTTGCCCAGGATTTTCTTTTTTTGTGTGGCATCTTGAAGGTCCCGAAGGAGGGTCCAGCAGTTAGAGGTCCATTTTCCCTGCTACCGGCTCTCTATGGCAGAAATTTCCTGGTGGAACCTTTCTCCATGTTCATCACTAACGTCACCAAGGTTGCCAGGAGAGAAATCCAGGTGGGAATGCAGTAAATGAATCTTTAGTGACATATTGCATCCCAATTCATAAAATGCTTCCAGAAGCTCATCAACAAGTTCAGGGTAGTTGGGTTTCTTGTTCTTTACCAAGAACCCGTGCGCTACAACCTTTAGAGCTTTCCAGGCTCTTAGTTCCACTGGGTTCAATGTAATTTCAAACCCGTTTTCACCCATTAGATCCCTGATTTGAAGGCCGACAAAAATGCCTTTCTTTATTTTCAGAAGCTAGAATCCCGCGCTCTGCCTGTTCATTGCCTTTACAAAGTTTTTCATTAATCCCAATTTGATATGAAGAAGAGGCAGCAGGATTTTCTCTATTTCGACTAGATGTTTATTTTCGACATTCATTTGCCTAGGAGTCAAATTTTGGCGATATAGCCAGTCCTTTGTGCTATAGTAAAAATCTTTTCTCCGGCTATCCCACTCACAAATGAAACTGTACACGCTCACCATGTCTAAAAGAGGTCCAATGACCTTCAAATTTCCACAAATTTGTACTGGCCAATACCTAATTTCAATTCGCTTTATCTCAAAAACTGTGCGCGCTAGAGCAATTTTAAAATTACATTCGTAATCAGCAAGAAAAATACTATCAAAATCACCCATTTTCATTACGTGAACAAGAAAATCTTACATTTTGTTGGCCAGTGTTTTTTATCTTGTAAGTATTGTTCGAAAACTTTTGGTTAAATATGTTCAAAATTCCCTCTTCTTTCGCCTTCTTAAATTAATGGACCGCACCACCAAACAACCTGTGTCCTTATCTAACAACTGATATCAATTTCTATCTAATAACCAAAACAGGTTCAAAACCGCTTTTGTTATGCTTTTAGTTTGTTTTATTTCATTTTTATTGAGATAAATGGCTCGAACTACAAAAACACACTTCAATGACATATTCAACATTTGTAAAGCAATCACAATGTCAGTGCTGATCATCTGCACATAATGAATACTGTCATCATCTCCCAAGTTGGAATTCTCGGAAAACTGTATGACTACACATATCAACTTTAATAAGTTCAAGACTACCAGTGGATAAAATTACAATTGGAAATATTTGAAGTTTCTTTATAAGTATAATTTGTTATGTAATTTTTTTGGCCTTTGTCTTAATTCTTTAATCAACACTTCAATTCTTAACTAGTTGAAATTTCATTTTTTGCAATTACGATTCCAGTTAACGTTTCTTCTTTCAAACAGTTTTAATCCTTTGTAAGTAAACCATTTCGGTTGTGGAACTGTTTAATGAGCCTGGATTATTAAAATAATCTCTCCTGAAAATTAGATAATTTTGTCACGTGGTGATGGTGGCGACAGGAGTCATTTAGTTAATTCCATTCGTAAAGCAGCTTATAAATTTCAGGAAAAAAAAATCATGGTCATATGAAACTCACTATTTAAAAATTATGTTAAAGGCGATCACAAGAAAATTAATTTTTCACGTTACTATTTTGAAAAAAAAAAAATTATTTTTTGCTTAAATTTTATGGAGCATTTGCGTTCATTATGATTTCGTTGAGGTGTCAAATTTTAATGCCATTACTCTTTGCTCATTATATCACGTTTAATGACCTCGTTTCTCAATCTAATTTCAGTTGCTATAAGAATTCACGTTTAATTGCGTCATCTTTGGATAGGTTTCTTTAACAGCAGCCCAAGATGTTGCGTTTTCAACTGAATTGGTTCCGAAAATAACTTTTTTCTTTCTAATTTTTACTTTTGACACGTCCATTGAACGGAGACTTCATTTTCTTTGTTTTAATTATCATCCTTTGGTCATAGTAAATTAAACTTTAGCATAAGTTAACGTATTTAAAATCGCTGTGAGCTTTAAGTAAATATTCGAGATAAGTAAGAATTGGATAATTTAGGCTAGCTTTACATATGAAAGCTTCACGTTCATTTATTTTCAATTCGCATTTTACTTCAGCAAGTGAGAGAATCGAGTTTTAAGCTCCCTTGATGAGCAAATTTTACAATGAATTTTCAGGATGAACATAAAGAAGTCTTTCCTTGATTTTGAACATTTAAAAGAAGAAAAAAAATATGTCGGTTATACTTCAACCTTTCTTTTTTCTTTAAATATTTCGTGCACTTCAATATGTGCTTCGTTTATTACCCGGAGAACGTCTAAGCGATACTCGATTTCTCGCCATGTGTTCTCCAATATCCCTTCAGACGCCGTCGTTGCAACATCTCTTGCGCACGCTTTGAAAGTTTCAATCAATATCAGGAAACGATGAACTGAACACTTTGTCCTTACCACATCTCCGTAAAAGAAGTCAAGAAGGGTTAATGTCTGGTGAACATGGTAACCACTTTGTTGGATCATCCCTCCCAATTCATCGATTCGGAAAATTTGCAATCAAGCAGACAGGGCCGTCTTAAGGCATGGACAAAATGGATAAGGGAAATTCCGGCATTGCTTCTAAATAATTCTTCCAATTCTTGGCAGAGACAGTTTTAGGAAAAAATAAAATTTCGATTCAATTGTTTTTGCATGTCCAAAAAAAAACAAAAAAAACTACTCGCCAAAACTTCAATTAAACTTAGTTCATTAAATAATCTTCAGAGTCCTCCACGCTATTTTCGCTTTTACCAGTTAGACAAAGTCTCATTCAATAATGAGCACAAAACAATTTATAATTTAAAACGGAAGATTGTTCTACTCGCTTCCCGTGTTTCTCTAAATATCGAGCTGTTCGCTATAGACGACAAAGCTACTAAGCTACAAAAACTATTAGAATTTTGCCATACTGAAATATAAATACACCGATCGAGAAAAGAAAGGCTTACTGTTGCTAATTTTCATTCAATTTTTGACATCTGTCGTAATGCGCCTGTGATAACCTTTCAAAATCTTCTTATGTTCAAGAAAACTGCGAAGGCGCACTTTATAAGTTTCTGAGCGTGAGAATAAACGTCAATTTTTAACTGGCGTTTACG
This sequence comes from Rhysida immarginata, assembly GCA_023313115.1. Taxonomy (NCBI): domain Eukaryota; kingdom Metazoa; phylum Arthropoda; class Chilopoda; order Scolopendromorpha; family Scolopendridae; genus Rhysida; species Rhysida immarginata. The sequence goes on from JAHWFO010003124.1 coordinate 6,879,110, forward strand.
TTTTTATATTCTGAGTGGTTGGGTAAGTAAGGGGCCCAAAATGCTGTTAAGGCTTTCCTGTATTCAAGACGTGACCAACAACTATACATGTAAACCTCTAGTCACCAAGTATTGCATTATTGCAAATCTTATTGGAAAATTCCCATAACTGAAACTCCTTTAATTAAGATACAAAGAAAAAACTCCTAGCAAGTCTAGATAAATGTTCGTTATAATGGGCTCAGTAAAAACGAAAGGTCCAATAACTTTGTTGTGCATTAGACCCCATCTAACTCTAAAGGAGGAAAACTCTATAAATCGGCCAATGTGATGCCAGAAGTTCAATGTTTTATTATCTGGGATAGTTTTTTTTAATATGGATTTTGTTAATCAGGGAAACACAAACGTTTTATGCTACGATATTTTTTCTTGCAAGTAGATCAAATCTATACAAAATTTATTCTTGGAGTTTTAAACGGCGCGCAATCAAGTTGTCGTTGCTGTAAGGAAGTTTTCCGCAACTAAGGATCCAACCAAGGTCTTAGAGCTACTAATTTCTTACTAGTTTTAAAATAGCATTTAAATTTCGCCTAATTTCCATCTTATTATAGCGAATAATTATTTTTTGCTTTAACATTCTTCTCTTTAAGGAAGAGAAGAATGATAAGACACAAGCATTTATGTTGTTTTTTTTTTAATAGATTTACAAGCATACGATGTTGAAGTTAATGGACACCCGAGCTAAAGTAGTGCAAAGAAACACATAAGTTTTTAATTCCTTATGAATTGCTTCCGTTCAGAATGAGTGGAAGTCCTGTAATAGAAACAACAATTATCTCTCCTTCAGCGGCTCTTCTTTATTGACTCTGGGCTGCTTAATTGGTTCGGCTTCCTATCCAGTGGGCTTGTTAAATGCAGTGGGAGTAGCAATTAAGTAAATCCACGTCCCCCCTCACCCATTCTCTTCTTCCACTTCACTTATTTGAAAAATGTTGGTGCCGCACACACACGAGCGCTCGAGCAATGTGGAAAACAAGCAGAACATATCTACGCCCTTGGTCGCCCGAAACTGATTTAGAAATCGCATCTTTTAAGGATTCACTTAATGAATATTGGAAACAAGATTGCATAGAACAGCAATTTCGACTTTTCCTCCGTGACAATATTTCATCAGAGCCAATGTTGACAACGGGGAAAAAAACTTTTCTAGTTCCCTACGTTTCTATTCACTCTCTCATGACTGTGAATCCCATAATTTTTTTTTATATATACAGCATCTTTTTCCTCCAGTTTAAGCGCAGGAAATCCTCGTTTTTAAAAACGAATTAATTAAAATTATAAACAAAAATGAAACGGGCGGGAGGCGGGCAAATATGGAAAATGCTGAATCGACTTTTTTCCAATAAAAAAAGCTTTTCACCAGCAAAGGCGTGTTTGCCTTTAAATTGCCAGGAGAGCTTTGAAGATAGAGTGAGAGGAAGAATAAAAAGAACTGAATGTTCGGCTTTTTTCGTGGGTTTTTTTCCCCCTTTCTTTTCCGAAGTTGATTTATGTATGACGGCAGTGGAGTGAGTGGTTGGTGGCAGAGCCGACTATGCAACCCACGTAAGCGTTCGAGAGAGCGTTCAAATGCTCACTTCCTTTAGAACCGGAAATCGTTCGAGGAACTCGCTAATTGTCAGCTATCGCTCCCGTTTCTCCTCATTCCAATCCTACAGTTCAATAAATTTCGTTTTCCCCCTTTTTCCTAGCCAGAAAAACCTTTTTCCTCCCACCGCAAACCTTAGTCATAAAAAGCAGTATTTTCAGAAAATATGCATTATTCAGCGTACACTCGTTTATTAATAGGCACTTAAAGGAAGAACAAATGGTAACACGAATAATAATAAGTAGTCATTAAACCTGAAACAAAAAAAAATATTGTAATTTCCATAATATGAAACGAGAGTTTTATTTATGAGGTAAAAAAAATAAAGACAAAGTAAATAAAAGGAAGCGAAAAACAATAGGCGAATAATCGATAAACTTAAACGGTTTATAGGTCATCGTTATTCAATCGTATAAAGAGGCCTTGAATTATAATGAAAAAAAGTATTTTAATTACAAAAGAAGTACGGAATAGTAATTAAATAGCGATAAGGGGAAATTCTATGTGATTTCCCAAAGCTTTAAATGCGAAAGAACAATCTAGCCACAAAACGATTCGCTTTATGTTAGCCAAAGAAACTTAACTGCATTTATATGCTTTATTGTTAAAATGGGAGATTACAAGGAAGATCCCGTTTCACTTAATTACATCCCCAAAATAAGGCTGTTTGTTTGTTTGTAATATGTTAATCTCTCCATTAATCGCAAACAATGTTTAGCATAGAAAACACGCAAATCGAAATGTGGGCGCCTCTTCTTCTGGAAGTTCCGTCGATGGTACCAGCATCCTACACGTACTTGTATGACGATCCTCTCATCAGGGTAATGAGATGACCTGTTTTCGTTCGTTAAGTTTTATTTCAGTGAAGGTACCTACAAATGTTAGTAGAACCTTTGAAGACATATAGTTTTAAAAAGATGCAAATTTCATAGAATTTTTTTCCCTCCATCCAAACGTTAGTTGGTGTAATTCGAGAATTTGCTCTTTTTTTACAGCTTATTGAACCAGTTTTAATGTTAACGATTGTAGCGGGATTTTTTTATGTTACAAAGAATATATTTGGGATTTTTTTTATTTTATCTGGAATAATATCAGAAGAAAATATTGCAAAAAAAAATTGATTTAATGATAATCTTTTTATCATCTCTTATCGCTTTAAAAAGTTCAGATGTTAAGATCACTTCCAATATCATGAGATAATAAAGCAAAAAATACGGGGGAGGGAATTTAAAGTTCGATTCGATTAAACACTTCGTAGTTGAAGATCTTTGCCTTTCACATGCGAAAAAGCGTAAACCCTATTGCATCACCATTATTGGCACGCGTACTATCATCAAGCACTCTACACTATTACGTCATTTTTTTAAAGTCATTAAGGCGAAAAAAAAAATGACAGTTGAAAAATAGAAAAATAACTTTCTCAATTTTAGCTCCATGCTGACATAATTGTGTGCATTTCTTAGTGCATAGCTCTGTGCGTGTTTGTTTTTATATAGTGAAATTATTTTGTCCTACATTGGGTGCTTCAAATGTCGACTTAAAAAAAAAGGTATTTAACGGTTGGGAATAAAGTCAAAAAACTTTCGAAAAATTAATCTTTAAATTCTCTCACGAAATCTAAAGGAGAAAGTATGAAAGGAGGTCGGGAATAACGATTGCTCTGCAAGATTCCGGGTTCAGGGTTTTTTGCATGTTCTCAAAAAACAAAAGTGCCTTTCAGGGTTTTCTAAAAACGTAACTGATAAAGACCAAAGGCGAGCATGAAGTGTGCAACTGTGTCTTAGTTAAGATTCAAGAGATAATGCAAGTCTTTTTTTGCAAAGAATAAGTCATAACGCAATCGATGCATATTCGAAAATACAATGATGCAATTGTATTTTGTCATATTTAGGAATGTTCTCTATGATACATTTTAAAAATTTGAATCAGCTTCTTCTCTTATTGCGTATTAATTCCCTCCTTTTCATACTTCATCATTATCAGATAGCTCTCTCCTTACTTTGATAAGTTTTCGGTTAAAACGCTCAATAACTTTTTACGGCGGTAATAGTGATGATAATATTAATTACAGTAGTGTAATAAAAAATATAAACGTTAAAAATAGAAATAGGCCAGGCTTATATAGCACTAGAAAGGGGGCTTTGAGTCCGCAACATAAACAATTCGCTTGAGAAGAAGTGCACTGAATAGATCTTAGCGAAAATGATGCAACTTTAAATCCTCTTCAGAACGAACCGAAACAGCTATTTGAAATATCTAAAGACGAGGCACGTGAATCACACAAACACAAACACACACATCCACTCCAACCACATCTAAACACAAGCGCACGTGTGCAAATACACGTCACTTGGAAGCGTGTACGAACCTGTCTAATTTGGGCGCTACGAGCTGTTTTATTAACGAGAACAATTCTTTTCCTTTTGCAAAGGGCACGGTGAACGGAGAAGTCGATGAACTGAAAAGATTGGAATAAAAAAAAGAGAAAGGAAGAAAGGAAAGCGTCACCAGATGCCCCATGAGGATGGGCTTCCCCCAGTCAGTGAGTGCCTTGGAGAGTTTGTTTACTGTTCGCTGATGGAATGGAGGGGGATCAGAAACAGCCAAGGCTGCTTTGAGGATAAAAGAAAAACGATCCCAATTTTTTTTAACTCCAGCCTAATCAGTGGCCTTTGATAGAACTGATCAAGTAGAGTAGATAAATTTTCTAAAATGTTTAAATACAAATTAAATTTCAATGAAATCCGACGGACATTCCAGATTGAATAGATGAAACACTGCAGGGAGCACGAACTACTGAAAACACATATAATTGTAAAATCTAATCCCATTTGAGAAAATTTCGAAAAGGCGCTTTTGTACGGCATATTTAATAGTTCTACATAAAAAGACACAATCATGAGTTATCGAATCGATTGTACAAAATCGGCTGACAACTTTGAACGAATCAGGAATTTGGTCCAACTAAAAAAACGAATGTGCGTTACTAGCAGACAACGTTATCCAAGAGCGTTTTCAAAACGCAGTAAACTTGGAACTGTCCAAGTTGGACAACAGAAGACAGCATAAATTGGTTGATCGGAAGAATCAAGAATTAAATTGCATCATGCTGATAAGAAGATAAAGATTGGACCCACATTTCATGGTGGATATTTCATGTTTCATGACCGAATATTTTTAAGTTTGCTTTGGTAGAATATACAGAATTTTCATAAGGAAGTCGGAGTAATCTTATCACTGATTTGTATGTTTTTCCGTATTTTAAATAAAAAAAAGAACATGCTGCTATAGATAGCTTTATCCAGAAGCCTATATGAAAGGTATCAGAAAGAATTAGTGTTTACAAATCACTTGACAAAATCGCAGCGAGTTTGAAATAGTATTCAAGAAGACGCTTAATTAGCGGTGGAAATATGGCGGAATACCATCCTATCGAAAGACATAGTCCGTATCATACTGTTCAGTTAGCGGTTGTGCCAAGAGCTAATTTTCAAGCAGATTCAGATAGGTGAACCCTGTCAAAGATTCTGCCGCAAAGAAAAGCGGGCCATAAAATATGAATTTTGAGATGGCGAGCATATCACAATTCATATCTGCTTTTCCTACATAAGGGGTCATTCAAGTATTATGTCACGTTGTTAGGGGGGGGGGTTGTCATTGTAACAATTTGTGATGAGGGGGAGGGGATAAAACACTGCATCACATCACGGTCACTTCAGAGGCAGTCCAAAGTCTAGGAATGGGGAATCCATATGTTTTTGTTTATCCCAAGTCCCAATAAAGCCCCTGCAAATAAGTCGTGACCTTTCTTGAGAGATCAGCAATGAAAAGGGAAGGGAAAATTCTGCGACCTGAATTCGAACCAGGGACCATGTCTATCGCTGCACCGCTCTTACCAACTCAGCTACCGCGGATTTGAATCGCTTTGCTGCTACAAGATATCCAAATGGACTTCATTGAAGTCACCAAGCAACTCAATCGGCAGAGCAGGCCCCGACTCGAAGGTCGGGAACTACCCTTACCCTTAAACCATCAAATAAATTGATGAAATTTAATTCAAACATAAGATAATAAATAAACTGAAGCAACATCTTCAAGCATATCGAAATGACAAATTGAAAAGGGAAGGAAAAATTCCGCGACCTGGATTCGAACCAGGGATCATGCCTATCGCTGGCACCGCTCTTACCCATAATGAACATCAATGAAAAGCAATATGATGCGGAATAGATCGATGAGCCGTTCGTTGATAAGGAAAAAATAATAATCCCAATTATTGAAAATAGTGAAAATGTAAATTTAATATCAATAGAATCCCATTTAGAATGTCCCTTGGAATAAAAAAAGCAACCTATTAGAAATAATAAAAAAAAAATTGTATAATTATTATGTAGTAGTTTATTTCTTTATAATATTTTGAAGAATGGGGGGGTAAACATTTTATGATGTCACATCAAGGGGGATCAAGGCGTGTGTGACGGAATGTGATGTGCGGGGGAGGGAGGTATGAAAATGGTAAAAATCAGCGTGACTTAATACTTGAATGATCCCTAACCAAACTTTATCACAACAATGCTTATAGAACGGCCTAATTCAAATTTAACCAAATCTTTCAGAAGTTGGATTCGAAGTGCAAGAAACTGACATCTGGAATCGGAGTCATATATGAAGTTGGAAATTTTTATCCCGACGCTTCACTGATTAGCACATCTTCTGACTTTCAATTCCATCGTGTATAAGTGGCATACATACGCTGTCTATGACATCTACCAATTTACAGCAACTTCCGAGATGCAATCCAGATTTCTGCTACAAACTCCTTCCCAAAGTTTTTCAAAAGCTGATGGAATTCATACCTAAGCGAATTCAAGAAGTCACATGATTAAGGATGTATTCTAATAAAATGAACTCGCAATAAGGGTTGTTCAAGCCCGAGAGCGCACGTGGTTTATCTCAAAGTACCCCCTCCTCCCAAATGGATGCATTTCTACAAATCTGTTTTCCAGTCTTTGAATACGAGTCGATGGCCAAATGATGTTTAACATCGTTTTCGAACATTTCAAGATAATCACTGAATTTGAAATGCCCTCAATTCGGACTTCAAATGAAGAACAAGGAAAACTCCACCCTAAATAAAATACCGGTATATATGGTTGATGGGAAACTGCTTATTTTGGGTAAAAAACTCTTCACCTCATACCATTAGAGGCAATTTCTAAACAAGAATTGTGTAAGCCTTGCCAGTGGACAATCCTACAGGGTTGGCAACTTCATGTACGACGTTCCTCATGCACCATTGCTGCAGCTGTATTGATGTTAATTTCTGCAACATAAAGGACACCTCGGGATGATTTTGCGTTATTCCCGTACGTTCCCGCACGTTTATTGCAACTTATAATTCTGAAGCGAAAACTGAAATAGATGTTAGCATACCATCCAAATACGCGGGAAAATAATTGCCTTCACTTCTGTAAACCCCGTAAACGATTATAATCGGATGGATGCGTACACGGTTCTGCTACCTTTGTTGTCTTATTGCATAAAAGGGCGCTTTTTTATTTTGTTTTTTTTTTCTAATTTCATATGTTCGTATCTTCAAAGTTCGCCAGTGGGGGGGAAAATGAAAATTTTGCCTTAGTGAACAGCCTAAGTATATTTACATAAGTTCATTTAGTAAAGTAAAGCGAAAAAAATTGTCGTCCATTATTAAGGCTTAAGAGCTACAAATGAATCATATGGACATTTTTCGTTTAGGATTTTTTGACAGATGATTATAATTTCTAATAATACTGCACAATTATTTTTTACACTCTCAAAGATGACACGTGGTTTTTAGCGTATTTTTGCATGTTTTAGCAGTTCTGAAATTTTGGAAAAACCCTTATTTTACTACGAAAATAATGCACAAAAATAGCGGACGCGATTTAAGAAGTTTTTCTATTGTCGCGCCAATTTCCGATCACAAGTTTTCATCTGTCATATGCTGGAGGAAGAACACGTTAATGCTTTCACCAACCCTGATAATACGGCCTCAAATGAAACTGAAAGTAAAAGAACAGGAAGAAAACCACAAAATAAAAGCAAGAGCAAGATAGACGTGCTAACCCTTTGAGTAAATAGAAATTTCGAACGAAGAAAGTTGCCAAAGAACAAAATATAACGATTGTTCTGGAGCCTACGTAATAACAGGAAACGGAGGAAAGAGGATGGAGAATGTTTTTTAAAGGAAAATACTCGTTTTAAGAAAAATAAACTTTCTTTAAGAAAAGGGTAATAATTCAGGAGTTTATGAACATCTAATTTCTTTGAAATAACATTCCATTTTCATTTTAATAACAAACGACATCCCTTTTACTTGTGTGATTTGTAAAGCACTAAATAATAATTTTCCCGTATTATCCAGTGCCAGGAATATCATGTCTTGGTGCCTGCAAGAGAACATAAGGACTTCTGTCATTAACTCCTTGTGTCTATATACAGTAGTATTAAGTGGAATAAGCGCCGCGGCGCTTATTTGAGGGCAGCCTTTAAAAAAAATAATAATTTATTGGTAAATATTTTAAATTTCTATTTGTATTCTTAATAAAATTACCTTACATTTACCTTGATAATAAAAATTTCCTAAATAAAAATAATAATAAAGTGGTAATTAATTTTTCAATAATTCAAGATGCGGCGTTTATTCCACTTTAACTTTTTATGACGCGGCGTCTATTTGAGGGTGGCGATAAAATGGGAGCGGCTATTATTCAAAGAAAAACGCTATATAGGATTTGCGGTAGTGGTCTGCAGAGTCCATGAATACGTCCGTGAAAAGTAACAGTGATTGTAAATCCTAATCCAGAGCACTGATCTCTATAACAACAGATCTCTATTTGTTATAGAGATCAGTGATCCAGAGTTTTAAGATTTGTGACTAACATCGCCACCTCTCGTCGGAATAAGTTGTTAAATCTTTAAATTGCCACAGGCAAGCGTTTCTTCCTCTTCCCTGGTTAACCGTTATTGGGAAATCCTTCAAGGCTGCATTTGTATGCATTCGTTGCACTTCTCGGAGATGTATATTTCCTTACATTATGAGATCAAATTGATTCCTATCAGTTTCGTGGACAGTGTAGTTTTATATATCAGAAGAATGGCATAACTTCATTTATGTTTTCGTATTTTAATTAAGATATATTAATAAAATGAAAAGTGGTCTTGTTCTTCAGAAACGTGTTCAATAAAAATTTTTTAATAGATAACAAAGTAAAAACGTTGGAAAGCACAGTGTATCCTTCAAAAACTTACTCCGATTGGTTCTTCGTTGAATCAGCGGAAGGAGTCACGGTGGAGTCACATATTAGGCCTCTCGTTCATTCGTCCTATAAAATGACGACAGGTATCATTACAATAAGACACCCGTCTTAGCTGAAGAGGTACATTGTTTCACAAATTTATAGCATTGTACGGAAAGTACTTTTTCATAAGTGAAGACAATCTGAACTTCAAAATCCACTACTGCCAATAACCAAATGAAGCGGGATGTTATCCATATTACTGATTTAGTTCTTGTTTTTTTGCAAATGTCGTATTTCGTTTTAACATGTACGATGTAACATACCAATATTGTGGTCATTAAGACCAATAAACTGCAAATGGATGTCTAGCGTAATCTTTAATATTTTCATAGTAAGACTGGTTTTTGAGATAGTTAACTTTTTTGTTTTGACTCTTCTATAGCATTCAACTAGGTACTGATGTCACAGAGTAGGTTTGTGACCATTTTTTCATGTTCATGAGGTTCTTCAATGTTATATCCTAAACTTAAATTTCTGATTCTATAAATGAGAGATTGAGATAGCAAAAAAGAGGGGGCAAGTCCAGATCCCTGTAAAATTCCAAATGCTGATTGCTTAGTAATTGCAATGATTAAATTTAATAGCACTTGTTCTATTACTTAGTCTTTCACCAAAGTGAGATAGCGATCTGACATCCCGAAGGCCACTATATAATTGATCACGAGAAACAGTTTCAAAGGCCTTTGAGATGTCACTTTGGGCGATTAAAACATTGTTTTCTTGGCCACAAGCGTTCAATACATCCATGTTTCTTTCTCGATCCAAAGAATCAAATTTTTAGAAGAAGCTTTTCAAAAATATTAACCCGATTGCCTTCCTTTATTAAGTACCGAAAGGTGCTTTAGGCTATCAGTGTGGGGAAACGTGTCTGTCTGTCTGTAACCCAAACTCCTCCGAGGCTATGAAAGATTTTCAAAATCTGTTTTCGTCAGTCGATGGATATGGTTCATGGCACGAACCAGCTACAAATATTATCTAAATTGGTTCATTGGCACGTGCTCAAATGGTACCTCTATTTTCCCGCCTAGCAATTTTCAATGGGAAGATATATTGAGTAACATATCAAACAAATCGTAATGACGAGATAGAAGCGGATATAAATTACTATTTTCGCCAATTAATAAATAAGGTTCCGGGAATGAACCATTTTGAAAATGGTTGAAATCGAAACAATGACACGTGCTCTAATAGTACCCTTATGACACCCTCAAAAAATTTCAGTTCTAAAATATGGCATGTAATATATCAAATGACTTGGAATGATGTGTCAAGAATGAATCTGCGGTAAAGGCAAAGATTGTCCTGGGCAAAGGAAATGATGTCGTGGACTGATGAAAGCGTGTTGTTTGGAGTGATGAGAAGAAATTCAACCTCAATGGCCCTGATGGTCTAGCCTATTATTGGCATGACCTCAGGAAGGAAGAAAAGTTATTCTCCAAACAGTAGTGTGGAGGAGGAAGAATAATGATCTGGGGAGTCTTCGGATGGAGAATACCAAACAATGATGGAAACCCATTTGCTCCCATTTGGTGAGGCTCTGGGAGGTGCTTCTTGGATTTACCAACAAGACAATGCACCAATACACAAGGCTAAATCAACAATAGAGTGGACTTTAGCAAATGGGGTTCAACTTTTAGATTGGCCTGCCTGTAGCCCGGATTTTAACCCCATAGAAAACTTGTGGGAGAATTTATAGAAAACTTGCACGTGGAGTTTATAGTGGAGGCAAGCAGCACGATTCAATTGATGCTTTGAAGACTGCAATTATTGCTAATTGGGAAAAAATTAGCATCAAGTATCTGCAAAAACTAATTCAGTCAATGCCTGATCGCATTTTTAAAGTGGTCTCCAAAATGGTGGGCAAACCAATTATTTAGAAATGATGGACCTATCATTTTGCAACAAGTTATAATGAAAATATTGTTATAACTTAAAAATTGTTAGATTTTATTTGAATTTTTTAATTGTATTTTGTAAAACAAAGAGTGTAGATTTGAATTTATACCAGTTGTTTTGTGAATAAAAAAATTTTTGTTTTGGAGGCTACTTTAATTAGGCGGACCTATCTTTTTGGAACTCACTGTATTTAGAATAAAAAAATAAAAAAATCAAGGATGTTATCTGCAGCTCAAAACATTGACAGGGGCCCTGAATAATTTTCACTAAAATTAAATCAGAAACAGAAGAACCTCCTTCATCTATTACATGAAATAAATTGCAATAGAGTCAAAATGAAGACAGCGAAGCGTTCAGAGCAACTTCAGTTAACAGGAGAAGTGAATGCTTGAGGGGGGAGGGACATCTACGCGTTGTGACCGATATACAGATCTAGTAAATTTGAAGGAAATGTAGCTTTTCTTGACTTGCAGATGATCGGCGCCGTTAACAATATTCATTCTATCCCATATTAGGTGCTCGTAGCTAAGATAAAATTGTTTAAATCGTTACATTTCTCCACTACGCGATGGGAATCCGCCATGTTGCTTGTTTCGATATTTGGCATCTGATTCTGTTGGTAGATGGCGGTACAGCTTGCCACTTCCTTTGTAGTGAACGGAAGGCGTACAAGGTTGCACTGTACGTAGCCACTGCTATAAGCAAAATTAATGGTAGTCGAAATTGTTTTCAAGGAACCTGGTTTAGTGGAAACTTTATGGTTCATTGGAACTTTCAATGCTAAAATATGGCATGTAATATATCAAACCACTTGGAATGATGTGTCATGAATGAATATAACGTAAAATTAATGATAGTCGAAATTGGTTTCAAGGAACCTGGTTTAGTGGAAACTTTATGGTTCATTGGAACTTTCAATGCTAAAATATAGCACGTAATATATCAAACGACTTGGAACGAGATGTAATGAATGAATATAACTTAAAATTAATGATATTCGAAATTGGTTTCAAGGAACCTGGTTTAGTGGAACCATTATGGTTCATTGGAACTTTCAATGCTAAAATATGGAATCGACTTGGAATGATGTGTCATGAATTATTGATAGTATCTGCGCTATATCCACACTCCCGGCCAGCGACTTTGCTAGTCCTGGAAGTAACTCTGGTAGCATCCAAGATTCTACCCAGCTGTTAGAGGATACAGCCAACGAATTGGACTGATATCGTTTCACTTTGCAATATTTATTAATTTGTAATCTTTCAAATTTCAATCTACTTATACTATTTCAAGAGAATTTGATTAAAATTGTTCTTATAATTTCACCTCCCGTTTGCTCTGTTCCTTTTACGTAAAAAAATCCTGGACAAATAGGCACCCATGTCTATCTATTCGTAAACATGGTCAAAAAGGCCATCAAAATTTGGTCAATATTTTTAAGTCAATAAAATGACATTTCACACTAATCCATCTAATGCCTATCCTGGTCAATGAAAGGACCTTTTGATGGAAAGTCATAGCGCAAATGTGATAAAATAAATTAACCGGAAGTTATACAGACAGGAAATTAGTATGAATAACCCGGCTGAAATTACGGTACGTATAATTCAGTGAAGATAATAAACCGATTTCCGTTAACTGGCTTTAGTGTATTTTGCGTTTTTAACATTGTTCTGGCAATGCAGTAACACGCATTCTCAGTTGGCTATTGGTCATATCGTGTAGTCTGCGACTGTCGACTGACAACAGATTGGGCAGACATTAGAGGACTGCACCGGTGTGTTTCCCATTCGCTCGCTCGAATTCGCTCGAGCGTACTACGGACCGGAGTTGGGCTTTGCTGCTAAACGCAACAGTCCACTATAAATCTTGTTGCTAAGTTCCAATTTGCCAAAATACACTCAAAAAGATTTTTAAAAAAACTATAGAAATTTAATATTACTTTCGGGGTATAAAAATAGGTAAACAAAATTTTTATCCCTCTCCTAAGGGATAAAGTTTAAACCAAAAAACTTACGTATATTCACAGTTGAATAACGAGAATCACGAAAACAGGACTTCAATTTACCTTTTTTACTAAAAATTTATAAGTTTATTTATAATAAATACTTGTTTGTAAAAGTAATAACGAATACGCGAATCTAGAAGCATGCGATCAGCTTCGTTTGAACGTTTAAAACAGTTCGTCCCACTGCCCACTTCCCCTCTTCATGGGATAAACAGAACCGAGCGGACGACGCTCGGAATATCCTATCCCATACCGTTGGTAAATCTGACAGTCTTTTTCGCTCGTTCTATCACGACCATTTGCCACCTAGCGGATTTTATAGTAATGTTTTTCTGCCGAGCGAAAAATGTGTGAATGCAGTCCTCTAGCAGACATGGTCTATTTCGCCTCTGAAAAAATAAAGTCCCTGTTTATCTTGAATAACCCATGAAGTAATAGACCATGGTACAATCTTATAGGTATCATATTTTTAAAATAGATATCACGTCGCTTTACAGATAACGTCAGTGCATGTAATAATCTTAGAATATCAACTTTTCATTTTGCTGTTATGAAGAAAAAAGTCATAGATAACATCTATTAAAGTGTGTATACATTTTTGGACCTCTTTAATTGCATACGCGCACACTTTGCACACTCGTAACAGTACGATGATACGATTTCACTTTTCCCGACACTTTAATAAAGACAGTTATTCTCACAAGGAACACTCACGAAAGTGTAAATCACCGATTTTCGCCATTATTTTTTACTGAGAGATAATACCAATTTCGGCGCGGCCACTTTTCAGTATATTTTCAGATAAAAATTAATCAAATAGTCAAAAATTTGGCGCGCAATTTCAAAATAGGGAAAGTTTATTGCTTCTACGGGTGACTGAAAAACTTTAAACTTTTTTTTGACGCATAAGTTGAGCAAATACTACCAAAACAAATAAATGTAATTGATCAAATAGCTACAATAGCTACATAATGCTTATAAATTTAAATTTACACACTTATGTAAAAACTCTGTTAGAAAAGTATTTGATTTATTTTTGCTATAAATTCTTGCAAACTTTATAGTACAGTCATCAACAGGAAATAATCCACACGAGTTTAATACTTAATATTGCATTTCATGCTAATGTGTTTTTTAAATAGCTTTTTTAATTATAATTATTTAAATTTAATAATCTTAATAATGTTAACTCTAAATGTAATATTAAATTATTAAAAATAAATTAATATTGAAACGGTAAAACTTAGAGTAAAATTCAAGTGTGGATTATTTCCTGTTGATGACTGTACATAATCTTCAGAAAAATGAAACATTACAATAAAATCATGAAATACAAAGAATATTTACACCATCCACATGTAAAGAAAGAAACTTCATTACAATTGTTATGAACACGCTCTAGTACATCATCTCTAAAACAAAAGTTTGTACAATTTATTAACAGTGATGGTCTTTCATCACTATAGCCACATACGAGCCATAAATATTTGAACATTTTTTGAAATCGAGGACTTGAAAACTGATTATGGATCAGTGATGGCAATTTAATGATATTATTTCGTTGTTGCAAACTGAAATCAATTTTCCAGGCAATTACTCTATCTGAAAATAATCTTATAAAATTTTTCCACATTCTGAAACAATAAACATCAAGTGGTTGAATTAACGGCATAGTGTGCTTTGGAATAGTGCTTATTGTTAAAGGTTAGCGGACTTTATTATGTGTCTGAATGGGAATTGTGTTCCCTTTGGCTTAGTGCTAGAGCTTGTTCAAGGATAAGCAGTTAATTATTTTGGGGTAGCCTTAATAAGCGAGTCTCCGTTGTGTCTAGTTTTGCAGCTTCACTCTTAGCCGTCTTACCAGCTAAGGCCAATGCGACTTTTCTTACCTAGGATTTTGCTGATGGTCTTGGTGATGAGGATATCGGAAGATGGGTTAAAGTATTATGATTTCTTTGACGAAGTCATGTGAGTTTTGATTTTTTATTGTTAATTTTGCAGTCGGTAAGCTGGTGTTGATCATGTATGATGATAATTTTATGTATTCAACTATCTATTCAAGGAAAAATATGGATTCGAGAACTGAGGAGTAGGAGAAAAACATCAAAAAAGATTAGACCGTTAGAAAATCTAAATATGCAGTTTGCAAATGATTGCACAACGAATTGAAGATGGCAGTATTATTAAAGACGCCCGGAAAAGAAGTGAACCTCCTAACCGCAATTCATGATGTGAAGCTTAAATGTTGAAATGCATAGTTCGTTAAGATAGATTTAATGCCATTTCTATGTTAAATACGTAGTGCTTTTGTTTTACAGTAAATATGCATTGAAATGGGATGCAAACATTAAAAAAACATGGAGGAGAATAGAGAGATTGGATTTAAAGCAAAAGTCCCAAAAATTTAAGCCATTACTGTCTAAAAAGCAGTGAAGAATTCGAGTTAAATGGGCAGATTGGACTTCTTATGACTGAAGCCCAGTATTGTGGAGTAATGAAGCTGTTTTCTTGTAAGTTTTTGGATAAAAGAGTACAAATTTACAGAAAACAACATGATGCTTCCATTGAGAATGCAGGCATTTACATGTACACTGAATTTCTTGAGCATTTTCTAGTTCCAAGTGCCGAAAACTTTTTCGTGTGTAATAAATTCCTGTTCCAGCAAGACCACGCGTCTTAACACTGTGCCAAAGCTGTTAAGGGCTTATTCAGACAAAAAAGGATCGACGAGTTAAAAAGGCCACCGAATTCCTCTGATCTCAGTCCTATTGAGAATACCAAATGTTTGGAATAGAGAATGCGTAAAAGTATTAACCTCAATGCTTCGAAGGATAAATAATGTAATCAGAGGATGAGGCCATCCAACAGCTAATACAATACTTTTAAAGTAATTACATGAATATTTTGTTTTTTTTTTGTAATATTTTTGATTGTAACTTGTAAATTCTTGACTATTTCTAAATTTTGAAATATAAAAACATCGTTTCTAAACTTCTGAAACGGCTATGCAACATTTAAGAATATAGTGCTCCTTTATTTATCAATCATCAGAAAAAATAAGATATTTGAAAGCTATAATACTGATACTATATAAGAAAAAATATTCATATTTCCAATTTATTATTTACATCTCTGATTAACACAAAAAGAATATCCCGGTAATGTTCAGCGAAGTTTCTAAACTTTTGAAACCTACTTGTAACTGACAAATATTCAATCATTCACACTGGGTGTCCCAAAAATGAGCGACGATTTGAAAAATCAATTAAATGAGTTGATACTAAATAAAGTCAAATTCAAATTATTCTCTTTAGTTGTTTAAATAGATATACTCACACTGCCATTTCCATTTTAAAGTAAATACTATTCTCAGAAAGTAACACAGGTGAATGCATAGTAGTTACCATTAGTGATGTCCGTTGGATCCGGATCTCTGATTCGGATCTGATAATATCCGGATTCGGATCTAGAAATATCCGGATCCGGGTCCGTATCCGGATCTCGGATCTCTGATATCGGATCCAGATTTCGGATATCGGATATCAGATCCGGATTTCGGATCCTTTCGCTGGATGCGTATTAAGACTAATTAGGACTTAAGAGGACTAGGCTATCACTTAATAAAAGCTTTTATAAACTGCTTTCAGAAAAAGTTTGCATATACACAATTTCCTGTCTAGGATCCGATTTTCGGATCTCAGATCTCGCATCCAAGATCCGGATCAGAGATCTCGGATCCAAGTTCCGGATCTCGGATTTCTGACCAACATCCGGTTCTCGGATCTCGGTCCGAAAACAAGATCCGGATATCCGGATCTTGAAATCACTAGTTACCATCAACGACTAACGTATTTATAAATTCAAAGTAACTTCTTGCTTGTTCATTTGGGTTAAGCTCAAAGGAATAGCCCCTGACAGTGACGAAGTTACACAATTCTTCAACCAGTTTCCAAAAACTCAAATCAATCCCAGATTTACGTAAAATGAATGGAATAGAATGCTTAGAAATGTACACTATAATGAAAAGAACTGATTTAAACTTAACCTCCAAAGCATAAATTAGTTCACCTATTTTGGAGAAAACTCAGCAGTCTACCTGGCCTTTTTTTGGAATTAATTAACGTTGAAAAGTAACCACAAAGGAAAATTAACTGTCGATCATAAGAAGCGGTTAATTTGGAGTTTTTCCCGGGAATTTCTTTTTAGATTTGTAGGTGATCAACGGAATAATTAACACGTTGTAGAATGAAAATCACTGAAACCTCTAGTGAGTTTAGCGGCCTCTCGTTCTCAAAATGTTTAACTGTAGATTTATCCAAGCCATGATTCAAACATAGAATTTGAAGTTTTTATCAGCAATATTTTCGAGATAAATTTTTATCAGCAATATTTTCGAGGAATACTTTGCATCTCTTCTTAATCCGGTGACAACAACAACTGAGGCATACGAGGTGCACCTTGGAGCGGAGAATAGTCACGGTAGTATCACTGAAACAGAAGTCAGATGGGCAATTAAGTCCCTGAAGACTGGCAAAGCTGCAGGTGATGATGAAATCCGGTCCGAGATGTTAAAGGCCTTAAATCAGGATGGTATCCTGTGGCTGACTCGAGTGTGTCAGGTTGCTTGGATATCTGGACAGGCCCCTAAGCAATGGCAGACAGGAATTGTGATCCCTATCTTCAAAAAGGGAGATCAGAGAGATTGCAACAACTATCGAGGCATCTCTTTGCTCAGCATTCCTGGGAAAGTGTACGCTAAGTGTCTGGAGAAGAGAAGTCGGGAAATAGTCGACTCCAAACTGTCGGGGGAGCAGTGTGGTTTCCGACCTGGCCGAAGCACGACGGATCACATCTTTGCTCTAAGGCAAATCTTTGAGAAATCCTGGGTATGCAAAAGAGGTCTACGCTTGCTTTGTGGACCTCGAAAAAGCATATGACAGGGTTCCTAGGGAGAAGCTCTGGCAAGTGTTGCAAGAGTATGGAGTGGATGGGCAATTACTGGTTGCTATCATGTCTCTGTACGAAAGCTCTGAGATGTGTGTCCGGATAAATGGCATTAAGTCAAGACCGTTCACCGTGGGTGTTGGACTCCGCCAAGGGTGCGTACTGTCGCCCATCTTGTTCATTATCTTTATGGACTGGATAGACAGGGGCAGCCGAGGCGATGAGCGTGTTTGTGTGGGCGACTGCCTGGTGGAGAGGTTGCTCTTTGTGGACGACCTTGTCCTGCTTGGGTCTTCTCGCACGAACCTTCAGCATGCACTAGACCGGTTTGCAGCCAAATGTGAAGAAGCTGGGATGAAGATCAGTGTGGCTAAAACCGAGGTTCTGGTCCTTTCAAGACAGCCTGCTCAGTGCGCTCTCCATGTTAGGGGAGCCTCATTGAGACAGGTGGAGAAATTCAAGTATCTCGGGATTGCATTCACGAGTGATGGACGGCAGGAGAAAGAATTGGATGCTCGGATCGGTGCAGCAAGCTGTGTCAGACGTGAACTGTGGCGATCCGTGGTAACGAAACGAGAGCTGGGTAACAAAGCCAAGCTCTCCGTCTTCAAATCTATCTTTGTCCCCATTCTCACCTATGGTCATGAGGCTTGGGTAATGACCGAAAGAGTGCGATCGCGGGTACAAGCGGCCGAAATGAGATTCCTGAGAGGTGTGGCAGGTGTTACCCTACTAGATAGAGTGTACAGCAGCACAATAAGGGAATCTTTAGGTGTTGAGCCGCTACTTCTCCGCATTGAGAGATCTCAGTTGCGCTGGTATGGCCACGTGATACGGATGCCGCAAACTAGTCTTCCTAGGCAGTTGTTATTTTCCAAGCCGGTGGGTAAGAGACCAAGGGGTCGGCCTAGAACCAGGTGGCTAGACTACATGGAGAATCTGGGTTCGAGTCGCTTGGATATTACCAGGGATGACATGCGCCTGATGGCGGAAGATCGCGATCGCTGGAGATCCTCCATAGGGCTGCTGCCCCCGCGACCCTAACGGATAAGCGGGTTTGAAAAGTAAGTAAGTAAGTAATTTTTATTTTCGTTTTAATCTCTGATAAAGCAGAAATAATAACGTAACCTGATCTCTGGTGCACGGAACTTCCAATCGGCCGAATCGAACTTTTGACGCGAAGATTGCAACAAACTGTAGATCGCGATGGACTTTACTTCGATGAATAAACTTTGTATTTTGTTTGATCTTTCACTATGGGTAGCACCACAAACGGACTTTTGAACTGATAATCTCTTCGTCGGATGTAGACCCTCGTACAAGTCCTGTCGTGGTCATCGTCTGACAGAAGGTCTCATCCGCCAAGCTTCACAAACGCCAGAAACTTCGCGAACGGTGACTTGCACATGACAGGTGGCACATACTCAATAAATGAAGATTGGGTATATCTTGATGATACCAATAAGACACGAGCTATTCATTTCCTTCACAAAGATGGCAAAGGATGGGCTACTTTCATCAACCAATGCAAGGAAAATTTTCCATAGAGTTTATGATTGCAACTGTAAATTGTACGCATAGTAAGCTCAGGTCAACTGCCAACGAAAGGTAATGGACCCAATTCACCATTAAGAAATTTCCGTCTCTGAACGAATATATAACCAATGGATAAGGCGTCAAGATACACGGGAAATCACGATCTTCACTGGCCTGCAATGGAGAAAAACGAAACAGGAACCAGAATCAAAAGCGTCCCAGACGCCTTACCCTTAAACTTTTTTTGCCTTTGGACTCCTTAAAAAGAAGTTTGAAACCGTCGACCTACCCCGCTGAGAGGTCTCTGGAAAGTAGCGATATTTTCTAAGGAAATGAAATTAAACTTTTATGAATATTTTTAAAAGCCAATGCAATTATTCTGCAAGTATTTTTATTATAAAAAGAATAATTAGATAAATTTGGTAAAACTGTCTAATTCTTAAGTAAATAAAAAGCCCTCAAAATTTAAGGTTCGACCAGCTCCTGGTTATTAACAGGCAAATATCCGATCATTTCATATCAAACTTTCTAGAAGTCACAGAATTGATATTGAACAATGCATGTATCAAATTAATTTCGTTAATTGTTCAAGTAGAGGTATGCTCGCATTACAACGAAGATGCCTCCAGAATTTATTACTGCATAAGACTTAATTACCCTCAGTGTTTTTTATTAACTTTAACTCTATTCAACGAAAGTTTGAAAGGTGTGTCCAATTAAATTTCCAATTCCAATTGTTAGACATTGTTAATTGTAATTTGCAACAATGCCTAAACAATTGAAAGCTGAAATTTAACTGGACACGACCTGTCAAACTTTCGTCGGACAGAGTGTAAGTTATTATTCATTCATTTGAGTTAAACCACAGCCTTCTAAAAACTACCAGGCCTGAACATGAAGGCCGTGGTTAAAGCTCGAAGGCATACCCCTGATAAGGTGATGTTATGTATGTCTTAAAAATTTTTCATCCGTTTTCTAAAAATTCAAGACAACTCCATGTCTACATAAATAACGTATAATAAACACTACTTCCAATCACAAAAAAAAGAATATTTTTAACACTAATGCAGTCTAAAAATCTTCTTTAGAAAAAGATTTATCTTCAGTTCATCTCTTTACGAGAGCACACATCACTCTATCTGGTCTTTCCTGGAATTAATTAACAATGAAAAATATTCATAAATGAAAATGAGCTGTTGCGTATCAGAAGCGGTTAACGTGAACTTTTTTTAATATAATTTTTAGATTTTTAGAATGAAAATCAATAAAATCTTTAATTTGTATAGTGGCTTCTAGTGACAAAACGTATAATCGTAGATTCATGCATATCTTCAAGTAAATAGAATTTGAAGGTTTCTCTGCAATATTTCCGAGATAAATTTTTATTTTGTTTTTAATTTCTGAAAAAGCAGAAATAATGTATCCGTGCTCTGATGCACAGAGTTTTTCAGCTCTAATGCAGCCCGAAATCGATCTTACGACTTTACCTCGATGATTAAGCCAGAGAAGAGGTAAAAGACTCTTCCCTGATTAAACTCTGTATTTTGTTTGTTATTTGCGTGAACTTTTCATTATGAGTAGAGACGCGAATGAACTATACAGCTGGTATGTCATCGTTGGCTATTGCCATTGTATAAGTCCTGCCGACATGAAGTCAAAATGCCCAGATTCGAAATTTATCATTCACGCATAAAAGCGTGTTTAAAGGGCAAATGATACAAAAAATATCGCTATGGAGATAGTAAAGAATCAGAAAGAATGTAACATAAAAAAAGAAAACAATAAGTTTTTCTGGAAAAAAATTACAAAATTTTAAGAAAGAGGCAACAAATAAGCGAAATGGGGGCCCCTCCATTCAAAAACGTTAGCTGCGTGTGACGTCATCGGTATGCCGAGGCCGGAGAGATTAATAGGCCCTGTAAATCTCGTCGGCCTCGGTTACCAAACCTGACGTCGTAAGCAACGCTATTGGGGGAGTTTTTGGCAAAATTCAAAATGAATTTATATTACCGGAAGTGTGCTTTAAATTATGATTTCTTTATTAATAATGAAAGTAAAAACAGTAATAACTAAAGAGGTTCATCAGGCTTCTCATCTAACTCAGTGTAATTCCCCTGGTTAATCTTTGGGCGAGTGTGTTATGGAAGCCCGGCTCCCGTCATGTCCTTTTCACTTCACTTTTCGATTGTCGTTCTTGATTATTGTAGTTGGTAAGAAATAAAGAAATTAAACTGGAGCTAATGCCAAACATCAGGTAAATGATATTAATTAGAAAATAGATGGAAAAATTCTGCGACCTGGGGTTCGAACCAGGAACCTCGACTGTCATGGACGACGCCTCTACACAGGTCGCAGAATATTTCCATCCATTTTCTAATAAATATCATTGTAGTTGGTGTTGAATGGTCTCAAGGAGTATACACTTAATAAAATCTTTGTGGACAAGAGGTTTTTTTGTTGTCTTTCCATCATGTTATTACCCACACTGAACTCTCTCTTTTCTTCTTTCCATATGTTTATCGCAAAGTTTATGCATGCCTTATATTTTATCCACTAGAATAGACTGATAAAGTTTGAGAAAAATCGGAGACGCTAAGTTCAATTATCATCCGATTTTATCGGATTTGAAGTGGAATGACTCTTCTGCTGGAATTAAGCGTGTACCAAGTGGGATTGTGGAATTTTCATTTGCAAACAAAACAAAACTGTGTGGTTTGCCTTTTAAGCGTACCATGAACTGATTTGCATATGTTGTATCCTACTGTAGTTGGCTGTACCACTTCTAGAAGGGGTGGATTTATATTTTCTTAACAGCAAAATTCTGCAATATTCCTATGTTTTCCCATTTATTCGAAAACTGTTTGTCACAAATGTATGATATTTTGTTTATTTACTGTGCATACGTTCAAAATGTAAATTCTGTTAATAAAACAATCTTGTTCGAAATAAATATTTCAAAACCCTGATTGCACACGTGTATTTATACTTCCTTAACACGCATTAAATAAAAAGTTCTCAAAATGTAAGGTCCGATCAGCTCCTATTTATTAACAGACAAATAACCAATCATTTCATTTCAGCCTTCCTACAAGTCACAGAGTTGATATTGAACAAAGTCAAATTAATCTCGTTAGTTGTTCAAACACAAATTTACCATTTCCATTATAAAGAAGATACCACCGCATCCCAGAAAATAATGCAGGCTAACGTGTAATTACCATCTGAGTTTTTATGAACTTTAACTAATTGTTTATTCGTTCATTTGGGTTAAGCTTCTAATAAGGTGAGTCATACTTGACTTAACCTCTTTAATTTTCAAAAACTCAAGAAACTCCACGTTTACATAAACAATGTATAATAAACCCTCCTGCTACAAGTCACACAGTTAACATTGAATAAGATCAAATTATTCTCGTTTGGTGTTTGAAGAGAGGTATACTTACAATACCATTTCCATTACAAAGAAGACGCCTCCCAAAAAATAAACGCAGGAGAATGCTTAATTACCATCAACGTTTTTATGAATTTTACTTATAATAGTTTTATATTCGTTTATTTGGGTGAAGCTCGAAAGCACAGCCCCTGATAAGGTTACGTTATACATGACTTAAGCTTTTCAGTTTCCCAAAAACTCAACACTTTCCAAGATCTTTTAGACATTTCTACACAAACAAACACTAATAACCAGAGAAGAAGGAGCTCTTCTCCTTCCATGCTATTAACTTAGAAAATATTCATCTTCAGTTCATCTCTTTTCGAGAGCACACAGCACTCTACATGGCCTTTCCTGGAATTAATTAACAATGAAAAATAATCATAAACGAAAATTAACTGTTGCTCATCGGAAGCGGTTAACGTGAACTTTTCTTATGAAATTTTTTAAGATTTTTTTTATGTGATTATCCAAACACGTAACAAGTTGTAGAATGAAAATCACTAAAAAGCTTTAATTAGAATAGCGGCTTCTAGAGGCAAAATATATAAGCTTAGATTCATGCATATCCTCGAGTATATTTAGAATTTGAAATTTTCTCTGCAATATTGTCGAGAGAAGTTTTTATTTTATTTTTAATTTTTGAGAAACCAGAAATAACAACGCACCTCGCGCGCTCTGGTCCACAGAGTTTTTCGCCTCCACTCTCGTTGAATGTTACCAGCGCGCAGAATCGAACATTTGGGGCAAAAATGGCAACAAACTATAAATCACGAACGGACTTTACTATGATGAATAAACAATATATTTTCTTTGTGCTTTGTTTGAGCTTTTCATTATGGGTAGAGACATGAACGAACTTTTGAATTGATAATCTCTTCGTCGGATATTGATCATCGTATAAGTCCTGTTGACGCGAACTCAAATATCTATCATTCATGCATAGGAGCGTATTTAAGAAGTTCTGCTCCAACCCTTCTGATACTGACTCTTCCAACTCCTTAAATAGGTGATAAGCAAGGCCAGTAAAGTAAATTTAATTTACTGACGTTGGATGATAAGTACACTTGAATGACATGATTTTTTCTGTAAATATCTCTCCTAATGCGTAGTAAATATCTCTCGGCTTAGATGATCTATTTCTTAGAAAATGCGAACGAACAACACTGACTTGTGAGAGACCAGATTATTATGACCATCTGACATTTTTAGGCAAATTAGATATGATTTCGCGCTGAAATTGTTAGAGGGCCAGGCCATTATAAACAGGGAAGCATGTTGTTTACCACGTCAATAGATGTTTGATGTCAGAGCTGAGAGACGGATCATCCGATCTCTGAATCCGGGGAATCGCACCTCTTGCAAAAAAATATGCCGAGACAATCATATCGACCTCAGGCATCTTCGTACCGTGCAGCGAATCTTCCATAACAGTTAATTTGTTGGGTGGAGAAAGATCAAACGAGCACCAGCGTTGAAACCGCAACATCGCAAGCGGAGACTGGACTTTGCAAATGCAAATTTGGACCTAGATTGGACCAAGGTTGTGTTCTCTGATGAGAAGCAGTTTCAGTCTTGATGGTCCCAATGGACTTGACTGGGAATGGGTGGACTCCCGTGCACCCCAACGTGTCAAGAAGCGACGTCAAGCTGGTGGTGGCACGGTGATAGTGTGGAGAGCAATTGGATATCTTGGGAAAGTTCCACTGGTGGTCGTGACTGGACGAATGTGCTCCCCAGATTACTGTGAACTGCTTCGCCAACAACTCTTCCCTGATATCAGAGAAATCGCCGGCCAGGACCCAATATTTCAACGGGATAACGCACCGTGCCACAGAGCAGCCAACTCCATGAACTGGTTACGTAGCAACAGGATCAAGATTCTGGACTGGCCTAGTCTCTCTTCGGATCTTAACATCATCGAGAACCTATGGGCAGAGCTAGTTCGCTTGGTGTATGACAGTGGGAATCAATTTGATACAGTAGAAGCGCTTACTGAAACAATCCATGAGTGCTGGGGCAACATCCAACAAATATACGTGCAGAACTTGTACCACTCAATTCGAAACCGGCTCATTGCAGTGCAGAGTGCACATGGAGGGCCAAGTGGTTATTAGTGTACAGAAAAATG
>JAHWFO010003124.1:6909024-7011786 GCA_023313115.1 Rhysida immarginata
AGCGATCTCGCTCATGATTGTCTTTGAGTCACAAAGTTACCCCCTTCTAAACAGACTGTGGGTCATTTTTCCAATGGTTAAATACTCTGGATATCAGTAACAAACCAAATAAGAACAGAAACTACAATTCCACAAATGGGATTTTTAATCTGAGGCTACGGATGTACACTGTCCTCTTCATCAGAGTGTAAATTGGGAATACAATGTGTGATAAAGATATAGAGTATTATACAATTAATAACGAATATGTTGTTTTATAAGGATTTAAGAACCAATCAAGGCAATACATATTGTGGTAAAACAGAATCAGTAGTAAAGGAAATAATAACCAATCGGGTTAAATTACATATAAGATAAAGTACAAATTCAATATTATTTGTACTCAACAATGGTTTGAGGGGGGGGGGGGGGGTTCTAGAAATTTTGGCGTCGACTAAAAAGGTCATTTTGCGCCTTTTACACAAGTTATAACAGTACGCAGCCCGGGACAAACACAAACATCCATGCCCACGGCGGGATTCGAACCCGCGGCCAGACGGACTCGAGAACTAGAAAGCCTACGCCCTAGCCCTCTCGGCCACCTGGTCGGCCAATGGTTTGACCAAGAGCATTAGCGCTCATTCTGAATAAGGTTCTTAGTCATTTCTCCAGTAAAAAATATATTGTAAAGCTTCTGTCTTTTTCATTAATCGACACAATACGATGACTTTTCACAACTAGGCTAACAGTAACTATTAAAAAAATAAAAAAATACTAATTATAAGAAAGGACATGCTTAGCAAATTGTAACTAATCATTGACAGGCATAGGACCCAAGTCACTATTAAGTAAATTTTCCCAGTAAATTTTTTATTGTAAATTTCCATCGAGTTAAGAAAATACAACAATTTTCAGTCCTTAGTAGCATGGAGATATTCAACTAATTTACATCAAAATTATGACCCTATTTTAAGACATGATCCGTGAAGCTAGAAATACCTAATATACAATTTTTGTTACAAGAAATATGTTCTTTAATTCTTTTTTCAAAACTTCAAAGTGTGAACTCATAATGTCCACAAATTTTACAAGGAATTTTATATGTAAACTCCCGATTTTTGTTCTATTGGAATTCCATCTTTAGTACGACCCAAGAATTTTTTGAGAGAATTTTGACTTTGTATAAGCTAATTTAAGACCGAATATTAATCTTAAATATAGATGATAAGTAGACCCACGAATCACAGGGCCTCAAACTATTTCGCATAAAAACGGATTAAAACAAATACTTGTTTCACACATGTTTATAATTCATAGGCATGTGTATAAGCAAATATTTCGACATACACGAAACAAACGAGTGAAAGAGAACGTTTAAAAAAAAAATCATTTTGATGTCAATAATTTTTGCCTCCAAGGAAATTCGCCCTTTTCATCTGTTCACCCTTGAAACGTTAAGAAAAAACCCTTGAGCCTTTTCAAAGGGATTTCTTCCTTGTATCAAAATAAGAAAAGTGGAAAACTTATGTGGGATCACTTGTAATGCTTCTTCTTTCAATTATCAAAATTTTATTACAACGAGTTAGTTTTAAAATTTAAAAAATGTTTTTTAATGACGCGCCCATTTTCCAGTTACATTCCACTCCTGAATCAAAATTTCATAGGAAAATTGATTTAACCCCTCGAACGAAGCTCCTCGGTTAATATCACAACATTATGATATTTCACGGAGAAATGAGAGTATGGGAGGAGAAGTGGGTCGTCGATGGGAAATAAGAGAAAGTGAACTTGAGTGTGACCTCCGTCGGGCCGCTCTAGCAAGGTCGGTCCGTGTCTTTTGGCCTTATAAAAGGGACCCGGCAGCTGCACTCGTTCTCAATTAATAAAGGAAATCCTGATAAAGACGTTTCAGAGTAATAGAGTAGGAAGTGAACGAAACGCACAGGTAGGGAAATTGAATATTTGCATAGGTTATCAGAAAAGGATGGCGGGAGAGAAATAAAGTTCCCCGAATGTTTATCGTTAACATTAAAAATCGCTGAGAATTTATTTTTTTTTTGTAATTTTAGTTTAATTTGATATAGAATGGTTAAAATGAACTCAAATTTCCTATTTAATAATAAACGTGAAGGAATGTTGCGCTTCATTCCATTTAGTTGTATAAAGTCAAAAAAAAAACCCGCTCCTTTTCTAGCAATTTAAATCGATTGCTTTTCTCTAATTGCTCTTTTCCTTATTTCTTTCTTTTAATGGATGTTCTTAGAAGGAGTAAAGCAATACGATGAATCGCCTTTCTGTTCCACTTTTGCTAGTCACCTTGAGTGCCGTTGCGCTCGCCTTCTCGACGCACGCACCACGGGAGACCACCGACGGTGGACAAGCCTCCGAGGTGGGTTTTGCTTTTCAAAACGTTTTTCACATTTCCTACCTATCTACCTTGAATGCTACTCTTCCAACATGAGCAATTCACTTTTATTTCCACAAAAAATGTCTCCTCATTTTTCTTCTTCTTCTAATCGAAAGGTCGTGTATCTTCTCAAGAGCGTACGTCCTGGCTACGAGGAGCACAGAAAAACAAAAGTGAGACGAAAAGAGCTCTTTTTTTTTAATTTAAAGAAAATCGTTTTTATGAGTTAAGCGAGTGATTAAGGTCACTGATCTTTTTATGTACCGTTTCTCTTTTCAGTGGTTAGTTGTGCATAAGAACCCTGTGAAGAAAGAGTGCCTCTTTCGGGAAATCGATTCGAACACGGCCGACACGCTCACCACCGCCGCCGGCACTAAGGACAAAAACAAGGTGAGAGCCCCCATAACGTTCGTTCGTGTTTTCATCCGCATCCTAAAGTTCTAAATAAACGCTTCGAAAAGGTTATAAAAAATAACGAAAATTCAAAACTATCACACCTTTTTCCGTATTTCAGAGAATGTGGAATTGTTTTGTTTTTAAGAAAATTTCATTTTTATTGTTCAAATTCTAAAGGAGTTTATAATGATTACACATTTTATAGAACTCAAAGAATCATTGTAGCTGACAACTGAAAAATCCTTGAATCCTTGAATAGAAAATAAGGATAGGAATATAAAGAAACGAAATTACTTGCAGACCATTTATAGTAGCAATAAAATGCTCTATGACCCTGTTAATCTGAATATCTGGATACTCCGAACAAGATCAAGGTGAATGAGCTCAGTTAGCGTTTCCCAGAGAAAAAAAATAAATCGGCAGAGAATTTCAACGAAACGCATGCTATCATCTACTTTCGGACTTGTTATTCGTCGATAAACATGTTCAGGACGTTAGGTTCTTGATAAACAACACCTGGTGAGTTGTAATTGTATGTTTTAGCACTGAGTCGATTACCCGAATTAGTATTAGGAACCCCCGCCCATTTTTTAAATCAAAAAAATTGATTTTCTCGAACGTAGTATTTAGAAAACGCAAAAGAGCTCTATCTTCTTTCGTTTCTCATCATTTCCGATCGAATGACGTATCACATGCCATATGATGCCATTTGAAGATGTTAATAGTTCTAAAGACCACCTGACTGCTACCCCCACAACTCCGACCACACTTGATCAACTTGACCCAAACTTCATAGTAGTGTAGATCTTGCCTAGAGAAATTGCATATCGAATCACACTCCTTTACGATGGTCCCCTCTAACTCCCACCCCAGTGGACCAGTTTAAATACATGTAGTAAAGTAGCTCTTGTCCATGGTAAGCTGCATTCCGAATTTCAACCTCTTACATCAATAAATGTAGAAAATATGAGGGGTCCAGGCGGACATTGTAAAACCAATAAGTAGCTCCATTCTTCCGCTACGTAATAATGAAGCTTCTGTAAAAGGGACAGTATATACATTTTCTTGGCAGCTTCCATTCGTCTGCTTTATCGTTTGCCTTCTGGTTGATAACGAAAACACTAATCTCATCTCCGCAATGATTCTATCAAAGAAACGGTGACCTTCCTTATGATACTGGAACAATGTGTTTCTGCGCAGATTTCAAAGGCATCCACTGCGCACTCCCAACAATGAGCAATGGCAGCAATAAGAAGATGAATCTTGTCACTATGTGCGAAAATATAGTTACTATGATCACCACCTTTAACCTGGATGTGCAGCATGGACACCAGCTAGATTGTGTGGGAGAAAATCAGTAAGTTGCTGGAAGGTATCTATGTTATCCGGAGGCTGCTGAAGGGTGCATGATGGAGAATCCACTGGATTTAGGTCTGGGGAACAAGGGGGCCAGGGAAGTGCTTGGGAAGTTTTGGTCGTGCTCCTCGAAATATTCCTAGAGTCTAGGAGACTGTAATGGCGTATGACATGCCGCATTGGCCTGCTGAAATATCCCAACCGCATCAGGAAAGATGGTCAACATCTAAGTGTCAGTCAACCTGATCCGCAACCACGGATAAATATCCAACTCGGGTGAGTGCCTTTCAGAGTATCAGTGGACCCAGACAATGCCAAAAAACATACCCCAGACCATAACTCTCTCATTGTGTTCTTCAACAATGGTAGCAGAATGATTCTTTTCGGAAATTTCCCACGAATACGACAACATCCATACAAAGGCAAACCTCTGTCAATCACGAGCTGTTTATACCGATGCATCTTTGTCAGCATGGGTTTAGTGACCATCCATTTGCTTCGGAGCCCCAAAACCATGTTCGCTTACTGTCTTTGTCGACACGTCTAGTAGAACCTGGTTCAGTTGGATGGCGAATTACTCAAATGCTGCATGTTGGTCGACATTCACATCAATGGCCCGTTGCCCTTCGCAATTTCCATGCCGTTTATTTGCAATGGTGCCATTCGTTCAATCATGATCCATTTTAATCATGGCAACACGCGAACAGTTCGTCTTTGCCCGAAAGCTAATGACCATCTCTTTTGCAGATCTGATAAATTGTTTTATCCATGACAGCTATGATTGATATGTGTATGCAGAGTGCAGATATCTGACTTTTTTTTTTGCTTGGCTATTGACGGCAAAGTAAGAGGTTGTCATAATAATGTAACTCGACGGTATAACTAAATAAAGTCCAAAGAAATGCGGGCAGGTTGTAATCGTAGGGTTTATAAGACTACTATGCTTACTGACTCAAATTCTAACTCCTTTTTTTAAAATTTTTCTTCTTTCTCCTTAGAAATCCCGTGGGTCGAAACCAGTGCTGATGATCATCGACGACACGAATGTGTCCGCTTTCTGCGACGGCTATGCAACCAAGTACCTATAATGGTCAGCAGTTCATTTCCTCACTCCACTGTAATATATAACATCATCAGGCATATTTTCTGTAAAAAACCATCCTACACTTCTTCTGTATATAATTCATGATCAGTAATCGTGAAATAAATAACTAAAAAAAAAAACCAGATAACGAAGAAAAGTGTTTTATTTAATTTCAAAATTGCATTTTGATATAATGAAACTTTATGAACCCATTCACTGTCATCACTCAAGACTGTTCTAATAATCTTTAAAACGGCTAATAAAATTCTTACTCAGAACCATTATTTTTTTTTATTAATTTACTCAGCTTAAACGGCTTTCAAATTTGGAATAAACCGACAGCTGTCAAATGGATTTGGTATTTCAATGCCTTTGACACTTTACTGAGCTTATTTAAGCCATACAGGATCTTTGAATTGTCTTTTAACTCGTTGATAGCCAATAAGCACTCTCATAAAATCTCAGTGGAGGAATTGCTCAAAAGATATCTAAACGTTTTATTTTAAAAGATTCAACACAAATTTATATAAGCTTTTAACGTTTCTGGTTACTTTGCCGGAGAAGCTGTGAAACTGCCACAACAACCGAGACGATGGCCTACCGCTGCAATGATAACTTCTTCCTTTTCGTCGCTTTCTTTCTTTCTGCCGTTCTCTTCGAAGTGGTAAAGTATATTCTTAAAAAGAGGAAGGGGATAAGCGTAGCATTGCACCTTATTTTGTAATAAATGAAAATATATACGGAATATAGAGACGCCTTAGGCTAATAAAAAAAAATGTTCTTTAATGCAGAATAAGAGACTTATAGCTGCCGCCACATAAGTTGAACGACAGGATGACGTCATTTTTAACGCCAGCCAATAGACGTTAACAGGAAGTAAATCGCTTAGCTATTCCATGAAACATCCGCTTTCGTTTTCGAAGCATTGTTTTCGTATTTATATTTAGTTTCTATTTTCGTTTTTTCTTTTAAATAGATAAATGAAATCAATAAATTAATAAATTAAAAAATGACGCAGAATAGTCGACTCGAATGCAATTGGGTTTATATTATGACTTTTAATAGGCTTTCCACGTTTCAACGCTATCTCCACCATTACTATAGTAGAACAAGTGCATCATGGGTAAAATCCAGACAAAGTATATTGATGAGATGGCTTACTGCGCATGTCAAAAAGATCGTTCAACTTACGTGGCGGCTGCTATAGGAGATGTTTATAGTTAGCCAAATTTAATTTCGTTTTACTTATGTCAGAAATACAGGATTTTCCGAAGAATGTATATGTTACGGTAAAAGTAATAAACTGGTTAATATTTATAATACCTTGAATAATATACATACTCACATTATGGCAAATGTAAGTAATATTTGCTTTCACTTGCGATTTTACATAGTTTCCAAAATATACTTGTTTGTCTTAAAAATGCATGTCTATTGGGGTAAATTGATAAACTGAAAACAAAGACCATACACGTAACGTAAATATTTGATTATTGCAATTCAAAAAACAAAAAACCAAAAACATATAAATATTAACTGAGCATATTTTAATATAATTTACGAAATGGGCAAAATTAGAAATGTTTCTTTTCAGAAGCAAAAATATCTAAAAGAAAAAATGATTTGCCTATCTAAAAGCTTCGGCTACTTAAAAGAATGCACGTTTGGTGTTTACGTTTTTCCGTTCGTCCGTCGTTTGCACGATAATTTGAAAACAGGTTAATTTTTTCAAATTCTGCTTTCAATAGCATAATCATCAAGGTCTTCAAAAATAAAAAAAAAATATCGGCTGAATCAACTTTTCGGGCATTTTTGTAGATACCTTCAAGTCAATTGCACATGCTCTAACTCTGAACATTTAAATTTTCAATTCGTATTAAGAAGTCATTAATGAATACAATCAAGGCCTCTTATAGACAAGGCCAGCTCACTCAGAGAAAATAGCGGCGATTGTAGGCCGGCAGATGATGTGCGATGTTATACAGCTGAGATGGAATATTTTTTAAATGCTCACGTAAAAGGAATGTAAAAACGCACAATATGATTTTTATTCACGATATTCTTCACATTGAAATATTACAATAATATATTTTAGATTTATTAAGCTAAACTGACTTTTTTGAAGAAGAATATTTTTTTATTACTAGAATTTAAATAATTAGACGATGGTTTTAGTAATACTAGATTTAATATTGAATCAATTGGAGATTTTCCTGGACAATGCACGCCCGCATGTCGTGCAAGTTGTTGCGGATGCACTAGCCACGAAAAAATGATTGTCGAACATCCTCCTTATAGCCCGGGTTTGTAACTTTCATCTCTTTGAAACTCACTGATGGTGGAAACTTCGTTTCCGAAATGTACATCTGAGTCATTAAAATTTCTTATGTGGAGTAGTGTTTTTGGAGTTATTTTTCTTTCTATTATTTATCGTATTTCTCGAAATATTCACCTGTAAATGTGGTAAATCGAATAAAATTTAAAGATTTTTATTATATTAACTACGATGTCCCAGGCAATTTGCTACAGGCCATGGTTCGAACTCTCACAATTCCGGAGCCTGGTTCGACTGATCCATTTGGAACCATGTTAGCTACGCCTCCGGTCCCAGACTTTATGGTAGGTAAATGTAATAAACCCGTTTAAAAATAAAGAAATTTATTACATTGACCATACTGGTGGTTATTCCTCAATTACATTTATTGTAACATATACACACTTTGAATGTTGACAATTCGCATATAAATCCAGATAGGATTACAGAAATTTGCCAGCTATACAGTTGAATGATGTTAAATGCAAATCAACATTCCTTAAAGCTGTACATTTTGTCTAGACTTTAGATGATAGCAGCTACTAGATTTCTTCACACGAAGGTCACTTACAAAGTCATGGCAACTATTATTTTGCAGGCAAATATGCTGTTATACATACATGTACTTTACCAATGATGTCTATTACATGGGATACTGAGGAAGTAAGTATGCAACTCGCCAACCTTGCAACAGGTCTGTATGGGAGAGAACGATCCCCAACAGCTTGTACGAATTGTGCGTGACGTTCCCTCGCGTTTTGACCGCGAAGCATTGCTATTTTTACGTAAGCACGTTGTTCTACCGACTTTCGCGCACCCCTTCCTCTTCCTTGAATATCTACCATCTAGCGGCATCAGTAAGTACCAGATGTTTCAATATCATTGTTGCATATCGAAAAATATTGATCGTCGTCTGGAAAAACTTAGTTGCCATGACTTTGTAAGTGGTCCTTGTAAATGCTAACCCCGGCACTGAAAACTCATCTGATCAAAATGGGTCTAACAACAATCCAACCATCGTTGTTTCCACTATTGTTAAAATCCAAGGTGGCGACAATGAAGGCTACATTATTGCTCTACCTAATATGGTCAGCTGACTTTTCATTGCCGTGGCCTGTCTCTCTCGTCGGCTGCGTGTTAACGTTTTGGCCAACAAGAAATCAGGCCCCTGGCGCGTTTGCTTGGCATCCGCAAAATAATGCCTGTTATCTTTTGAAAACAGGGTTTGTCCGTCAGAGAACCGCCGTCACACCATCGCAAGCATTCGCATTCGGCACCTGAACCTCAACACAAGGCGGACCATCCTCCTCCGTGTACGCTCACAGGATGGTGGGGCAACGAGATGAACGTCAGCATGAGGATCATCGAGGATGTACCACGAGGAACATCCATCGAATTCAACGGGATATTCAACGGGAAAGGGGACACGGACGAGAAGAGCGGCCTTCCCACCCTCGACACTCACGCCACCCTTCGCGGCTCACGTGTTCGAACCAGTCACAGGACGTTTGGTCTCGTTGTCAGCTTCACTGGGGGTAGGAGAATATTCTTTTTTATACAGAAAATACTCAGTTTCTAATAGCTAAATGTATCGAGTGGACAAGACATTAAGTAGTCCTCCTCTTTTTAAAATTTATCATTGAAGCATTATTTATTTTAAATTTGGATTTAGTGAAAAGCTTGAATTCAACTTTCTTTCTTGAAAGGTGGTTCCGCCATTTGGGTGGGTCAATGTTATCATTATAAGAATGACGACTACTTGCAGACGATTTGGCTCTACAGGACGCCCGCTGACTACTCAGATCATTGGACGGCTACACGGTAAGATATGAGGAACCGAAAAGATACTTACGTATTACTTTCTATATATTTGTTTTTCTTTGTATTTTCAGAGTGGGCAAAGATGTGTGGACGAGATTGACTCACGTTCCCACCTGGCATCATTAAGTACGACGACGGTTGAGAAATGATCACAGCGTTCATATATTTAATTAATTAAGAATTGTATGGTTTTACAAATGTATTTACGAAAATTAAATATAATGCCATTTAAGGGTAATTAGTTGCAACATTTTTTTATTTAGCTAATTATTCAAGTAAGAAAAAAAATATAAACAACAAACTTTTAAGCACACACACTTTTATTTTAAAGCGTTCATTCAAAAGGAAAAAATAAAATTTAAAAAAAAAAAGCTAGAGAGTGGTGACATATTTATTTTATTATGTAGCATTTTCATTTTACATGTATATGTCCAAACAGTCGCCATCGCGTCTGGAAGGTTCTACACTGTTCAAGTATTCCAAACGCACATATCGTCTGAACATTTGTTAGGGAGCTAAAGGGAGACACTTGTAGCTGGGAGTTGTTAGCAAGCACTTCAAACGAAATTCCTGTCTGGTAGCTGCCATTATTTTATTCTTAACAAATCGTCAAATAATATCGTCACAAATTGGTTCAAGCTTGCATGATAATCATTCAGTTGCAGGTTAATTGACATCTGACAGTGGTCTTTAAACCTTTAATAGATTATTTTTAAAATTCCGAAATCTTCAATTATTATATTGTTATCGAAACTTTGTTCCTATACAAAATTTCAAACTGTAGCTGTTGGATTTCAAACAAAATCCACTTGCAAAACTTGACCCAAGCTAACAAACAAAATGTGAAGTGACGTAAAAGTGTATAATAAAAAATAAAAAAAACAACTTTTTAAAGAACAACTATTAAAAGAAATAGAAATAAAAATAAATAATAAAAACAATTGAATAAAAGTCACCCAGTGAAGAAATACAAAGGTTGAAGTGGACGAAATACAACTCTTTTAATTAAATGGAATTCTTATTTTTTTAATTAATATACTTTATTACAACTCCTACTCTTATGTAGTTATTCCATATTTTTTATTTTATTCTTTTTAGTCTTGTAGCTGCAATCAAATCTGCTAGAAATAAGTAAAAATGATGGCCCACACCATAACCACCGAGAAACAATTGCTTCTCGGTGTTGTGCCCGCAACCCTACCCTGGAGGAAAATTAAATCTGAAGAGTTGGCTTCCCCTCCCCTACCCGGGATGAAAAATTAGATGATAAACACATGCTTTTACATGATAACTACAAAACCAAAAAATTCGTGGAAATCTGAAGAAGTCCCCATCCCCTGCCCAGAAATTTTTGACTAAAGTGAAGAAAAATGAATTTTTGGTGTCGACTTTATCTGTTTTTCTAAGTGTGGTAGCCTTCCCTATTTGGTTTTTCCACGCGAGTTTTTTGGTGAGTTTTTCAATAATTTCTACTAAATATCCTGAAGATTCGGCCCATCCTCTAACTGGGAAATAAATTAAACGAAAATCAGTTTTAATCCTTTTTAAGAAATCGAATTTTGAAAATTTTATACGGGATTGTTTTATCATCAGAAATGAATCAGTGTGCCAAACTGGGAGTCGTTTGAACAAAGGAAAGTGGATGAAAAATTGATTTCAAGATTTGAAAGAAACAGAAAGAAGAAAGAAAGAAAGAAAGAAAGAAAGAAAGAAAGAAAGAAAGAAAGAAAGACAGGCAAAAGTTGTGAGTTAAGTCGAAGCTTCCGAGATTATATTCGTATAGAATAATCTCGGAAGCTTCGGTTAAGTTAAAGGGTATTAAAAAATTGAGAATGCGGGGGCAAATATACTAAAACAAACTCAAACAGTTCATGAACTTTAGATTTTCGGTTCTTGTATAGATACACTACTTGTTTCAATTCTGACTTCAAATTAACAAAAATTTCATAAAATCAACGACTACCGCTTGTAAATACGCTTAACCGGTCTTATGCATGTAAAACTAGACTGTTTTTCACTTTATTAATAAATTTCACTTTATTTGTCCTATTACTGTTTAAAAAATATAACACAAATAGACAGATTAAATGTAAATGTGATCTTATGAGTTCCGTGAATGCATTTTTATCACCGTAAGTAATCGAGGCCGTCCATTGGAAATGCAACAGTAAATAAAAAATAATAATAAAAAAACAGAGGACGAAATGCAACAGGACAAAATGTAACCTTAGAAACAGATCATGAACGAACCCAATTAAGACCGAACCCAAGACGTATGCTACCTTTACTTATACCGGATCTGAAATTACCCGGGTTTCAAACATTTTAGAGAGCGAAGTCTTGATATTGCGTTTGAAACAGCCAACAATTGCAAGCACATCCTAAATCCCAGGACGAAAAAGGCAAGCAATCCCGATTTTTCCAAAAGCGGCGTACAGAAGCTCAGTTGCCCAATTGTGACTGCTTCTATATAGGTTGCACGAAGAGGTCGTGCAAGGAGAAGTTCAGCGAGCACAAGAGATCATGGCTGAACAATGATGGTAAGTCGGCTTTCGTCGACCACCTCATTAAACAAAAACACCGATTTGGGACTATCGAAGAAATAATTTCAATAGTCAAGGTGGAAGTCGACCAAAAAAGGATCTTAACCCATGAAGTCTTGATAATCGGAACACTTACAAAGGACTTCCCGGACAGGATTCTAAACAACCAAACTAATTTCGAGAAGAACCCAATTCGGGAGACTGTCAACAACATCATTAGACGCGACACAGAAGAGACCTTAAAGCATCCAGCCAAGATTGATTTCTCTCTTTTTTTCCTTTTTTGTTATTTTTATAATCATGTATTTCACTTGCTGTAATTTGGCTCTTCGCCCGCATATCATTTTTTATCTTTACCATCTTCATTCTGATCGGCGGACGTAGACCATAAATTTGGGAGCCCTGGCTCGCTTACTTTTTCTGGATGTCTTTTGCTCCGATGATGAAGTTATTTCGAAACGCGTTGGCTTTATTAAAACTCTACCTGGACCTATTTATTTTCTGATATTCACAGCAATCCTGACCATCATGCAATTTAAAAAAAAAAAGAGCTTTGCATAAAAATGGTGTTAACTTTCGATACAGAACATTCCACTTTACCATCTTAAATTATACTTCAAAATGTGCTATTCCACAGAGAAAATGCAGCACTATGAAAAAGTGTTTCAAGCAAAATAAAATTTGGCACGCAGAAAAGTACGTTTTCAAAAAAAATGATTTTAATTTCAAACAGTTACGCATGCCTAATACCCCATGTAAATGAATATAAGATAGTAAGTAATAGGCTCCATGCTGTGCGACACATTTGTTAACGCAATCTGGCATTGAATATGAATGCTCGAATAAAGTCCGTAGGTATTGTAGTCCATGTGGTATTCACCAAAGTCAAAGTTCGTTTTTCTTTCGAGGTCGTTGGAGAGGATAAATTCGACATCCAATCATGTAGTACCTTATTATTAATTACCATAGAATGGTCTAGAGCTAGCCTAGTGCTGAGGTTCAATGTCCCTTGGCCGTGTGTTATCATCTTGCTGAAAAGGTATGCCTTGAATGTAGGATAAAACAATGGTCTGCAGTACCTCGTTAAAATGTCGTTGTGCTTTCAAATGCCTGTTACGCGTGCTAAATGTGACCAGTTCTTGTGACAGATAGCACTCCAAACATGAATCAACATTGATACCCGTGTGGCACTCAAAAATGGTAGGAGGATCAACCCGATCACCACGTCACCTCCGAATTCGCACTTGATGATCAACATTTCTAAAACAAACTTTTGAAAGGTAGTTGTAACAGACAAATACCCAATCATTTCAAGTTCCAGAGTTGATACTGAACAAACTCAAATTATTCTCTTTAAGTAGTGTCATTTCCATTACAAAGAAGACGCCGCTCCTAAGAAATAACGCAAAATAAGATGTAATTGTCATCAGTGTTTCTTACAAGTTTAACTCAACTTTATAGTCATTCATTCGGGGTAAGCTCAAACGCATAGCCTTTGACAGGGATGAAATTACACATTTATTCAACTCTCCCACTAATTTAGAGAAAATACACAAATATCTACTCAACCCAGAGCTAGAAATTAATAACGTTAAATTTAATTTCGATCCACCTTTTTTGGAGAGCACTCAGCACTTTCCTGGCATTTCCTGGAATTAATTAACATTAAAAAATAACCATATCAGAAAATTAACTGTTGTTCATCGAAAGCGGTTAATGTGAAGTTTTTTCCCTGGAAGTTTTCTTTTTAAGATTTTTACAGAAGTAATTTTCAAGTTTTTTTCCAGAATAATTAACAAGTTGTAGAATGAAATTCACTGAACGCGTTAAATTAGAATAGCGACCTCTGGTGGCAAAATGTATAGATGATCCATGATGATCCCTTGGACATTGGATATCAGTTGGAGTCCCCTAGAGAGGACTGTGTTGTCAAAGTAAGGTCTCACTGTGTCACATATGCGGGAAAAAGTTTGCTTAGAAACACTATGAATAGAAAAAATACTAAAAAAAACACCGTAAGACTATTTTTCACATTTACTAATCTTAATCAGGTTTAAGTAAACTTACCGAATATTTGCTTTCCACACTTCGTTTGACGTATTTGGCACTATTACATCCCACCAAGTCGCCGATTTTGGTAGAACCCAAAATCTATGATTTAGTGCTTTCGAAGCCTGTAGCATTGCCAAAAGCTGTATCATAACGTCATCGCTTTCATCCATTTGCTTGAACAAAGTGAAAGCCATCTGCGTTTCCTTCTAATGATTTCTATTCGGTTTCTGCATATGCTGATTTCGGCATTTAACGATAACATACGTCGAACTTGAAGCATCATTAGAAGAAACAAGCGATTCGTAGCCATGTTTATTCTTTGCAAATTTCCCCTGATGCATTACGAATATTTGGTAACCGTGATTTCGCTTGGATGCAGTGCGGACGGAAAGTGCTTGATTAGCTAACCGTGGTTACTTAACCCTGATTAAGGTGCAGTGCGAACAGGGTATGGCCTACCTCAGCCAATTTATGTCGAAATGTTTCTGTCGATATTGTAAAATCCAAATTTCTGCAAAATGTCGCTATTTTTGGATTATGGGACCACTACGGCTTGACGTCGCATGCATTAATCTATGTGTTCTGACATTGATCTAGGTGCTCCAGTCCCGTGAAAAAGATTGTTCGACTACCATCTCCAAGTTCGACTAATGATTGTTGCATCCTTTCCAGTTTCTCCTGCAAAATGACGCAAACGCCAACTAACTGTTCGCAGCCCTATAATTTAACTTGAATTCATTAATTTCACGAAACTGTCATCAACAGCGTCTTACAGGCATTTTTACGCATTAAGATTTATTTTTACACGGATAGCATAATCGCTTTTCCTAGACTTCAGAAATTCTCAGAAGTTAGCTTAACAAGCTGCCTGGCCCATTTTTACTGCATTTTCCAATGACATCATTGATCAGAACCTGAAAAACAGATAAAATCTACAAGAGAGAAGAAAATTGCCTTACTAACTCACACTGCCAAACATGAAAGGATTTGAAATCGAAATGTTAAAAGAAAACAACATCCCATCATTTTAACCTTTTTACCGATTTTCACTGCCCTTGGTGTCAGTTGTTTAAACCCTCTTTTCCTTATGTTATTAACAAATTCATCTTTTATGTAAAAACATTAAAAGGAAACAATGCCCACCCACCTTTTTCACTTTCTCCATTCCTAAACTTCTGTCTAATTTGAAATACATATTTAATAAACACAGTATTGATTAAAACACGCGCCAGGGAACAGGAAAGAGAAAGCTAACAAGGAAAGGGATGGGAGGGAGGGTGAGCTCTTAATTGACTTTTGCGAATCAGATGGAAAAGAACTCTTTTAGACATAGTAAAACGATAATTTCGATTTCGGATAAAATATTTCTGTGCAAGGAAAAAATAAAAGAAAATAAAAAAGATAAAATGCAAGCAGTCTGGGTTAAAGGAAAATGACTGGTGTCAGTCTGATAGCTGGTGGCACCTTAGGTGGACACAAAGTGAGCCCAGTCCTACTTAATCCTACAAAAAAAGTTCATCTCCACTACGCCCAGCCGTTTCTTATGCATGAATGCGGTATAGGAAGCAAAAGTACTTTGTACATTTCAAGAGGCGTTGGCCAAAATCTCTGATTGGCTTAAATAGAGGCCTTCTTGATGTTTGTAATTGACATTTCTGAGTCCTTGGAATTACGACGTAAAAGCTTAACTTTGGCTAATTTTTAAGAACGTTATCCGAAGTTTTGATTATAATAAATGAAGGATTTTCAATGGTTTTGTGTATAACCGTTCCATTTCGAAAAAAAAATGACAACAATAGCCGATTGAGAACATTAACCGCCATCACATTAAGCCGCGCCCACTGTAATAAGGTTTGGCAACACACCAAACGATTCCCATATTCTATCCCTTTCTCTTAATGTTATTTTTGGATTTACACTGACGCAAACGCTCTAAAATTACTGATAGAAAAGCGTGAACAAGGATAAAATGCCCTCGCATCAATATAGGGTCTCATCCTTCTACTCCTTTAGTAATCTGTTAGCTATATTTTTACTTCCCTTATTAATAAATACTGAAAGAATCAAT
Source organism: Rhysida immarginata (assembly GCA_023313115.1). Classification (NCBI taxonomy): domain Eukaryota; kingdom Metazoa; phylum Arthropoda; class Chilopoda; order Scolopendromorpha; family Scolopendridae; genus Rhysida; species Rhysida immarginata. The sequence continues at coordinate 6,925,045 of JAHWFO010003124.1, forward strand.
TTCGTTTTAAAGGAGACTCCACAAAAGGTTGTTGCAAGTGAAGAATTGGGCAGAATACAACTTATTGAAAAATGATTTATGTAATCAGTCAAAATTGTCGCAAGAGCCAGTTAAGTCTTTGACAAAACCTACTTCTGTGTAGCATCGCAATAACAATGGCGATTGTTATTAGCTGAAGTAAAATAATAACTTTAGTCGACAATATTTAGTTCCGCGGACCAAACATGTCGGTAAGAATCAATTAATCATTCAAACCCTTTTCTAATGCGGCTTATGACGAATCCAGTTAAATATAGATGAAGTATTTCCGCCACCACTTTACTATGAATCCAGCTACTGTGAATAATAAGTTTACAACATTACCTAATTCTATATCAGTAATACCCATAGAGATAGATATATACCCATAGGTAATACCCATGGATCTCTTGAGAATATAAATGAAGACAAGCGAATTGAGTTGGCACACCAAAGTACGAGAACAAGTTTCCATTTTTTTTTATTTATTGGGATCCAATACGTCCATCCAGGTCCTATATGGCCAGAGGCCGACGAGTTGGGTCCCTGGATAGACCTGGTTTGACGACTGCTGTAAGATGATCGCAGTAGCCATGGGGATAAAGATTGTGTATCACTGATGGTCGCCCTTCCAATGACTAGAAGCGCCTGATGTTACTTAACTTCACAGAAGTTGTGTGTTTAGTGAAAGCCCACCAGGCTACGGCCTCCTCAAAATTTATTATATAAAATCGATTTAATTAAATTAAAAGAAAGGTCATTAGAAAAATCAAATCCAAAGCTGGACTTTTAATTTTCTTTTTACTTCATTCCATTCGTCTATTGAAGACATAAAAAGCGGGTTGCATGCTTCAATGATGACACTATTGCGTTTACCCTGATTGTGACAAGTGGCTGAAATCTGGCGCCAAGTCAATACAGGTGGAAAAAGCCGTAAAAAAATCGATATCAACCTATGAATTAATCACATTTCTGCATTAGGCATTAGTGAATTCAGTTGGGACAAGGGGAAACGTTTTTCGATTATCTCCCAGAACAATTTCCCAAATATCATTCTATCATAAAGCAAAAACAGACTAATACCTAATGGAAAATAAATAATTTAAAGTATGCAATTTTTTTTTATAAAAAGGTTTAAACACAATTTTCACCAAAGGCACATTAAAATAAATAAGATTTCAATTCGAAGAAGTAAATCACTGAAAAATTCTACGAGTTAAAAACGTGCTGTTTTAAAACAAGTATTTTGAGGCACTCTACTTATAATTTATGTGCTTTTAAGAAGAATATTTACTCTCTTTTAACATATTTACGACCTGATGCTTTTCAACGAAAATGGAGCATCTATTTCTCATTTAATATATCTCATAATATTTAATATTTCTCATAATAATATTCAGCTTATATACATATGGGCAATGCACTAGTAAGCCAAACATAAAAAAAGAAGCTAAAGGCAAGTACGTTTATTAATAATTTTATATCGACAATTTTATGGCGACCTCTCAAAGTAACGTTATTTAAGCAGCTCTTCAAATGTTTTCTTATGCTAACTATACATCTAAAAGCGTTATTCTAACGTTAGAATAACACTTTTAAATGCTATTTCTGCTTAAATCTGCTACAAATCCCAAATCATTATTCCAGAATCGTCCCTTTGCCAATGTGTTTAATACATTTGATGTAGATAGATTTTAAAATGAATCGAAATATGTGCAGGTGCTCTGATTTGTCAACTCATAATAAAATGTAATAAAGAAATCCTATGTAAAGTAAGCGAAGTTTGTTCTTCTGCAAACTCTATATAAGGTTTTAAATTTATGAGTGGATTTTTTGTTGTAGACCGTTTTTGGTGTTCTCTTGTCCAAGGTGGAACAAAATTAACTGAAGGTAGCAATCCTAATACGTATATTGAAACTTATAATAACTAAAAATTAGTTTTAATTTGATTTTTTTTTAAACTTTAACTATATTAGCAATAATATTTAGTCATCGAACGTCTAACGAGCTTTGTAATGGGATCAAGGGATCAAGCATATCCCTTACATCTTCAGTGAACTCAGGGTTGAGTTGGACTTGCGGGATATGACCAAAAAAAGTTATCTATTTATTAATGTACACCTCATTCTAAAAGCGTTTTCACATAGGTGAAATTATGTTCGGCGTCCTTGCAATATATCAAGCCACTAAAACTAATCGGCTTTAAACCAGTAAAATTAATGAAATTCGAACTCGACTTCTTGCTTGAACTGATTAATTTCACTGGTTTAATATTTTGCAAAGCGCCCGCACATTATTCACCTAAGTGAAAACGCTTTTGGAATGAGCTGTACATCTTTACAAAGCGGGTTCACGAGTTTACTTTAACAAAGCACTCAATTATTTTCATACTTTTCGCTCGCGGGACAAATTCATGTTTTGAGGGACTGTCCTGCGTTTTCCGGGACTTCTGGCAACTTTAAGTGGCCGACCTTACCATCTTAACAAGAATCCATTGTGATATACAGTTCTTACTTCTATTCTTTCATCCGAGATAAAAAACGTAACATTGGAATCTTTCGAATTGCATGACATGCTTTTAGGATCCCAAAAAAACTTATGTAAGATCCCTACATTATCTATTCTTTACTTCAAGTTTACTACATTAAGTAACTAGGTCATTTTGCTGTCTGGATTAGACTCAACAATCTGCTCAAAGTCTGTACGTTCTTTCATTTAAACTTTTCAGTCATAATGTTTGCTTACGAACGTTCTCTGGTCAGCTTTCTGAAGTAATCAAATGCAGACATTTTCTCTGCAGTTAACGTTAGTTTAAATCAGGGCTGTCCATCTCCGACTTCGATTCCGATTCCAGATATGAGTTTTTTATAATTTCTATTCCTACTAAGATTCCTTTTGACGCATATGCTTTAAGGTTAAAACATTGATGGTTTTAACTGTACCTTGCAACTTTTCTCTAGTTTATTTAAGAAATGAAAAATAAATAAATTACTCATAAGTTTACGCAGACTCCAACTCTCCAGTCGTGATTTAAAATGCAATGGCCATCTTGCATTAAATTCTCATGTATTTTAAACTGAATTAAATTATGCATGAATCACGCTCCTCTGTAAAAGCCTTCCAAAAGGTCATATTTTGGAGTTGCATATAAAGAGATTCGTCCATATCTGCTTTTAACCTAATGAAGGAAGACAAAAAATAGCCAAAAAATATATAACGTTGTTTTTATTAAAAGGTTTACAAACTAAGCATTCGTTTAAATCAAAAAGAATCCACTTTCCATTATTAAGTAGCGAAAGAAAGGAGGTACTTTTGGTTTTACAATGTCCGTCTGCCCTTTTATATTTTCTACATGTTTTGACGTTGAAGTTGAAATTTGGAATGTAGCTTACCGCGTGTTATTTCAGTATTTAGTTTGGTTTTGATTAACCCACTGGGTCAGAGTTTCGGGGTTGGGAGTTAATGGGGACCATCGAGTTTATATGGTATACAGGTATGTTAAGGAGCGAAATTCGTTATGCAGATTCCTCTAGGCAAGGTCTACGTTAGTGTGAATTTTGGGCCAAATTATCCCAGTGGGGTCAGAATTGTGGTGGGTAGCACTCACGTGGTCTTTAGAGCAAATAACTTTTCAAATGGCAGCATATGGCATGTGATATGTCATTCGATCGAAAATGATGAAAAACGAAAGCCAGATAGAGCTCTTTTATATTTTCTAAATACTATTTTGGAGAAAATCAAGTTTTTGATCAAGGACAATGGAGATTAGAAAGTTCGGATAAAAGAGCTTCCGCTACTTTTCTATACCCTCTTCGGGGGATTAATTTCTTATTTATGTATTCAATGTAATGTATATGTAATATGTACTATAAATAGCGTCCTTAAATGGAAAAAAAAAACTACCAGCGTATAAATACACTTCTCTTATGTCATTTTTATGTGTTGTTTCATCGGTTGCAGAGGATGAGAGTTGTCCGTGTATTCCTCTTGCTAATCATTTTGGTAACAATTATATCGACAGCTGAAAGTAGACGAAAACAGAACAAAAAGGTCAGTTTTATTTAAATTCATTTTGACCAAATAATACATTTCTATTATAATAATAAGTTTCTATTAAACGAATTATTTATCTTAAGAAAAATTAGGCAACGCTTAAAAACGCTTTTACAAAAATGCATTACGCTAATGTATAGGGTGAAAATAAAGTCTTTCTCTGATAAAGAAAATTAATAATAATAATAAAAAAATCTATGCCAGATAGATCCATGCGTTTGTTAGTACACATGCACCTTTCATAGCTCTGAGAACATCTAGACAATATTCAATTTTTCGCAACGTATCCGCCAGCATAACTTCTGTTACCGTCAATATCGCATCCATTATTCTTGCCTTTAATGGGTTGACACCGGGGATTGGTGTAGTAAACACTTTATCCTTAACATATCCTCACAGGAAAAAGTCTAAGGATGTTATGTCCGGACAGCGTAGGGGGCATGATGTAGGACTATCTCTTCCGAACTATCAGTTGAGAAACGTTGAATCGAGGAATTCACGAACTGATAAATTCAGGAATGCCCAATGTGGAGGGGCACCATGCTGTTGTTAAATTACTCTTGGTTGGTACTCATCTAATTAGTTTAGTAATCACGCTAATCAGTGATTTAGTATCATGAAACTACAAAACGCATTGAGCTTCCTCTCTCATAGACGCCATTTTCAATATGACCGATGTGAGTGCCACCAACATCGCTTCGGCTCCTACCAGACCAGCAGTTTAAAAACTTTTTGAGATACAGATCATAATACAAAAAACTATATGTAAGCTTATATATCTATCTGGCAGTCTTTTTTATTGATTTTCTTTATCAGGGAAAGACTGTGTGTTCACCCTGTACTCTGGAGGATAATATCAAATTTCTAAGTGAATTTATGATGAAATGCCATTTAAAATTAAACTGCAGTCTCGGTTATCCGGATTATTGATTGTTAAGTGAATCCAGATAGTTGAAAATTCCGGATAAACTAGTCTTTATACTTATATTCTAACAACTCATTCGCACAATTGCAATGAGATAAACTTTATTCCACGTGTATAAGATCTTTATAAGAGAAGCTTCATTTTTGTGTATGCAGTATATTAACATGAATATAATATAGTAAAAAATAATACAGTAAACATATAATAGAATGATGACCAACTAAAAGTTTTGCCCTTCTTTAACTAACTTTTAACTATTTAAAGGCGGTTCAAAATTCTAGTTTTTCGTTTAAGCTTAAACCCGTTCGTTTTCTCTTCGACGTACATGTACTATAATAATTGCCATAGTGTTATATTGTAGTAGACTTCTACATACAAATAAGGGTACAAATAGATATATAATTACCCCCCCCCCTTCATCTGTTCTTGGTACAGTACATTCAATTCACGTAAAAACCATATCACTTTGTTAAAGATCTAAAAAAGACGTTCCGTAACTTAAGTGTGATTCCATCACCAAACCACCCTACATATACAACTGTTTCTCTGAGGATTCCATATCGTGAGAAAAAGGAAAACGAGAATAACATAGTACCTATGTTCATCCATCCTTGATAGTACGCTTTCTTCACAACATTTCTCACGAGTCATCCGGATAATAGAAGGTGCAGTTATTAAAGGTCCGGATAACCGAGACTGTATTTTACTTTCCAAAGCCGATTACAGGATATATATATAAGTTGTAATCTTGAAACTTGAATCAAATGAATAAATACCATAGCTGAATATACTGTCCAAATTTCATTCAACTAGCACAAGTTGTTCGTGGTGTTGGGATTTTTTTTTCTGCCAGTGTATATGTATACATATGATTTTCAATGTTACAAAAGGTTCGTTGATATTAAATTAATAAAAGTAAAGCAAAACTGAAAAGTAAACAATCATTCTTTTTCTTTTAATCTGCTTATTGATATGCATTTGCAAAGTTTAAATAAGAATGAATTTAAAATTAAAAACTGCAACTGAATATAATAGTTTATGAAGACAAATTCTTTAAATATAATGAAACGAGATGTAGAATGCTTGATGCTTCTAAAGAGAATTATAGAATTCCTGGCAGCAACCTTTCCTAATTCTATGGGTTATTTCCTCCATGACTTAGACTTTTGTTTATATGAACAGAATCACACAAAGTGTCTCCAACCTCAAGGGTCAAAATTCTGCAAATTGGGTATTTTGAGATAGGGGATCAATGGTCGGAAATACATGATTTGAAACGTGTGAGAAACGTTTTCAGAGCAAACAACAATTTAATTATCCACAAATAATTTATACCTCATGCGTAGCAACAGCATAGCAAAACATTACGGCTCAGAGCAGTTGCTCAAAGTGGCTACCACTATACATTATCACCATTCATTCAAAATAAACATAATCTGTGATTGGTTCCCTATCTATAAATACTCAGTTTACTCTACCATCTTTAGAATTTTGACTCTAAAGGTTTGAGACACCCTGTATTAATTAACGATGATATTTTATATCTAGATTTACATTCTCTTTATATTTTGCACTGTCCACTATGAAATCTTTCAAGAAAGTTTCCAATGCATGTACCTAGAAACCTGCAGGAACTGCTAGTGGACCTGAGAAAAAACCAACCACTCCAAAGCCACAGCCTGATACCCCAAAACCGAAGCCCAAACCAGTCTCCCATTTCGACAACCTACAGGAGCCTACAGAATGTTCCATGGCAGGTCAATGGTTTGATCAATGGGGCAATGTGATGTTCATTAGCGAAGGGATCCCCAAAGGTAACACGATTGCCTTAGAAGGAAAATTTTCTTCAAAGACTCAATTCAGCAACAACGCCGTTTTGCACGGATCGAAATCTTATGACAACAAGGGAGTTACCTTCGGAATCATTGTCCTCTTCGAAGGAGGTAAATTTATGGGCGGGATGTTTATACGTTTTTAATGTTCGACTTGGACGATTTCAAAATTGAAAAATTATATTAAAAAAAACAAAACAAAACATGCAACAATTAAATTTCTTGTTCTTCCCAGGCTCAGTTTTTGGATTCAATGGTGAATGCTACGTGCTGGAAAAAAATGAAATTCTTTTGACACAATGGCTATTAAGGTCTTCTTTTGAGAAAGGTGACAGCTGGAGAGCTACTAAGTAAGACATACTTAATTGGTTGGTTTGTTAAGTTTATAGGCATTCCAACTATTAGGTCATTTATTATCTTAACATAGTCCTTGGACAAATATAAATATCTAAAGAGCAGTAACTCGACGTGGCATCGACTCCGTAAGAGGCTGAAAGACCTCTGGTGAGATATTGAGCCATACCACCTGGACTGACATCCAGATCCTTAGTATTGGTAGGCGACACAACTTGGATGCACAGGGACCTCTTCAAAACGTCCCATAAATGCTCAATTTGGGTTTGAAGACACAGCATTATCCTGTTGGAAGAATCCATCATTATGGGGGTATACAAAGTCCATGAAAGGATGTAAATGGTCACCAAGCAGCTCAACCATTCTGTGATGTCTCTAGGAGGGCCAGCGAACCCAAACCAGGTCATTCAAAAGAACCACCATCAGCCTGCATCGGTGCCTTGTTGACATCTTGGGTCCATGTTTCATGGGGTCTATGCCACATAGGGACTCTTCCATCACCCCTATATAACTGGAGCCAAGATTCATTGGAGCACACGACCAGTCTCCAGTCTTCCAAGACCCATGTAATATGTCCAAGCTGTGATTTCATGCCACGTAACATGCTCACTGAATGTGGCAGTGATTTCATGTGATGTGGCTTGTCGGTTAGAGAACAGACCAGCGGTTCTCAATCTTTTTGACTAACGGAGTCCTTTTTAGAATCAATTTCTAGGGTAGAGTGCCTTAGGCCTACCTAACTTCTATGACTGAGCCCCTTAGGCAAGAAACCACTTGCGGAGTGAAAATTTTTTCTTTGTTTACTTTCCTGGAGCGGCCATGGAGCCCTTAGAGCTCTGTGGAACACAGGTTGAGAAACATTAAAATAGAGGATTCTAGCCAGATGCCAGTGGTCACGGTCGCAGAGCAATCCTGGTCAGCTACTGTGTTATCCATGGTGGGTATTCCCTGGGTACGTGGATCACATAATGTTGAATTCCTGAACAACCTCAGATGTGGCAAGCTCCTTGTGTCAGGCATCTACTCTCACAACTCTCATTGCCTTGCCACAACGATAGGGATATAAGTAGATAAAGTGTACATGGGTACAACCATTGTATGCTGTTTTGGATTAGTCCTTTTAAGTGATACGAGGGGAGATCAAAAAGTAAGTTGCACTTCCACGGTATGGCCATTTATTACACCACCTGTACAAAAGCAACACGGCTATAGCAACATGCAATGTAGGTTCACTTTTCCACATAGTCCCCAAGAGACCCTAAACATTTATCCGAACGATCAACCAACTTTTCGATTCCGGATGCATAGAAATCTCCTCCAGCGTTTTGTAACCACACAGTGACAGCCGCTTTCACCTCCTCATCGTTTCGAAATTGTTATCCACCGAGTTCCGTTTTGAGCTTACCGAAAAGATGAAAGTCGCATGGCGCTAAGTCGGGACTGTATGGAGGATGTTGCCAAACCTCCCACTTGAATCGCTGCAGCAGTTCGCACGTTTGGCGGGCCTTGTGAGGTGTTGCGTTATCGTGCAACAAAATCACACCGGCGCTCAATTTCCATATACAGAAGTGATTTCACGATGAATGTCCGTGCAATTCACCAGTTTGGCCCATAGAAATCGGATTGCTGCTCGCACCTCAAGTTTGGAGTGGACATCCAGTTGACGCGCCATTGCTTTTAGCCCACTAGTCACACAAAACACGACGGGAAACCACAGCAACCATCCTATCCGACGTCTGTGCAGTTAATGTCCCTTTCTCCGCTTTGCCCAAGATTGCGACACACAGCGCGCTCCTGCGGCGAGTTAGTGCAACTTACTTTTTGATCTCCCCTCGTAGCAGTATTCAATTTGCATGCTGCTATGCCAAACTTTTGGCCTATGGGTATTTTCAAGATGTTTAATATCTCTAAGAACCTTTAATTAATAAGAGAATAATATTTCACTTGCATTTGGAAAAAATGAATGTATAAAATGTTTTGAGTTTTAGGGTCTCAGTGAAAAATTGGTATAACAGATATTTGGTTTTGGATAAGCAGCTATTAAAGTTGAACTGTCTTGATGTGTCTCGAATTCATGCAAGACTAATTACTTTTATGATATTGTGAACACTTCTAGTTGTAGATCTATGGGACCGGTCTTACTCTTTGGAGACCCTCTAATAATTTTGCTCACTTATAGATGTCGCTGATATCAATGGGATATACATGTACTTATACCATTCTCCCCTATTAATACTATCTCATATATTGTTTTTAGTCTTTATCTCGAATTTGGAAAAAATGCATTTGTACTGATGTTCCACTGAGCCCTTCATTTTTCATTATTTATACAATTGATTTTTTCAACAATTACTATTATTTTGATGCTAAATTGGGGGGGGGGGGGGGCGGCGGCATCAGGTAGTGTAAGGTTACTGGCATGATTTTATTAAGTTCTGATATAGATGCTAAATTGTTAGTGATCAATAAACCTTTGTAATTAATGTATTTATTTATCTTTGTTTAGAACTGGATCAAGTGTATTCCGCCGGTACCCATTTACCATACATGGTGACTAATTATTTCAAAGACATTAGTATTTTGACACTGTAAAATTTATAATATGAATAAAATATTATTTATATTTATATAACTTAAATGTTTATTACAAAAAACAAAACAAACAAACTACATCTTGCCAATGGTAACACAAAACCGATAAAACATCTTCACAGTAAAGGCATCACTAGTTAAATATTCAAAATTGAGTCAAAGTCATTAACTGCCAACCCTAGTATGTCTTTTTTTTTCTTCACGGCTTGTGTCTTTGTCATGATGGCCGCTTTGTTTTTTAATGCTATGTTCAGAGGACCCACCATGGCTGTGAGATTTCCAGTTTTTCTCGTCATCGTTATAAAATCTGCTCTTTCTTCCATGCGCTATTCTAGTCTCTTTCTGTACATTAGTTTTGGTCAAATCATTGCCTTCTGTAACTTTTGCATGTTCTGCATGGCTTCTTTGTTTTTTAATGCTATGTTCAGAGGATCCACCACGGTTGTGAGATTTCCAGCTTTTCTCATCTTCGTTATAAAATCTGCTCTTTCTTCCATGTTCCTTTCCAGTTTCTTTCTGTACATTGGTTTTGGTCAAATCATCGCCTTCTATAACTTTTGTATATTCTGTATGGCCCCCTTGGAATTTCTGGTTTTTAATATCATCATTTCCACCATGCTTTCGTTTGGTTTTCTTAATAATAATAGTTTTACTTGACATTCCACTCGATTTGCTCTTATCGTCTTTGCTATGCACTTCTTTAGATCCTCCTTGTGATTTCCAACTTCTCAAATCTTCGTTGTACTCTTTATGGAAACCTTTTCCTCCATGCTTTCCTTTGGTTTTACTAGAGAAATCTTTTTCTACATCTGTTTCTTTCTCTTGGTGACCACTTTGAGATTTGTCGTTTGTTTTAGAGATATCTTTTCCTTTAACACCACTTTTGACCTTTTTTTTAATGATAACAGTTTTTGTTTGCACTTTGCTCTTTGATTTCCCTCCTCCGCTCCGCTTGTCACTACGATGCTCATTATCAGCATCATTAGAAACTGTTTCTGAATCTTTTCTGTGAATGTTTTTATTGCCATCTGAGGACATTCTCCCAGGCTGAGAAGCGTATATAGTTTTCCTTTTCCTTTCAAATTCATCTGATCCATTCTCGTCAGTCGTACCACTTTCATCACTCTCACTGCTACTGCTACTACTACTACTGCTGCTGCTGCTGCCACTACTACTACTACTGCTGCTCCCATCATCACCCTCTGAGGACTCTGACTCACCATTCACTCCCTTAGATTTTTTATTTTTATGCACAACATGCTTCACCCATGTTTCTTTCGTTATGATCTTATGCTTGCGAATTTTGCCTGGCCTATTCTTGCCTACATTTGCATCAGATTTGCTTCTATCCTCCCAAGATTCTTTGGTCACTTGATACTCGGTATCCAATTTATTTTCATTTTCATTTGTTTTGTCTCCATTTGGCATGTCTACTTTCTCTATGGGGCCTTTCTTGATTTCATTTGCACTTTGCTCTTCTTCCCTATTTTCAACAAAATTTTGTTCTTCTTCACCTTTCTTTCCTTTACCATTTAACTTGTGTGGATTTCTTCCTTTCCCAGTAGTTCTATTGCCTTCTGGCTCCTCACCCTCTTCCCAGACTTCATTAATCACATGTACTCTATGGTGAACTATGGCTTCGTCATGGCCATTATTTTCAGGATGTTTAAAACCATCTCTTTGCCCTTTATTTTTGCGTGTTTTTCCATCCTTTTCCCCTCCTTCTGCTTCTTCCCAAATTTCTTCTGTCACTTTTACTCTATGGTGTTCATGATGATCTGTATCTTTTGTTGGGCCGCCTTCTTTCCTACGAACATCATTTCTATGATCTTTTTCATCGGAAGGATGGACTTTTTGAGTTTCTTTTTCTTCCTTTGGGATTTCACTTGGTTTTTCTTCTGGGGATTTAGTTTTAAATCTTTCTCGTTCTATTTCTGTAATTTCATTATCCTGGGCTGTATCCTTGGGACTATCATCTCTATTTTCAGGTTTCTGGTCTTTTGGTTTTACTTGCTTCCCTTTAGGCTGTTTATGAATTAAAGTGGTTTCTTCTGTAATAATTGTATGCTTTGTAACAATGTTCTGATCTTTACTCGTATCTTGTGTTTTATCTGGAACATTTTCTTTATCAGTATGTTCAGGTTTTGTGGGTTTTATCTTTTCCCCATTAGGAGTTTTTTCATATTCAATAGGAGTATCATTATTCTCTCCTTTATTTTTTCCGGTTGTATCATCATCTCTTATAATCTCTGTATCAGGCTTTTTGTCGGGTGCATTTTTATCATCTATGGGGTGAGATTCTTTAGTCTTTTTTCCTTTCTCTTTAGGAACTTTATGTTCGCCAGAGTATTTGACTTTCTCTTCTTCCTCAATGATTTCTATTTGATCTCCAGGTTTAGTAGATCCTATGTCAGGTTCTTTACTTTTACGAGGCTGTTCACCTGGAACGGTTTCTTTTTCCTTTGTATCAAATTCTGTAATTTCTTTCTTTTTGCCTTTAGGTTTCATGGGATATTCATCACTTTCTTCCTCAATTTCCTCTGTTATATACTCAGTTTTTCTAATTCGCTTACCATGACCTTTGTCTTTGTGAGGCATTTTATGTGGACTCCTTTCAGGGATTTTGCCATTCTCTTCCTCAGTTTCTTCTGTTTTCTCTCCAGTTTTATTAGGTTCTGGTATTTGGCCTTTATTTTTATGAGGCTTTTTACCTGGATAACCTTTTGTATTTGCCTTCTCGTCAGATTCATCGCTACTTTCTTTAGTTTCTTCTGTTACATCCCCAGGTTTTCTAGCTCCTTTATGAGGCTTTTTCTGTGGAAGATTTTCTGTTTTTGGTCCTATGGAGTCTTCCTTTTTCTTTTTAGGAGTTTTACTAGTTCCTTCATTAGCTTCTTCCATTTCTTCGACAACTTCTGTTTCTTCTTCACTTAACTCGTCACTTTTAGGAATTTTATTTTCATCTTCTTTATTTGGCTTTTTTCTGGATTCAATTTCTCCATTTTTATCTTCCTCAATTTCTGGCTTTTCTTTGTTCACATCAGGCTTAAGTGTTTCTTCTGTTATATTATCATTATTTTCAATGTCTTTAGGGTGTTTCTTTCCTTTATCCTCAGTTGAAATTCCTTTATCTTCAGGTGAAATGTCAGGTTTATCACCATTTTTAAGATGAGGCTTGGTTATTACTTGCTCATTTTTATGTGGAATGTGTGGTTTTCTTCGACGAACATATGTGTCGTCGTCATCATCATCATCATCATATGTTCTTACCACTTGGGGTTTTCTCCTTTTGGTTAAACCTATTTCAGGTTTTCTGTTCCCTTCCCTGTCTTCATCTTGTTGATTATTTGTTTTATCAGGCAAGTTTTCTTTGCTTACATCTTGAACATCTTCTGAAGAATCGGGATGAATTTTTCCTCTCCGTCCTTGTTTTTCATATTTATTAGGATAATTTCTCTCCCCTTCTTTATCTTTTGGACCTGAAATCCATTGGTCATAAAAATCCAGATATTCTGGTTGGTAATACTCATCTGGTTCATAATTGTTCTCATAAGAAGGTTTAACCTTTTTCGGTTTATTATTGCTATATTCCTCATCTTCCCACCCAGGATGATTAGGCGATTCAATTCTTCTGCTTTGCTTAGGGTAGCGTGGAATATCATAATGCTGATGAGGCTGTCTGTATTGATGGTACGTTTCTGGTTTTGGGAAATGATGTCGAAACGGTCTTCTCCAGACATTATCGGTATCTTCTTCTGGCCAGTATTCAGAATATGGAGAAAATTTTTTATCATGATAATCAGGACGATTATAATATTTCTTGGGATAATAATATTCAGGATGGGTTGAAACATATTCTGGATATGGCTTATGATGGCTTTTAGGAAAATATTCATCATAATCAATGTTGTTGTAATGATCATCAGGAATTTCCCTTTGAGAATCATCTAAGGGATGGCGCCGAAATATATCCCTGCCACTTCTAAAATGATAAAAAAAATCCCACAAAACAATGAATGATTAAATATTTTCAATATATGGTCAACAGGAAGGGAGTGCCTTTAATCTTTTGATAGTGACTAACACTAATGTCAAATGAATACTTACTTAGCTTTCAAATGAGAAGATGGTTCAGTAGAGGGTGTTAATAACCATTTAGTAAACAAGTGTTCTTTACCCTTAATAATATAGCATTGTCCAATCCATGTCAACACAGCTCCTGACAAAAAGCATTAGTTGCATTAGTATAATCACAATGCTAGACAACCCAGAATTTCACTTGTCATAGCACTCAATGAACTTCTGCATGCCCACTTCATAGAAGTCTGCTGCTGTGAGGAAAGTCACGCAGTTTACACTTCTTCATTGTCGCTGAAACACAGGATGCCAATTAACTCCTTTAGATTCCGAAACAGGTGATAGTCACTGGATGCATATTCCAGACTGTAAGGCAGGTGAAGTTGTTCCTCACCGACGGCTGACTTCTATGAAGTGGGCATGCAGAAGCTCTTTGAGCGCTATAACAAGTGTTTAAATAAACTTGGAAAACTGTGTGGAAAAATAGTTAAAGGTATACAGGGTGGGCCATTAAGTGTAGACTTGGAAATATCTCGAAAACAAAGCATTGTACGAAAACATATCCAAAATCAAAAGTGAATTATTTCGTGGGGGGAAATTCGTTAGCCAAAAAATTAGCCACCCTCCTCCCCTTGTTAACTTTGAAATCTTAAATAGGAACCCCTATTTTTAATGGTATATTCAGTTTGTATACAATATTCGAGAAATGTTTTATTCTTGGTGTTTTTTCAATTGATCCAACTGTTTAGGAGATAGAGGCCCTAAAAGTGTGGAACTTTTAAAGTTTTGAACCCAATTTTATCGATGAAGACAAAGAGATAGAGGGTGGGTCTTGCACATTCCTATTCTACTTTTTGATGGTCTTTAAGAATCCGAAGTCAGAATTTCAAAAATTCAAAATTTTTTTAGTGCACAAGCAAAGTTTTGGGGGCAGCAGTCCTATGGAGGCAGAGTCTGTGTATGTGTATTGAAACATATTGGATTTTTGAAATTCTGACTTCGAATTCTTAAAGACCATTAAAAAGTAGAATAGGAATGTCTGTAAGACCCACTCTCTATCTCTTTGTCTTCATCGATAAAATTGGGTTCAAAACTTTAAATGTTCTACACTTTCAGGGCCTCTATCTTCTAAATGGTTGGATCAATTGAAAACACACCAAGAATAAAACATTTCTCGAATATTGTGTACAATCTGAATATACCATTAAGATTTCAAAGTTACCCTCCCCCTCACAAGGGGAGGAGGGGGGATAATTTTTTGGCTAATGAATTTCCCCCGCGAAGTAATTCACTTTTGATTTTGGACATGTTTTCGTACAATGCTTTGTTTTGAGATATTTCCATGTCTACACTTAAATGGACCACCCTACATGCAATCTGGTAAAGAAAAAAACTTTGAAAACATATATAATAGCTTTATTTTTATTACAAAACAGTACTTCTTAAAAAACACGTCTCGTAGTTAAAATGGAAATACATGTAGAATGATTTCGAGAATGGAAAAAAATCAAATGACTTTAATAACACTAACCATTTGAAAAAACAGCCACAAGCCCAAAAGTTGATGGTTTTTCCCGTGATTTAGATCCATACACTAAGACGCGTTCTTGGAATGGAAATGAGCTATTGTCATCCACCATGGTGATTATTCCTTCAATTTCATAGGTGCCACCTCTTGGAAGGGATTCAGTGAGGACTGCTTCCCATCCCATATCATCATACCAAGTACCCGTCAAACTGCATGTATTTGGAATGCATTTCTGAGTGTTAAAATGATAAAAAAATTATAATGTTACCTTTTCCTAAATAGGGTCTTTGTACAATTAAGGAAGAATGAAATGATAATAAAAATAAATCAAATAGAAAACAAAATCATAACTAAATTGTCCAATAGAAACCAATGCTTCCCCAAACTGGTTTATCCCATTGACCTTATTACTTATTCAGTGTTGCTTTTCCTCCTTCATTTGTATTTTCCATTATTGGGCTTTTTTTTAAATAAATTTTCCTCATAAACAGACCTACTAAAAACATAATTATATGCTGATATAGTTAATGCAAAAAGTTAAAGATAAACCAGCATCAACAACATGTGAACTCAGTGCGATCTTCTGATGTCATCAGCAACAGCTTAGAGACATCTTGCATCTATGAGCACATTAAAAAAATCTGGATATTTGGGTTTCACACGAACTCACTGAACAGCAGAATATGACATCTGGAAATGTGCCTTGCCCTTCAAAAAGGTAAGGCTAGCATTGTTTTTCTGCATTGGATTCTCACAGTTGATAAAAAATGATTACTCTATGACAACAAAAAGCAAACAGTGCAATAGCTCAATAAAAGGAACCAACAAAACAAATGTCCAAATATCCATGATGAAACTTGACCAGCATCTGTCGTAAGCATGTAGAAAATCAATGCCTTGGTGTAAGAGGTCCTCCATCACCCTACGTATTCATCAGATTTGACCCAGTCAGATTTTCAGGTTTTGCCATTCGGGCCGCTTATTTAGGGGCAACATTGCACAAATATAGCCAGGATGCCGTGATTGATGTCATCAGCTATTTCCTATACCATTGTGATGCTCATTTCTGCCACAGCATCATTTTTGCATTGAAATTACATTGATCACAGAATATTACTGGTGATGGCAGATATTTTCTGATAAAATGGATTTCTTCATTAGTTACTGTTTTAACACATATTTTTCCTTTCAAAGTTGTAATTCTTACGAGTTTTCATCAGCTTTCTGATTGTTTGGAAGGGAGCAATTCCCAATCATTGGATCTCCATGTTGAGTATTACTCCTTTGTAATCTTTAGGAGAGTGAGAGACAACTTTGCTGTACCGTGTCTGTTAGGCCCAGGTAGTAGAGGTAACAAGCAAGCTACTCATGGTCCCTGGTTCAAAACCAGGTTATGGAATTTTTCTCTTCTGTTTTTCATGTTACTATCTGATATATTACCATACTTAAAGGAATTTTTTGCAACAAATAAGTTTAAAATTCAATTCATATTATAATAAATTTTGCTTACGATAAAAATTATGATAAACTTGATAAGTGATATTTAAAATTTTTAAATATATCATTTTTTTATAGTAAAACAATTTCAAATATAGTACATGTAATTGATTTAAGAGAGCTTATTTTTATTACTTACAGCATCTACAATAATAATTCCAAAGATTGAAATTAACATAAAACAGCTCAAAAGCTGAACTCTTTGATCCATCACCATAAGCAATATTATCAGGAGAGTCGTTCCTAGAGCACTACTCTCCCTTACTCTCAAGTTTTATACTAAAGTGCTTTATATAAGGCAGACTAGTGTTTGCATTAAATCCATTCATTAATGCTTCAAAGAAAAGAATAAAAATGCATTAATCATCTTATTACCAAAGTACACATATGCATTTGAAAAAAAAATCTTTTTCCTTTCTATCCAAAGACTGTTTAACTGAATGGGTCCAATTAATTACAGCTATGTTTATAATTTATTAGCTGTGATAAGATTTATTACTTAAGGACATTAATCATCTTTGACTGGGTTCAATAATGCATGTATAAAGTTATGAAAATTTTAAAATGAATGAATGATTTATGAGAAAATGTAAACTTCAAAAGAAATTTATGTATGAAAGAAACGACTACATAAATTGAAAAATTTTATAATTCATTATGGTCTTTCAAAATTATATAAGGCATAAAAATTATTTACATTCGTATAGAAATAATTTTAAATATATACATATACACAGAAAATTTTAAAATTAAAAACTTTGCTGAATTTTAAAATATATGTTTTTCAATCTAGAACAAGCCCACAATGGCAGTGGTGTCTTAGCAGTTAGAGCCTGCACAACTTTTAAATTCTTTTCCATTGCAATTAAAGCCTCTTCCAAACTCTCCTCATCCTATAAGACATTATTATAAAAATAAAGAAAAAATCAAAAAAAAATTAGTGCCTCAAAATTTTACTTCATAAACATTTTTATTCAGATTTCTATCATTACTAATATTTTTGGCTCCTCATCCAGAAGTGGCTTTTTAGTGATTTCCTCTCTATCATTCCCAAATCGTGGTCGTTTGTTACTGGATACAGTAACTGCAGGAGGATCTTCCTCACAGACTGTTGGGGCTTCCATTAATCTTTCTTTTTGCTTCTGAAGAAAATCAGCATCACTACAGGTTGAATCGAGAGGAATTGGAATCTATAAAAAAAAAAAAAAAATAGAGTTATTCTACTTGCATTAGAAAATACTATTTTGTAACATAAAAATCAATAAACAATTTAAATAATAAAAAGGAAAGCATTACGTTATTCAAGAAGTTTTGTAGCTGAGATTTGAGTAGAGTATCATTTTGTAAACTTAAAGAAACAACTTCCTCATGGGTTGATTTATAAGCAAAGGCAGAAAAAACTTCTAGAGCTGTTTGAGTGATTAACCATGAAGAATTTTTTAATGAAAGATTGAAGAGATAAGATATTAATTTAATAATTTCCTTTTGCTGCAATGTTTAAAACAAAAAAAAATTAATTAATTTACTGTTTAATTAAAAAAAAAACAACATTTTTTTAACAGATAAACTAATTCTAGTAAATAATGATTATAATTGACCCTTACTTCTTTACTAACTGGTATCTCTTTAGAATCTAATTGGCTCAGGCAGTTGAGTATTTGAAGTTTAACAGAAATTTTAGATAATGCAATAATCGATGTCATTTGGTTTAAAACCTGGTAAAAAGACATATAGAACTTCAATATTAACTTTCACATGTCATGAATTCACAAGTCATCCAAATGAAAGAGACTGTAAATCTTTTGTAATCTGTAAATCTGAAGTAAACAACATTTGTAAGGAAAAATTAATGACTGAGAAAAGGCCTCAAAGGGCATCCCAACTAAATTGCTGGGATTATATAATTCACAATTGAAGCGACAATCAACCACCTAGAAATCATCAAAATCGCCACAAAGAAAGAAACTGGGACTGGACAGTTCAAAAGGCATGGTCCTGTCAAATTCAATATCATGTGATATTGTTGTTGGCAAATAGGTCATATACGATTTTAAAAACTGAATTGTACAATTTGCTTGCACCAATCTGTCAATAACTACTATGGCATTCAGTGTGATGGGCACAGTTTTGTTGATGCAAATATAGAGTGGTTGATTTAATGAAGACATTGAAATTTGTTTGTCTCAAAGGGGCCTATCCAATGATACAAAAATTGACCCCTCACCTGCCTGGAGATGGGGATGGAGGAGGGATAACAAAAAATTTTAAATGGGAACCCCCATTTTTTATTGCAGATTTGGATTTTCCAGGAAAAATAACTTAATTTGACCTATGATTGATATCGTTTTTTTTCACAAATGGCACTGCAATCTACAAAAACCAAAGAGGGGTACACAAACATTAAAATATGGAAATATCTCGAGAAATACACGTCAGATCAAAAATTGAAAAAATACGCCTTCAATACGTATTTTTTAAAAAAGCTATCCAACAACACCAAAATTGACAGGGATGGGGCAGGGGACTGCATTGAAATTTTAAATCGATCTTGATCGATTACAGCACCATCTGTGAAAAAATGCTATCATTTTTTGTTAAATTGATATCATTTTAGGTTAAATTAATGTATTTTTTCCTGGAGAATCCAAATCTGCAATACGAAATAGGGGTTCCCATTTAAGATTTCTTTGTTACCCCCCAACCTCCATTTAAGATTTCTTTGTTAAATAGGGGTTGTGTGAGGAGAGTTAATTTAGGTATCATTGGATAGGCTCCTTTGAAACGAAAAAATATCATTTCAAACGTTTCATGATACGATGTGTAGTTTTCAAGATATTTCAATGTCTTTATTTAATTGACCACCCTATATATCCACGCAGAATTTCTGGTACCATTTGAAAATAATATTGTGTTCAGGAATCTTCCCCATACACTATTTACATACAGTGAAAAATATTACTTAAGCTAGTGCCTTCCTTACTTAAAAATATATATATATGTGGTTGGTTTCAAATAACCACTGCTATAATAACTAATGGTATTTAATTGTAACTAAGCGTCAGGTTTCTTCTAAATGTGTGCTTACAGTGCAGTAGCATCGACAATATTATGCCACAATCAACTGAATGAGGCTCGTCTGTTTCATTTAAATGATCAATAAGAAAACAGATAGAAGGATGCTTACCAATAAAAGTTCAGAATTATTCATTGTAGAAAACACGACTGATGTAAGAGTGAACATTTTTTCTAAAATGGGAGAATTACTTTTCTGTAGGTTATCACAGCTGACAACTTCAGATTGCCAAATTTGAATAATTAATCTGACTAAACAATCAACATCATCAGGTGACAATATCTGATATTTTTCCTGGACATCTTCTGTTATAATGCTCAATACTGATAAAGCTGAAAACTAAATTATATAAACTTAACATTAAATTTAATAGTTAAGGGGAATTCAAAGGAGAAAAATGCCTAGTTTAAGTTTATACTAACAAGAAGGAAAAAGTCACATTTTGAAGAAACATCTAGACAAGCTGCAAACTGGGTAAGAGACACAGAAATTCCCTCTTTTAAAGCTGATACAAGAACATTAGAAGTAATTTTGGATATGTGGTACTCAGACCAAACCAAACAGCTTTTACTTGGATGATGCTCTTGTATGAACATTTCCTACAATAAAAACTACATTAAAATCATCGAAAATAATTAAATTAAGATAATCATTATACAGTATAATAAATGTGTGATATTAAATTTCATTACAATGGTCCTTAGTTGATACAGGCATCCATTGATTCCCAATTTTCAACTTAGAGTACTCTTTTAATATGTATTCTCAAGATTTAATATATATTGTGTTCTTTATGAGGAATATTAAACAATACTTATAAACAAAAAAATTACTGTCCAAAATATCTATCTTCTGAAGCGTTTGGAAATACAATCTACAATCCGCACACAGTCAAATTTCCGATGTGTGGACTCTGGGATAACATCTGAGATGTGTAACCATTTTCAGATATAGGCTGAACATTTGAAAAGGTGCATCAGTCCATTTCGTGAATTTGGGCACTTGCATGCAGGTCCATGAAGGGAGGTGGCACATCGAGTTTCTACTGTAACTCAGCCAGATATTCATATAATATGCTGTTTTGCATTGTAATGTACATAATGTAATAAATCCTGTGGCTTCACTGTTCATAAGACCATTTATGATACTTGTCCTGCCAGGAGTCACTCCCGAAGTTTGCCCCCATTGTTTGGCTTCTCCGCCACTAATTCAGTAGCACTCAAATGTTCACAAAAATGATGAGTGAAAGCTGAGCCTGTGAGTAGTGCACCGTCAAGCATAAGCTAGCTGTAGAGGTGTATTTGCAACATACAGTTTAGGGGAGGGCTCATCAAAATACCTTTATTTATTTTTTTTTTCAAAATTAAATAAAGAAACCTGCTCCATGACTGGTCATAATCTTCAATTAATTTCCCAACTTTTGACTTATATCTTGTCTTATACTGTAAACATAGGTGCCATTTTCTGGCACTGAATAGTTCTATTTTGAATTGAATAATTATATTTTGTATATTCCTAAATATCTTAGTTAGGCTGCTTGTAATTGCTGTTCCTAAACCAGTACTGGCTTTATAAACCAACCTTTTCATACATCCCTAAATGAGCTAAGTTTAAAAAGTATCGAACCTATGTTCAGCAAAAATACATTTATTCATATACAAAACATTTACACGAATTTCCTTTAAAGTGGTCCCCTTGGTAATGCACCTACTTCTCTCAGCAGTCCTGCCATTGTTGAAAGCACTTCTGAGACGCATCTGTTGGAATGGTGTTCAGCTGGGCCGTCGCATATCGCATAATATCCTCTTTTGATTCAAATCAGGTCTCTTTCAGCAGAATTTTCAACTTTGGGAATAGCCAAAATTCACACGGAACCATGTCAGGTGAGTAGGGAGACTGAGAAAGTACAGGCTCTGAATCAGATGCAAAGAATGGGCTCATGGCATCGTCCCCAAAAGCCTGTTGGATTCTTGCAAATGGTTTCTGCTTGAGTACTGCCAATCTTTTGGCAAAATTTGATGCAATATTCTGCTGAACTCATTCTGTAATTCTTGCAACAATTCACAATCCGACAGGTGCTCACTGCACGTCCTTACTCATACACCGATTACCGGACACTAACCCCATCTACAGGCGAGAAAAACTCATGCGTTCTCATGAATGTGTCCTTCACGCTCGAACGTTTTTTGACATGACTTCACTGGAATGCTGCGGTTCACAGGCAGTCTGTTAACTGGTAGTGTAGAGTAAGCATTGCATTCTGATTTTGCTACGTAAAATATCAGTTATGAAACAACGTTCGAATATCAAAGATGACCATCGGAGTGGCCGTCCATCAACTTCAATCAATCCATCCACAATTAATCTTGTGAGCAACATTGTGCGAGAAGACAGACGCCAAAGTGTAGAGACAAAAGCTGCTGCGATATCCGCACTTCGCACCGTTCTGCAATCTGGCTTCACAGAATGTTTCCAAGCATTATACAGACATTGGCAGAAGTGTGTTACTGCCCAAGGACATTATTTTGAAGGAAATGTTATTTAAATGTTTGTATTTTTTCTGTGTGCAGAAATAAATATTAATTCCGGAAACATTTTGAAGCTACTAGTATTGATCGATGAAAATATAATACAAAAATGAAACATGTACAATAAAAATCAGCCAATCACAGTCACAGTCATATTAGTGATCTTGAAATATCTTTCAAGATATGCCAACTTTAAAACATGTAATAACCATGGCAATTAGACTGAAAAATACAGTAATTTTTTTTTATTCACAAATCTTCTTCTCCCATTCTCATTGAGGTATCCTCCAACTTTGCTATGATTCATCAAGCAAATCTTTCTGTATACAGCTCAGATTACTATCAAATTAATTAAGATCACCTGAACTCTTAATAATAAATATCTGCAAATACTATAAACAGGTCTTTACCATATGCTCTTCGGATAAAAAATTTATCAATCTTGCTAATAAACGAGTAATGTGATGTGTTTGTGGTAAATAAGCTGTAATGCTGAAACTCGAAACAAAGTCAGCTAAAAAACAACAATGTTTATAGCACAAATCAGAGCTGCAACACCTATTAAAATGTAAAAGGCATTTATATTAAAAACTAGAAAGATCCATGAAAGTATAATTAACTGTAGACAATTTTCATACCTTCCTAAAAAAGCCCATATATCTGAAGACAACTGTCGACACCAAAAATTTTTAGATAAAATGTTTTTAAATAAAATTTGTTCCTTTAATTAAAAAAAATAACATATAAGATAACCACAGATCAGACAATTCTCTAAATGAAGATCAATAATTTATTTCTTATACAGCAGATCTCCATCTTATATGGTTGAGTTATGAAATAGATTATGTTTACTTTTTGATGTTCAATTATCAGATCACATATGATACATAATAAATCTCATTATATCTGGCAAATATTTAATTAATGCATATGCTAAATTTAATTATAGTTAGGTTAATGCAACTTTCAGCATAAAATAAAACTATTCAGACGGATTAACCATTTCAGGGGAGAACTACTGTATTTGGAAAAATTACCAATATGGAGAAATATTTAGCGGAAAAACAATATACAAAAGCAGACATGCATGTGCAAAGATATTCGTAAAAAGAAATATTCCTAAAATATACATAAAAAAAAAAGAAATAAATAAAATAAGTTAAAATAATAAAAAGATCTTAAAAAACTTTAAGTAATTAATTTCTGTTATACAGTTAAACCTGTTAGCCTGGTAATCAGGTGCCATGGAAGGGAGATATTTTGGAAGCATTAATTCAGCATGACCTGAAGAAGAATAAAAATTATTTTGAAGAAACTTTGAAGCTTATGGAAATTGTTTAAAATAGGATTATACAACTGTGGAACTGATGTGTTATTGCAAAATTTATTCACTAATAACAAATTTTGTTAATGAATCTGTCATGCAAATAAATGAAACTGTGTTCTTTTTTTTTCAATTAAGCCTTAAAAGGATAGATATATATCAGGTTGTTGCAAAAGTTTTTCCGGATTTTTATTCCAAAACAAAAACGATTGAACTTGAATGATAGATTCAGTTCATGCAGATGCCGGGCAATGGTTGATGAACTGTTCTGCGAGTTCCCTCGTTGTTACATTGTGATCTTCATCAATTGCTTGGCGTAGATCACCATCTGAAATCATGATTGGCCGACCAGAGAGGTGCATCTTGAAGAGTGCTATCTCCGCGTCTGAACCGGCGATACCATTCTTCTATTGTACGTAAACTAACAGTGCCATCACCTAAATGTTGGCAAATGTTTCGGTGACACTGCGCAGCAATGATCTTTCCAGAATACTCGTAGAAGATTATTGCTCAAAAATGCTCGCGTGAAAGGTCCATTTCAGACAGTTGATGGCGCTCACAGATGTATAGTCAGAAAGTTGATTCTTGGATGTAATATAGCAAAGATATTCAGGAATCAAATGCAATAATTTGTTTGAAAAAATATGAACACCCCCCTCGGAAAATGAGCATGGGTTCTAGAACTGGAAGAAACTTTTGCAACAACCTGATATTTTGAGCTGTTATTTCATGTCAGTAAATATAATGTCTTTGTTTTACAGTCAAAGCAAAATGACTGAAGTGACACCACAAAATCCTTTCCTGCAAGACAACTGCAAATTGTTTTGGTTATAAAAAGGAAAAAAAACCCTGACCCATAGGTTTAGCAATTATTCTTACCAAAAGCACACTTATCTATTCATTATTAATGTATTTAGTCAAACTGCATAGTGCAGGGCAAATAAAAAAAAATGTTCACTTTTAAATATATTTGGCAGATAAAATGTTTTATGATAAAAGCATCTGCAAGGTGCTCTTAGAAAGAGAACCTCAGTTTTATCCACATTACAACAATTCAATATGAGAATCCTGCGCAATGCAACGAACATCCAAACAATAATCCTATTCTTGCCATACATGTCATAGCATATTGGCATCTATGGCTTCAAAGATACAGTTGACGTGGCTTCGTAGTTCAGCCAGATGTTTCAACAAGGATCATACTTGCACAGTGCTGGTATAGACTTTCATAATTGTCCAAGTCAGGTCACCTTAGTGGTTGCTTGGCGAGGTATCAGATAATTGGCAGTGGAGCAGCTGATCCAGAAATTAGGCAGATGCTCATTCAGATAATGCTGCACCTGTTATTGATGACGAGGTGCTTGTTTATAATAAAAAAACTGTGACTGATGCCTTCATAATCTCAATACTAAATATTTTATCCGCAATAGATCAATATGCCTTCATATTAGCATAATGAAAAAAAGAATATAATCAATAAAAAAGAAGTCGATACTGGTGCCCAGTCCAAAAATAAAAATTTGGAGGAAACCTCTTATCGTTTTGTTTCTTTTTGAGAGCAACTGAAATTCAACTCATTCTATCAGCGATGTCTTTCTGAATTTTCACGCTGTATGCTTGGGCTTTTATAAGAGTAGCTCTATACATTTGGCTAATAAATTACGCAAAAGACATTTTTGATAACGATTGCGCATGCGCTGTTAAACAGTGTTTAGTAAAAATGCTCATATTTCATCAAATATTTAATATTTTTATATTCTGATTGCAGGGTGTTGTCTCTAGTCTCTGCTGTAGTTTGTCAAATTTCCTGAAAATGGCATTGCATTGAGTTGAAAACCCTTCATGTTATAAACAAAAAAACTTACGAAAACATTTCGATTTTTTTAAAGAAACCATTATAGCTCCATGAATATATGCGCCATTCCCACACAAATGAACACAGATAAGTAAAAGAAGCCTCATACTCATATGCTACAGCTTCAATGCATTTCAAGCATTATTTTTTTACAGGGTGACCCCAAACGTTATTTATTTTGTTCAATTTATTGCTGGTCCCCTATTTGTCCTCGGGACAAAACCTTCACTGAAATATATGAGGTGTAACATGCTCTTTAAATCCCTGAAGTTTCATGATAATTCATCAAATATTTTCCTAGATAGTTGACAAAAACATCTAAAATCGAAAGTGTCCAATTACTTTTTGGTAGATAGTGTATAATAAATAAAAAAATAAAATTCAGCTTGTGTGTGTGAGGTGTATTTTTCCATTAATTGGAGTTTCAAATACATACAAGCAACCAAGCAGAGGCCTTAGAATAGTTTCAGTTTCTTTTTCAAGCGGATTGATACCAGCTTGATCATGTGTGCTTCGTTTTTAGTTCATAGAAAATGGAACTATAGTATAATTTGTGAAATAAGGAGTTTGACAAGAATTTCAGAAACTGACATGCCTGATCCGTCCCAATCTCGAACTGCAGATGAAAAAACACGGAAAATGTGTCATTGTGGCCCACCAAAACTCAATCGTAAATCAACTTACGGTGTTATTAATGTAAAAAACACATTTGCCTACAAGTCTGTCCAGAGTGCATCTAATTTATATAACTTTAGGCTGTCAGTTTTTTTAATTGCTTTTTTTTTTTATCTAATTTCTTTATGTATGCCTGTTTACTTTATTTCGATTAGTTGTGGAAATGCAAGGTAAAATGTTATTTTTGTTGATTTTGACATTTTTTTTTTTTTAATAAAGAGTGATCTTGTGTATGTAATCATTGTCAAAACATGTTTAACATTATGGAATAAAAACAGCAATTATTGATATAATTTTGTACTTTCACTTATGTTAACATTATGTAAAGATCTGATTCTGCAATGGGTAATAAAATTAATAAATTTCATAATGATATTTTTCATCACACTGGGTACCAAATGAAGTTGCATGTCAACAGTTCCCGGTATATTAAAAAAAATATATTTGTCAATAATTAAAGGTTAAAAGTGTAACATTCTTTTTGACTCACCCTGTATTGCCAATGTAATTAAAGTGAAAGAATTATTTATTTACTGAAAAATAAGCAGCCACATCATTACAATTTCTTTATATCCTTTTCTCTTTTTCCTACTACTTTGCAATGCACACCAAAAACACAGAAGCATCATGTAAACCAGATACAAACATTGAGGAAGAAAGTGAAATAAGCAATCCAAAATTGATGTCACTGAATTGAATTTTGAAAAGTAGGAAGGAGCTATCCATTTTTCTATTATTTCTTCTAATTAAAAAAAAAATATATATAAAATTATTCAGAATAAACAGCACTGGAAGCCGAAAAAAAATATTCTAAATATCATATTATTCTTTTCAGAATGGAAAATAAATGCAGTATAGAGTTTATTTTTATCTTAAATTACTAGTGGATATGAATCATGAAACTGCATCAATATTAATTTACATGAAAGTTTTAAAATGTATAACTTACCATTGCAATTTAACAATTCCTTTAAAACTAAGGATAAAAGTAAGCACACCTGGTAACCTGAATATTTATTTTCTGAAACAAAAGATTTAAAAAAAGATGGCTTAATATAAATTCAATTTTACATATTATGTGAGATTTATTTTATCCATTTTTTATTAGGTGTCAAAATATTTACTGTTTAAAATCAATTTGGTCAAGACAAATAAATAAGTATAATTTGATCACAATACATTTTACAATTTATTTCCATATCCTGGCATTCTGATATTAGTAGAGGGTGGGACAGAAACGATTAGACAATTAAATTTGGCACCACATCGACATCTTTATAGCTGAGTAAAACAGTTTAAAGCCTTTAGTCATCATGCAATGTTGGTCTAAGACCATGTATATCCCTCCAGGCCAGCCCACTTGAAAAACATGGCTGTGCGCTGCGACCACCGACTGTTAGAAAAAAAAATCAAAAAAAAAAAAAAAGAGAAACACTTGGATGTAAACAGTAAATTTGTACATGAATAGGATTATTTAATTTGAAAGATCGTCAATTACAAAGGACACACATGTAGTTGTACGAACATTTTTTTTTTTTTTTGCGCGCAAGCATACCTTGGAAGCGATAACGTTGCTTTCAGGTAAAGTGGATTTGTGCTTATAGTAATAATAAGAAAGAAGTTGAGAGCACAATAATACACATACACACTGCTTTAACAATGGAGTCTTTGTATCGTTATACTGTAGGTGCTCAAATTTAATCTCTTTTAAAAAAAAAAATTAAAACATTTAACAATTGGTTGATTTGGCTAGATAATTTATAAACTAAACATTTCTAAAAAAAAAAAGTTTATTTTAAGGATTTTCAGAAGTATATTCTATTTAGATTTACTCATATTTAAAAAAAATATATTTTGTACAGATTTATTTCAGATTTAAAGGATTGTATTTTCATATAGATTTATTAAAAAGAATAGCATATTTATACAGGGTGTCTCAGAATTCATTGTACAAACTTCTAGGGGAGTTAGTATGGGTGATTCTAAGCAAAAATATTCATATGAACATGGGTCCGAATTTGAACGATAACTGAGATATGAATAGAAATAAAACTGCTGCCACCAAGATCAACAGGCAGATTAATGAAATTTGGGGGAATTACAGGTTACATAAGACTGTGTATACCGTTAAAATTTGACCGAATTCCAACAAGAAGTTTCAGAGTTCATTCAACATCATAACACATGCGCACTTGTGAGTACTAACTAGCACTTGTTACAATTTTGACTGTGTAACTCGGAAACTTCTCGTTGGAATTCAATCAAATTTTAACGGTATACACAGTCTTATGTACCCTGTTATTCCCCCATATTTCATTAATCTAGGCTTTACAGAACCTGAGTTATTAACTTGTTGATCTTGGAGGCAGCATTTTTATTTCTGTTCACATCTCAGTTATCGTTCAAACTCGGACCCATGTTCATATGAACTTTTTTGCTTAGAATCACCCATACTAACTCCCCTAGAAGTTTGTACAATGAATTCTGAGACACCCTGTATAAAAATTTTAGGTTTAGCCAAATCAACCAATTGTTGATGTTTTACTTTTATTTATTTTTTTTTTATTAAATCTGAGGTTATAAAATTATTGATCATTTGTTTTGTTTATACAGTATATCAGTGTCAACCTAAAATGTTCATTTTCAAGTTATTAATCGTCTAATTGTTTCTGCTCCACCTTGTGTATAAATCAGGGATGCAAGTAATCACTAGCCCACTTACCCGAGGTGAGTGAATTTCTGAAACAGGCAAGTAAATTTTTAACACGCAAATAGATTTTTAACAAAATTTAATTTGTAAGTGAGTCAATTTAAGAGCAGGCGAGGGCAAAAATAAATCTTATCTGCACCCCTGATATAAATTATTAATTTTTCAAGATGACCAAGAGGGTCTCTAAATTGATAGATTAAAAATATAATCATAAACATAAAAAATATTTAGAAATTACCTATATTTGATATTACAAGTAAAGAATATGGAAAGTTTTCTTCCAAAACCAAACAATGGAGAAGAGGGTCAACTGCAATATCGATATACTGATTTTTTTCAGCATTCAACTTTTTGCATAAAGGCAAATCTCGAAGCCTAAAAAAATGAAATACGGGCATTTTTACTAAATAATATTAACTGCACATATGCAAGTGTTACCAAAACATCTTTTGCATAATTTATTAGCTACTCTTACAAAAAGCCCAAGCTACGTGAATATACGTGCTATTTTCATGCAAATGAACACAGATAAGTAAAAGAAGCCTCTTAATCATATGCTACAGCTACAACGCATTTCTAGCATTATTTTTTACAGGGTGATCCCAAATGCTGGTCCCATATTTGCCTGCAGGACAAAACCTTTGCTGAAATATATGAGGTGTAACATGCTCTTTACACCCATGAAGTTTCAGGATAATTCGTCAAGTACTTTTCTGGATGTTCAACAAAATGTCTAAAATCGAAAGTGTCCGATTACTTTTGGGTAGATAGTGTATGTACAACAGGGAAGCCCCAAATTTCAAAAGCTCAGTGCAATTGTGTGTGCTTCGAGTAATACAGGGAAAAAGATTGAATTTTTATTATGTGTGAACTTTAAAACCACACAAGAATTGACCTTTAAAATCCCACTGTATAATAAATTAAAAATTTAAAAAAAAAATAGAAAGAAAAATTCTATCAATAATATCAAGATACTGTACTTGTATTTTTACTAAAAAAAGTGTTTTGTATCATTTAATACTTTGTGCAGAAAAACAGAGAGGGAAACACTTTATCTTTAACATCCTCACAGGAAAAGTGTAAGGGAGTAACGTCCGAAGAATGTGAAAGCCATGGTGTAGGCCTACCACTTCTTGAAAAGTCAGCAATACCTCCTGTCTCTGTAAACTTGTGATACTAACTTTTGATTCTCTTAATATTTGGAAGATTGGGTCCATACTCATTTCTAAACCTTTTATGTAGAGTAGTTGATGATTTTTTCTCATGAAATCACAGAATGCATTTAGCATTCTCTTTCGTAGATGACATTTCGATATGGCAGATGTTCGTGCGAGCTAACTGCTTTGGCTCTTGACGTAGCATCCACCAAAAAAAAAAAAATTCGAGATGAAGAACATAAGACAAAGAAATGTATGTGTCTATCTAACATATTTTTTGTTTTATTAAATTTCTTTATCAGGAATCATTAAATTTCTTTATATATCTACTAATTTAAAATCACGTCTATGGAAATGTACATCTATGTCAATAAACGTCAACATTTTGTGATTAAGTGGATTTCGTGTATAGCATTGACTCAATGCCTCATGTCCTTTAACGTAAAACTGATGCATAAGTGACTTTTTAACAAGAAAGTAAGTTTTAATGATTCAAAAGGCAATGATGAAATTTACTACATGATTAGTGTCATAACAGCTAAAGCCCAATATAATAAATGAGTAGACAATCAATTTTGATATTTTGATATACATAAATGAGACACAAGTTGACATTCAAAATTTGCTGGAGCCAGAGCCAGTAATAAAACTATCGTACAACTTCATTTCTGCTTACAATAAAATATAAGGAGAAACAGTTTTAATTTGAATAAGAATAAATTTTCCTCAATAAATATTAAGAACATAAAAACTAAAAATTTCTCATAAGAGTCCAGAGATAGAGTTCATTGGTTGGAGATGAAGATTGAAGGACAGCTTGAAACATCAATATGACAAAAAGTTGAGTAATGAAAATATTTTGAGAAATTATTTGTCACAAATAAAATAAAAATTGTCAGTCGATTTAAGTGACTTTTATAAAACTTTTATGATTGTGTCCAAATTATTGGACAGAGCAGAAAACTGTAAGAAATGTCTCAAAATTGATGTGAGAATAAAACAAAATTAAAATTCAATTATAATTATCTATGATGAGTCATCAGTTGATAAAAATTAGCAATTACTTTTGTTGAGGAATACTTATACCCAAGGGAGAAACAAAAAGAAAGAGCCGGAACTAGAAAATTTGAAGGAAACAAATTTGCATAAAAAAAACCCAACAACAAAACATATTTTAAGATAAGCCAATCCTCACTCAAATCATGAAGGTTTTATCAACTTGGAATCATCAAATTTTAATTGAAATTGACTCCTTAGTTTATCGAGAATATCTTCTTGGATAATAATTAAAGAGATAAAGATAATTAGTCCAAATACCGATTAAAATTAAAATACTCACTTGATCAAATTAAGTATTAAATCTGTCAATTCCTTGAAACAAGATCCCAAATAGCCATTGTATTTGTTTAATAACATGACAATGATTTTAAGAAAGAACCCAGAAATTTTTATGGTCTTTGATATCATCTTTAATTCATCAGATTGCTAATAAAAACATATGGAAAAAACTTTTAAGGAATATTTCATTAACAAAATTAATTTACATAAAGAATTCAAGAAATTAAAAAAAAAAAATCTCTTACAGGATTTACAGGGTCTGTTATTTTCCAAATTAACTCGAAAGAAGATGATATTTGAGAATACAAGTTCTTAATAGGTGTAGCGACATCCAAATGCTGTTTAAGAATTTCAGAATTATCAGAAGCTAATCTAAACAAAAAACATAACAGTATAAAAAGTTTATTTGTAAAATTTATATAAAGAAAAGCTAAATATAATTATAGAATGAAATACAAGGCATTTCTAAATTATTTCCCGTATTATACATGTTTATTACTCAAAAACTATTACAGATAATAACATGATTTTTTTTATTCACAAAGAAAAACTAAAAAGTTTCTTAGCATGCCTTAATTAATTTCAATGTGCCCCCCATTTATGGCGTGAAGGACATCAAAGCGAAACTCGATTTCCTCCCATGTTCGAGGCTGGCATTTGGTGCGGTTTAATGCTGATCGAGTAATCGGAGCCTTCTTTTTCGCTGAAGACACCATTACCGCTGCAACCTACCTAGAACTATCTGATTCCACAGGTGAAAGAACTGCAGGCCAACATAGTCTACCAACAAGATGGAGCACCTCCTCACTGAGGCCTGTAAGTTGGGCAGTGCCTTCATACGAACTTTCCAGGACAATGGATTGGAAGAGATGGGCCGATCCCTTGCCCATGTGAACCCAACGTGAACCCTCTGGATTTTTTCTTCTGGGGATATGTGAAAGACATATCCCCAGTACATCTTCAAATAAAAATTTTTCTCCATTACACAGGGTCTTGGTCCAGTCGGTTGACTTAACTAGTTTTATACAAGAAATGTATCACTCAGTGTGTCACAATGTTTTTTTATTATTTTTGCTGCTCAACTGACCCCAATGCTCTTCTCACATAACGGATGACATCCTATTAACGATTATTACCAAGCTTTTGAACAGATTCTAATCCATAACCGGATGGACACAAGAACTGAAAACAAATAGCTAGGATTCTGCCTTAGCTCTCTCATTCACTATGTTGTCATCTGAATTTTGATATGCAAGTTATTATATACATCTCATTCACTATGTTGTCATCTTATATATATGTCATCTTATATACAAAGTCGTCTTATATGCAAGTTCCCCCCCCTTATATTTAAATGCATTTAAATTTTGGTGGGTTACGTGTATATTATAAGGTCTGATTTCTTATAATTGGATCTCTTTGAGCAATACCAAAGGAATTTATTAAAAACCTGAAGCATTTAGAGCTGTTTGACAAGACGATTGATTCTGAAAAGATCAGCTTACATTATATAAATTCACAAGTTCTAGGTCCTTCATTAAGGTTCAAATAAGAGGAATGGTACTGCCAGTGATTTTCAAAAGAACAATCGATTAATACATATACCACTTCATAGGTTTAAAAAGTTAATAAGATAACTGTAGATAAAATAACAATATTTTAAAACAATAAACAATAAAGGAAAATAAAATTACCTCTTGTCCACTATAATTTTAAACACCTTGAATGTTTATTTTGCTTACTACATGTATATTTTTTTTTAGCAAAAAAAGATTATGGTGGTGATATTGTTTTTTTTTATTGTTTATCTCCTAGTTTCTATTAATGTTCCTGGCATGAAAGAAAAAGGAAACTGGCGCATGCACAAATTAGTAAAACTTGTTCAACCAATCAGAAATGAGCAGAAAACTGAAAATCACTTATTCCTGACATTCTCTTAATAAAATCGCAGCCGAAACAAAACCTAACCAGTCTGCCAAAAGGCGATAGATAGGTTAAATACGATATTCCAGTTGCCTTACTGGTCTGCTTTATTATTGTATCATTATCTGCAAGTCCATTCTCCTTTAATAGTCCAAAACATTATAAATTATGGATCTAATTTGGCTGTTATAGTTTTCCTTGAGCAAACAGACTTATAAGAGAGGAACTCTGAAAAAAGCAGACATCTACAATCGATAAGCAGGTACATTACACGTGCACCAGTTTCCTTTTTCTTTTGTGCTGGGCACTATAAATGATGTACCCATGAAAGAATTAATTACATTTTGTTTCAAAATGTGAGATATTTTATGAAAGTGCAAAGTTAAAATATCTATAATAAACAAATAAATACCATAGGAGGAAATGCAATTATAAAAAAAGAAAATACCCTGTATTTAAAATCAGAGATGAAAACATTTGAAATTATTAATCAAACTCATGTTCAGTATTTAACCTACTTCAAATAGAGTTTCCATAAAGGTGCTGTTAATTTTATATCCACTGTACAAATTAAATCTCCAATAGAATCAATACCATTAAGCACTAAAAAAAAAAAAAAACATTAATTATGCATACAAATTTATGATAAGAAAGAATTTCAGTAAATCAATAACTTATATATATAAGCTGTGAATTAAGTAAAGCTCTATAAATTTTAGTTTTGTTTTATATAAACCTGAAATTAAGAAGTCAACTGTAACTGAAGAACAATCAGAGATTTTCACTTTTTCAAGCAATTTAATAAGAGTCTGGAAAAAAAAAAAAAAAAAAAAAAAAAAAAAAAGTGAAAGCAAAGATAATCTTGTAAAACAGTAATGTTTTAAATTTATAAGTTCTAGGTATAGTAACAAAGAAACAAATATAGTAATTTACCATTAAAGCTGTTTCTGCCCTAAGAAATAATGCTGATAATAAACTGTACAGTGATTCCAAGTGTTTACCATATATTTCTTGACTATCCTATTATAATCACATAAAATTTAATAATTTAAAATTAAATTAATAAAAAAATAAAAAATAAACATAAAATTGTTTTTGGTTTGTTAACTATTTTTTTTTTTTTTAAATTTATTGATTGTAATCCAATACGTCCATCCAGGGTCTGTATGGCCAGAGGCCGATGAGTTGGGTCCCTAGATGGACCTGGATTAACGACTGCTGTAAGATGGTCGCAGCAGCTGGGGGGGTGAAGATTGTATCTCACTGATGGTCGCCCATCCAGTGACTAGCCGTGCCTGATGTTGCTTAACTTCCATGAAGTTGTGTGTTCAGTGGAAGCCCACCAGGCCACAGCCTCCCCCATGATAGCAATTTGTATCATTTCATTTTCTGACTACAGTATTTTCTTTACATCTGCTCTAAATAAACACAAACATCCATGATAGCAATTTATCATACACCCACAACTGTGTAGCTGAACTAGCTAGAGATGCCAGAGAATAATGACTATTATGTATAGTAAACACAACAATATATTCCAAAGCAGCATAAATTATAAGGGATAATTATAATCATATAATATGCAAATAATGTTTCACTGTTTCAATATGCAAATTCAGCAGTCAAATGCATTTACATTTGAAAGACGAAATGACTTATTTCCCCCCAAAAAACACAAATTAGCATACAGGAGCCACACCCATATTATAATTATAATATACTGGTAATGTCTCTGTATGGCATCATATGCTTCTAACTGTTGTAATCACTTGACCTACAACAGGTTTCTGCCTCAATTAGGAATGTAAAATAAAAATTAAAGAAATACACAGATCAATTTTAATGTCAGAAAGGAGTTGCTCATCTAGTTTGATGTTTCCTGGATACTTATGTGAATCTCTGTATTGTATATTGTACAAAAGAATCACTGTTGTTGGGCAATGTTATGAGCAGTCTTCAGAATTATGGAATAATTTTTTAAATAAAAAATGCATGCATAATTTTGAAATGATCAGCTTTAAATAGATTCTTAAAAAAAAAACCCAACAAAAAACAAAAAACTGAAGTACTTACTTTACAGTGGACATAAGACAAAGAAACTATACGTATTAAATAGTCAGGAAGATTATATATGAATTCAGGAAAAATTTCTTCTGCAGATATGATGATCTGCATACTGTAATCCAAATATTCTAAGCATACATGGATAATCTTCAGGTTTCCATTTTTGAATAATATATAAAATAAGACAAAATAAAATTTAATTAAATTACAATAATAATTTAAATTAATAACACATTAAATTTGCAAAGATCCTTTTATACAGTTAACATCTTGTGCAGGGGAAATTTATGTTCCTTTTATACAATTCAAGGTAGGTTAGGCTGCCAATACAGCAAACAAGTTATTAGGCTGCCAATGATCAGAGATCAAAGTGCCTCTTGGGAGGAATATTTTACATTATGATTACTAAAAATTTTCTTGGTTTAGTTTCATTTTCTTTCGTTTTTAACAAAGTTTTCCAGGAATAAAAGGCAAAACGGTCAGAATTGTGAGTGTTTTCTTTTCCGCTATGTACTGCCAAGACCTCCATCAACTTCATGAATTCAAGTAGTTTTGACCGGCATTTCTCAACCTTCTTCTCTCTGCAGACTAGTAACGTAATTCAAATAAAATTTTGTTGACTGATAACATAATAAAAATAAATTATCTGCAAGAGATCAGAAACATGCTAAAAGTGTTAAAATAGATTTTGAAATTTATTTTCTGATTATCAAATTAAGGATATTTTTCACTAAGAATAATGATTTGGGGTATAATTTTTCCATGGACCATAGTTGAGAAACCCTGGTTTAGATGGAAGTCAAAAACATACAGATCCACAAATCTGACAGCAGCAGATCACATTCTGTGAGGTGCATAAAGAGTTTTGGATGCTCCTATAAAAACACAGATAGTTTTTTGAAGTTTGGCAAAGGCAGGCTTGCAGTCAAGCGAAGAGTGCCTCAAAAGTGAACATGAGCTAGGCTACTGAAGGGCACTGTGTGTAAATTAGTAACAAATCTCACTTCTGTTTCAACAATGATGATCACTGATGTGAGTAAGATTTTGAGGGGACATGGAAACCAAACTGATCCTGCCAGCTATAGTTGAATGTCTCTCAGCCTGTCAACATAGAATAATGATTTGGGATAGCATCAACAGTTTAAATAAGCTTTAGTACAAATAATGGGTTAAATACAACTTTTCATCATTTAATGTTGTAGTTGTTTATAATTAACAACTAATCCTAATTCATATTTTAAGTATGCATGTTATTTATTCAGCTCACTCTAAATTTAATTCAGTAATCTAATGTTATTCATGAAACAGAATATGTTAAAGTGAAGTGGAATAAATGTGTTATAGCTGGACAAAGGAGTTAATCAGTTGGCAATACAAGTATGTTACAAAATTAATAATGACATCCATAAGTTTTTCCTTATATTAGCAGATACTATTGCCATTTACTGATAATTCACCTGTTGGCACCAACATTAGATATACCGTACTTCACATTTACCCCACTTCGTCTTAGGTGAGAACACAATCTGTTGTTCAATGGGAGAAGAATTTAAAAAAAAACAACCTTTGAACGAATAAATAATACTATTGAATATTTTTTTTGTTAAGTGAAAGGAATTGAAATTGAAGTACATGTACATACATTGTGCAAATTCATTATTTCAGCTGTAACAGAGTTGTCTTCTTCAGCGTTTTTGATAAGGTTAGTTATTTCATTAAAAAGACAATTAATAAATGATTGCATCTGAAATTTAAGGAAGAAGACAAGCATATGATGAGTGACCGAGATAAATTCAATTAAGTCAACATAATCGAATATTTCTATTTATTTGAAATAAATAAGTAAACATAAATAAACAAGTGAAGAAAAAAAAATTTTCAAA
This sequence comes from Rhysida immarginata, assembly GCA_023313115.1. Taxonomy (NCBI): domain Eukaryota; kingdom Metazoa; phylum Arthropoda; class Chilopoda; order Scolopendromorpha; family Scolopendridae; genus Rhysida; species Rhysida immarginata. Next base: position 6,962,451 of record JAHWFO010003124.1, read on the forward strand.
AACAACGCTTATGTCAAAATTAGGTACACATAGCGCCATCTCTTGAGCAAACAAACAAGCATAAGCCAATTCTATTTCATATTAATCCCCCCCCCCCTTTGGATTTTTTGAAAATTTTTTCTTAGATTCATGCATTGTCACCGACTTTACGTTTGTGTACAAAATTTCAGCAAGATCGGACTAGTGGAAGGGGTTGAAATATTGATCACACGATTTCATCCACCAAACATGACCCAAATAGCAAAAGTTATATAAGCGTTGTAAAAAGAAGATATGGAGTGAAGTTAACTCTTCCAAAGACCCTTTCATTTAATATTTGGTTTGGTTTGTTTGGTATTAACGTCCTTTTCAACTGCCATGGTCATTTCAGGACGGTGTTATAGGGGCCGCAAATTTTGCCTCGCAAGGGTTCTTTAACATGCAGCTGGCAAACGACTACACGGGACCAACGGCTTTACTTCCCTTCCGAAGGAAGTGCGTGATCTCAGGATTTTCCCCCTGAAAAAATCCTCGTCGTCCTCGGCCGGGGTCGAACTCGCGTACTCGGGCATCAGAGGCGATCACGCAACTATTGAGCCACCAAGGCCGATCATTTACTATTTGAAATAAACAATAACTTGTAAATAATTTAAATCATCAAAAGCATCATAAGGATGTTCTGTTTTAATAAAAAATAAGTTCAAAAGGCTAAATGACTTCCATAATGCATATTAATGATTATATCCTCAACAGAAGAAGGACCTTCCCAAAAGAAGAAGGAAAAAAAGAAAGAAAGAAAGGAAGAAACCCAATAACAATACTGAAAATCTATTATTAATTTTTATTGAAGGTGATGGAAGCTTTACAACACTTTATTGTACTGTCAAGCTTCCATCTCCTTCACTGAACATTACAATACAAGGACATCTCCTAATTATTTATAAATTTTCGGTATAAGGGCCTTTTTTCTTACAATAGTTGCTTTTAATTCCACTCTGAATGGAAAACACTGATTTAAAAGACTCTGGTAAATTTAATAATAGACAAGAACGGTTTACAAGGTAACCATAAAAATTCCATTAAGATAAAACCATGTCCAGTTTGAAAAAATTATTGGAATTTTATTATCTCTAATGCTTCACAAAAAATATTATTATCAAAACTTTACTTTTCTGTAGAAATACACACGCTGTCAAAAATAATACAACCCTTCAAAAAAAAGTCATACAAATTGCTTTACAATCATATTTTGATGTCTTGTGTATAATAATGACCCTTGTATGCTAGTAAATATAGCCAGCTTGGCTTTATTTTTTATTACCTTGGAATTTTCATCTCTTACCTTAGGTAAAATATGTACAAAAAAACTGTGTCCTATTTCATTCACTGGTATTAAAGGTAAAAAACTTTCAAATGCTGTTTGCAGAATTTCTAAAAACAAATACAAAAGTAATTATATAATTTCTTTTTCTAAAAAAAAATATATATTTAAAATATAATTCAGTTTTATTTACCTATCACAAAAAAGTTCAAAAAATATACTTCACATTAGCATTATCAATGAAACAAACCCAAATTAAAATTTTTATCAATATTCCTTACCTCTAAAATTTTCCGCTTCAGCAAGGGAGTCATTATTGACACTACTGTATATATATAAGAAATATGACATCAAATAATCAAGATTGCCATTTATAAGTAGTTAGTAACAAGCACACATTTTAATCAATATTTTTATGATCTTGTACAGGCTGTTCGTTGAGTTAAATACGGCTCCCATTGAAAATGTAAATCCGTTTTTTCAGAAACTTTTTCAATGAATCTTGTTAAATTGACTAAGTAACTAATATTTTGTTATTGAATTTGTGTGTTTAATACTATCTACCTATGTGTGGCTCTTTATAATATATGAAAAACCAGAACGTGGCTCTTTTATAATATATGAAAAATCGGAATGTGGCTCTGATTGACCTCAGGCATGCCAATCCCTGATCTAATACCTGGACTAACTTTATAATTCAATAAATTCACAACCAAATTTCAGCTCGTCCTGACTGACAATTCCTTTGCAGTAGTGTAGAGCATTTACATTACTCAATTTTTATTTTCTGCCTTTTTATTTTTGTACCCCTCCCCTGTGAAAACAACTTTGAAAAACTGCAGATTCTCTTTAAGTAATAGGGTGCATGATATTTTTGTACCCCTCCCCTTTGAAAACAACTTTGAAAAACTCGAGTCCATGTTTCAGAAAAGAGGTTTTATTATGCAACAGCAAGAGATTTATTTCCACGAAACACGTTTCAGTCATTGATCATCATCAGTCGTTACAATGGCAGGCCATACTTGTATACATAACGAAGCAGACACATCTTTCAAGCAATCAGTCATTAACTCTCTGCCTATCGTGACCAACCATTTTGAGATGTTTTGCCTTATAAAAACAGGAAAAAGGTGAGGGGGGGGAAACCATTTTGAATTTGTGAAAAATAAAAAGATGAGCAATACGGTTAGTTAAAGGGTTAAACTCCAGCCATAATTAAAGTATGGTTGGATATCTTTAAATTATGTTGCTAATTCATGATGTGGCAAAATTTTCTTTCGAATATTAGGTAGTAGAGAAATTAATAAAAACAAAAAATATCATGCACTCTATTGCTCACAGAAGTTATTTGTCATCCATAGAAATACACACAGCAAAATAACACCATTACCGATCTTGCTACAAATATACTATGAAATTTCATCAATATTTTCATCGCTGCTGATATTTTCTCACCAGTGGGAGGGATACTGGGTTCAAACATGTAGAACTTTTTTCTCCATCGTTTAAATTTTTATATAGTTTCACCAGCACAGCTGCAATAGGGAAAACGCACACTGGTGATCAGACCACTTAGCGATTCCTGTTGAATGTGTCATCAGATTGCTGAAAAAAGATCAATTTTCAGATATGCATCTCTCCCATATTTATATTTCGTTTTTGGTCAGTTCTTTGCATCAATGCATAAGTGAGAAATTAACGTATAAGAATTTTTAGAAACTTTACGAGAAATATATGAGATTCAAAATTTAATGTTTCTTATTTTCAAGCATTTTCGAAATTATTTACTAATGTTAATATTTAAGAATAGTAACAAAAAAAGGATATTAATAGTTTTAGTAAATCTTCATTCACATTTATTTCACCATCTGGAGCTGGCATCTTTACTGATGTTTGAACAAAATCATCATCCATTTCTGTATCATCCATTATAAAATGGATTTTATCTATCAATACCACTCTAAAAATAGAAGGAAAAAAAAAGTTATAAAAATTTGTTACGTTAATGCATATTCAGGTGTCTTAGACCTTTAGGATCAAAATTTTACAGATCGTAAAGTGAATACATGTATTTTGCAATAGGGAACAATGGTCAATTCTATAGACTTTCTGACTCTAACTTGATGAAGCTGAACCAGTTATGGCATGTAAACTGATTCTGGTGTTCATTTGCATTATCATTTAGTGCTATTTCTGATTGACTTTGAGCATCATGTAACAAAAGTAACCAATCAACAGGAGCATTTTTCATTCTCTCTTCCACAACAAGAGAAGAAGGTTATCGTATGATAACTGTTGTTGCTATCCTGTAAGCTGCATTTTAGGAGTAGCTATTGCGTGTATGAATACACTCCAGAAATTCATATGACCCAGCCTCGTTTGCACATAACACAAACAATAGTGTCAAGTTAAGAGTGGCAAAGTCTATAGTTTTTGTAAATTTCTGAACCTGTGATCAACTCCCATTATAAAAATTAAATCACTCATATACAGATATTTCACTTGATTCAATGACTGGTATTAACATCATCAATTTTTTTGTATTTTTTTATCTAATAGAACTCATCAATAACTAGATGTACTTTAAAATTTCATGCACTGGCATGAAATAGAATCAGATAAGAAAACCTGGAGAGACTTAAAGATGATGTTTTTAACTTATTTGAAGAAGCTTTCCCTTCTGTTTCAGCCGGCCAGGTGGCCGAAGGCTAAGGCATGGGCTTTCTAGTTCTCGAGTCCGCCTGGTCGTGGGTTCGAATCCCACCATGGGCATGGATGTTTGTGTTTGTCCCGGGCTATGTACTGTTAAAACTTGTGTAAAAGGCGCAAAATGACCTTAGTAGTCGACACCAAAATTTCTAATGAACCAACCAACCGAACCTTCTGTTTCAGTTTTTCTATCAAGGTGGCCCCTTTTATTTGATTTTTTGGCTTTGTATTCTGTCTTTTGGCTTCTTGGATTTATTCCAATGTTTGTTGAATTTATTCCCATCCAAGAAATTGCTCCATCATTTTAAAACAATAATAATAGTTGACTTTATATCTGTTTATTTTTATTGACATGACAAAATTCACCCTTTCATACTCCTGGTTTGCTGTTATTATAAGATTTTGTTGTCTTCTTATTCAAAGTTTTTATTCACATTAGTGGGCTAAGACAAAAAAAATTTGAAAGTAAAAACAAATAACCTTCCTCTTTCAAATTTTCTGGTCAAGATAATATCAAGAACAGATCAAGAACCTCCCATCCATCCATTCTTGATCAGATTAAGAACAGATCAAGAACCTTCATCCATTCTTGATTATACATGTATCTGATTTTTTGTTGCCCATTTAAGAAATTTTTCAAATGATTAAGCATACCTTATTTTTTTAATTAATAAATTTGGATATCTTTCAAGGGTTGTAGTGTTACATCATGCTATAGTGTGATGACAAGAGTGTCGGCACTGTCTCCTCCCCCCACCCCCATTCATGGAACCTTTCCACAAATCTCTCCTACACTGACAAGCAGAGTTCATAGTCGACTCTTCACCGATTTTGATCTCCTTTTTTATGGTGAATCAGTATTGAAAATAAGTTGATACGTCTCCGAGCTTTTCATCCAATGTGCCATTTAGGTAAACTAAAAGGCACATTGGACGAAAATTTTGGTTGCAGTAATGGTCAAAATCAGGACAATGACAAAGTAAGAAATACAGGAAAAGAAAATTTTTTGCAGTAATGGTCAAAATCAAAACAGAATCAAAACAGCAAGTTGATGGAGAGCTAAAGGCAACTCATTCCACATTGTAATGGCGTTATAAGGAAAATGCTTAGTTAATCAGTTAATTAGTTTAAACGGTACAATTATTTTCCAAATATGGGTCCGCCGAATTAAGCTACCCTATTCTAACCAGTTTTTTACAAAGTTAGCTGGATAATCAGCAAATCTTAAGGCACTGACTATTTCAATAACTAGACCAATTTTTCTAATTGATCCTAATGTAGGTAATTTATGTTGGGTAGAACACCGAGTGACTGATTCTAATCGCTTCAGTTTATAAGCCGTTCTTATAACACGGTTATAAGCTGACCTGTGCAAAGCAACAAGACACGTTATTCAAGAATAACTCAAGAATGTTCTATGAGGATTTGTCTAGGGTGTGGAATTTTATTTTCATCAATAACCTAACTTACACGTTCTTCGTTTTAAGTATCTACAATAATTAAAATTAAAAAAAAAAAATAAAAAAATTAATGAATTAAATATAAAAACAAAAATTTACTGAATTAAAAAACAATTGGAAAACACAAAAATATACGTATGTAGTATTTAATGCTAGGAATTGCACTCAAACTCAAGCTATGCTCAACTTATAATTGAGGCTATATTCTATGGCCACATATGCTTATTACATAACTTAAATGCTTTTTTTTTTTCTTGAAAAGTTGGAGGTGCATCTTACTGATGTTCACAATTTACTTTACACCAAATATAGCTTATATTTCATTCATGCCAGAGACTTGATCATCGCACTGTGAGGTATTAGTCAGTTTTTGTTTTTTTTATTGCCTGATAAACCTTCAAAACATTCTTACAACAACAAATTCAATATAATAACAAGGGTTTCCAATTATGAAGTGCAAACTTATACTTTTGCTTAGACGCTGAGTAAAATTCACTTTAGTAACTTGAAGAGTAATGTAAATAAGCTCTTGCCGAAACATTTTAATATGGCGTTATTAATATCTGGGTCTTTCTGATTTTATAGAATTTGCCATTATTATAAGGCAATTTAGAGTAAAAAGGTTTTCCTTATCATTTCAAGTAGTATGAAGAAATCTTATCCAAGATAAGATTTCCTGGCTTTCGATCTCTTCAAGAAAATAATAAGGTGTTTATTTCCTAAGATAAAAAAGAAACAAGAGACCTTTGAACACGATCGAGAAGACGCCGCAATCAATTATTATCGATGGTAACCATTTCAATTTTCCCGCGAAATTTATGGCAACATTAGAAAGTTTTATTTTTTTTTATTTTTAACAAAAAACAAAATAAAAAAACACAACGTGTATTCCTAATTTCTGTGATAGCAATTAACTTAAGGGAAAACGTAAATTAAAAACAACAAAATATTAATATGCTGTATAATTATGAGCATCTGTGTTTTAGCGAAGGTATCCATCCCCTCTAGAGCAAACCGTGACGTACGTCCGCCTCCATTTCCGCTTGTGGTTGGCGGGAAAAGAGATTCATTGGCCACCTTCAGAGGATTGAATGTCGATAGTAGGTTTAAAAATAAATAAGAAAGTTTAATTCGTAGAATGTGATCTATAATCAGACTCGAAAATTTAATCTTGCAGGTGAAATGCCATCTCAGGTTAAAAATTTTGACGCCAAACCCCACCAGCTATTAGCGAAGTAAGTACTAAGCTTAATTAAGAACTGGAAAGGCAGCTCAGCACCTGTGACCCGCGACATAAAACAATGACCCCATTTTACAGTTGCTTTTATTGAATATTCTTTTCTAGATTGGAAGAACTCAAGAAAGAACTGAAAGATGAACTCATAACGCAAAAAGTAAAGCACTGGAAAATATAAATAAAATTTTAAGTGAACAGATATTTTAAATTTAAAAAAAATTAAAATAAATAAACAAAACCTTTAAATTTAAAAATACGCTTTATTTTGGTTTCTATATCAACAATTGGGGGGCGAGCATTGCAAACTTTGGCAAATTACCTTAAGTACATGTTAATTAATGCATAATAAATACATTTATAATTAAAGATGCGAATATGGATAATTCTGTATATTGAACAGTCTTCATAAAATATCTGCTCACTTAAAATGTTGCTCTATCATTTGCCTGTTTACTTAAAGGTCAATGTAGAAAGCTTAAATATTTCCTTTCTTGGGATATTGTCAGGGATATTGGAAAAAGACCTGTGACATATTAAAGGAATCTGTGGATTTACTAAAAGATGGTGACCAGGAGTCACTGGACATATTTTATAATGTAAGTGATTTTATTTCAAACTTTCTCTATTTTGTTAGAGCAGTATTGCCTGAATTATTTTACACAATTGTAAGCATTAATAAACCATTCTCTGCTATAGTTGTTTCAGCATAGCTGTTACTCTTAAGATAAATTTTCAAAGTACTAACTTGAAAATAAATTAAAATTTACTTTGACAGTATCTTCAAACTAATTGTTAACTTACTGTTGAGGATTGTTGGTTTTTAAGATCAAATTCTTGGCTGTATTGTAATAGGTTTTCTTGGACAGATCTAAATTGCATCTTTATATCAGATTCCAGATGCCAGAGTGATTGGTTTATCCCCCCCCCCTTCTTCTTCTTCTTCTTATTATTATTATTATTATTTTATTAGAAGGTCCTGTATATGCAGAATGCTAAAGGTTTCTAGATTTATGTTATTTGATCTGTTATCACTCTGGCAATAATGCTTCTCAGGCTTTTTTAAATTAGGGAATGTGCTATGTGCAATTTCTTTTCTGATTACACTAGTGTACAGGTTTGTTCCCCCAGTGACATAAAGGGTTATTTTGGGGGTTTATGGGTTTGGTAAATCCAAATTTATTGTCAAAAAAGTTTAATCGCGTCACATTTTCAAAAATATCTATTTATTCCCATTTTATAACAAATAAACAAGTTTTTCCACGTACAAAAAAAAAAAAAAAGAAACAAACTAAAATTGTACCCGTTTAGTCATCTTTTTGCATAAATTTGAGCCAGTTTCTCTTATCACCAGCCAACAATATACCCCTAAGATATGTTCATCCCAAAATGCCTGGTATTGCTGCTCATGCTGCTTTAAGGCCTCTTACGCACTGGGTTTCGGCAACCTCTCAGGCCAAAAATTCAAGAGCAGCGCGTTCGGCGACTGGGAAGTTGCGCAATCGCTGGGGTGGCTTATTTCTATTGATGTCTACGCATTAAGTGATTAACCACCCCTTCCTGATTGCGTTTTTTTTTTATTTATATCTGTGAAATAAACATTCACGGCCGGCCCGAGGACGTTGCGAATGGCGTGGCTTCACAAAAAGTTTTGTGTTTCTGAAGTCCCGCACCTTGATTTGTCACGATCAAATATTTATTAAAATAGGCCCCAGAATAGCATTTTGCATTATAAACCAGGCTCCGAAATAGCATTTTACGTGATTCCTCGCTTTTTCTTGGGCCTTGTCATCTTCCTCTTTGTCTCCTGTTAAAAACCCTATGGATACAGAGAGGTTTATCCTAGAAACAGAAAAGAGAAGAGTGAAAAAATTTTGAAGATGCCTTTATTTCAACGTTCTTGTAATAGAGTGTGCATCCAATATTTCTTTTTTTTTTTCCCCCTCCCTCCCCTTTTGCTTTCTTTTTAATAATATCGATACTGCAACTACATCCTTCGTCCATCTTGAGAGGTAGCCGGCCGATGCCGAACGAAGGTGAGAACGATTTGTTTACCCAATTGGTCTCCCATCTTTGGTTTCCTTTGTTTCTGGTTGTTCGCAACGTCTGGGTTCGCTAGTGCGTAAGAGGCCTAAGTCCTGATGAAAACGTTCATCAGAAAAGAAAAAAACTCAAGATGTGAACCCAGACTTAATAACACCCATTTTGTGGTAATTAACCAAAATTGGAAACAATTTGTCTATAGTTATCACTTTTTTTTTTTTTTTTTTAATTTCTCAAGAATTCTTTTACCACCATTCTAAAATCTGGCCACGTTTAACGTTCTTGTGGATTAGAGGGTTTAACTCTTGGTTGTTCCATTGTACAGTAATTGCTTATTTTTTATTTTTATATATTCAAAAAAATGTCCATGCAGACTTTTCAATCTCAAGTAAACATTTTTAAATTTGTCAAACCTTTAAAATTTTTATAATTGTGGGGCAGTAAATATGCCCTCTTTATATTTGGCTTCAGATAACATTGGAAAAAACATTTTGCAAGTTCTTAAATGCAGCTCCTTATTGGTCAAGTGTTTTACAAAGTTTTTCACCAAGCCTAGCTTAATGGGAAGGGGAGGTAAAATTATGTTTCTTACCATTATGCTTGTAGTAAATTCCTTTTCTGCATTTTTTTTAAATGTCTAGCAAAGTCAGGTTAATCAACTACTTAACTATTAAGTTTTTTTTTAATAGTTTGTAAAATTTTTTTTTTTTTGTTCATTACTTCTGTTTGTTTCTTTCCCATCACTCTTTGTTTTTATTTCTTTTGGTAAAAATCACTGGTTTATTTTTAAACTAAAGTTTAATTTAATTTTTTTGAGACAAACATGTTAGCTCTAGATTGTTTTTCTTGAAATAAAATACCTGCTTATTTTATTTTTTTAATTTTCTATTTATTTTTTATTTATTTATTTTATTTGCCATCTGCATTTAGAACTCCTTTAGAGAGGACTGCGTAAAATACGAATTGAAATACCAAATACTTACTGTATAAAATTGTATTTAAAATACATTATAAATTACCTATGGCTGAGGTATTTAAATACAGATACTCTTTTTTTGAGTATTTAGATACTGTAGACAATTAAAAACTCAAGTAAGTATCATTAGACCAGAGGGTAAACAAAACGTTCAGTACAAATACAAGTTTGTTTTTTTACACAATTTTAATTAATAAATAAATATTGTACTATGAATGCAATTTCTATTTTTAAAAAATTGTTACATTTTAATAACAAGAGATTTAAAAGAAAGAAAAACATACAAAAATAAACAGCATACAAGAAAAATTAATTTATGAAAATCATACAATATTTATTTTTATTAAAAAAAAACAAACAAAAAAACATTCAAAATTAATGTTTATTGAAAATAATTAATTTTCCATAGTTGCTTTCAAATAATCGTTAATTTTTTTTTTTTAAATAGCAGTTGTTTTTCAACAAATTATTTTCAGAATTTATTTTAAATACAAGTGTTTTGGCCCAGATACAAATAAAAATTATTTCTTATATTTAACATGTTATGAAACATATTATAAGAGAGTTTAAGTTTTTGTTTTTTCCTTTCCAAAAATTTGTTATAATTATCCTTTTTATAAGGTCATTATTATATGCACATCCCTTGGGGATTAAAAAAATAAATAAAAAATTACCAGCTCTTCTCCCCATTCTTTTTTGTCTTAACAGAAATAGATAAGGCAGAGGTTTTCTTTCTTGTACTCTTGTTCACTCATTATTAACATCTCCCCAATTTTCCAGTCACTCTTTGTGAGTGAGTGACCAATACCAATTTCCAAAAGCTACTGATTGGTTGCCTGACCATATCCACTTTCAACTCTATACATCCCTTTTGAATGAGTCATGGCAGAGTGACTTGAGCATCAGTGTAGGGAACAAAATGCATTTTTTTCTGCATTCTCATCATTCTGAAACCTGTTTCTTGTATTGTTACAAAGTAGTATAGCAGATTAATAAAACCTTTTTTTTTTAAAAAAAAGTGGAATTGTTGTATTTAAAAACTTAAATACAAAAAAAAAAAAAAAATTTAAATACATTTCCCAATTTGCCAAATTGCCAGTGGCGATAGTTCAACTAATCGGACGAAAAAATTATCACATTTGGCGAATATCCTTGGCTAATTGTATTCATATGGACAATTCTTATGTGGAAACTTTTTTTTATTTAACTTTAGATTAAAAAAATATCATATATAATTCACCATTCAGCCTCGAAAATGAGATTGTCATGATTAAAAGGATATCGCGTTTGTCATGACATCTGAACAGCAGATTCACACATTAGCAACAGTACAACCACTTTTAATGATTAAATTAAACTGACCCATGAGTGTTTTTTTTTTTTTAAATTATGATAAGGCATTCAAAAAATGATCTTAAAAAGGAGAAGAATTCTTCTTCAAAATTATAAAAAATAATTGATGACTTAATCATAATTTAAAGTGTAAAAGTATTTTTTATAAAATATATTTATGACAACTTTATATAACTTTGGTTATTGTATGTACAACTTCATAATTATGTCGTGCTTCATAATTTTAAATTAAAAATTTGGCTAAAAACATGAGATTCTGGCTAAAACATTGGCTATAACAATTTCAAGTACCGAGTGACCACTGGTACGAGGGCGAATCAAAAAGTAAGTTACACTCTGAAACAGTAAAAACAGATGTAAGTTAAGATCCCATACACATATTCTGAGGAAACGTGCACCATTTATTTTACTTTTCTAAATAAATTGTAAACACTTGTCTGAACGTGAAAGTAACTTTCCCATGCTGCTGCGATAAAAATCCACTCCAGCGTTTCTCAACTATGTCAGCACTCAACCCATAAGAAACGCTAAGCGTTCTGTTGATTTCTTTAATTCTGATTTGTTGATTGTCCGGAATCATTAACAGCCAATGTGCTCTTGAGTGTTGGACGTGGATGGTCTTCCTGCGTATTATTCGTCCGTCATATCTGAGCACCCATTTTTGAACTGCTGGCATCATTTCACAATTGCAGGATGAGAAATCACATTATCCCCGTAAACACTGCAAATTTCCTTGTGGATTTCAGTGCAATTTAAGCCTTTCGCCCACAAAAAAATGGATTGTTTCTCGAATCTCCAACTTTGAGTGTACAACCAGTTGCTGTACCATGACAACAATACTCTTGCATATGCAGTAAACGTGTGAACACGTAGGATCATGCCACGTTATAATTATAGACATACAGGCAACATCTTTAAAAATGGTGAATGATGTCGCCGCTCTTCGACTGCAGATGCTGCTGAGTGTAACTTGCTTCTTGACTCACCCTCTTGTTTTATAATTCTTTTCTTAAATACACTGGTGTATTTCAAATATGTACGCTCCAGTCCTACCTGTAGAATGACTCCGTTGATATCACCAAGATGGACACCCCGCTATTGGGAATAGCTTTCTGAATTTTCGTTTTTCACACATTTAGAGTTGGAATTAGAATTTTTTAAATATGCCATGATGTTATTAATGCGCTAATCTTTTGATATAAAATTGTATTGACTATAGAGTTGTCCTCTGAAAGAGCACATACTCTGTGGCTGAATTCGGAGCATATGCGAAGAACAGAGAAAGAGAGAGGAAAAAAGAGAAAGAAAGAAACTGAACAGTTTTCCTATCTATAGCTTGTATCCAAAGGGTGCAATGTATAATACAGTCTGCCACATGGGGGGTTGTGAGCATCCCCACTCCCACCTGGCCAGTCATGCTATAGCCTACATCTGAGTAGAAAAACTTCCACCCTCATTCCAGGCCCACATTTCAGAACCCTGATGTTTTGTAGGAATAATGTCTGCAATATCCAGTCGATATTATTTGGCTACCTCAAATATCACTCAGTATTTCTTGTCATGGAGAATACATTCCATGTGCTGATTGATAGCACCCAAGCCTGTTGTTGCTCTCCTCCAAGTTACCTCCTACATTTCTCCAAGCAGATAGCAAGTGCAGTGGTAGGGGTTTCTGGAGGGATTGATCGAAAATGACAGCTAGGAGACTGTCTACTATTTTTTGAACGGGACTCTGCCTAATTCCTGAACACGATATAGTATAAACCTTCTCATTTGTCGACGTCATGAGATATTTTTTTGGATGCTCTTTGTCTCACTTCTCAACCATGACCTTTCTGGTAAATGCGATCCTAAATAGCAGTATTATAACCAGCATAGTTCATGGAATCCCTGAAGCACTCAACCTGGCTGACGGTAGAGGGCATCCTTTCCTCGACAGTTCGGCTAATAGTTAATGAGACATTTATGGCAATAATCACAAGTCAAGCTTTTTTGGGGGGGGGTGTTTAATTCGATATCATTATTAGAAAAGTATTCTAATGGTAATTTTGAAGAGAAATTCGCCAGTGAAAGTGTGATGAGAAGTTTGTTGGTATGCTGTTCATTAAAAAAGCTTTTGTCTTGCATTCCAAGAGAAATTATTAAATTACAGTAGTTGTTGCTTATTGTAATCACTTTGGTCCCAAGTCTATATGATTACAATAACTGAAGATAAAAAACGAGGCTTTTTATAGCATACAGTATAAATAATGATTTATTTTGACGTTACACAACAGTATAAGGAGAGTAAAAAATAGAGTAAATAAGTACGTATACTGTTTACAGTATAGAAATTAGAGAAAATCATCTATTCTCAATTGCCTGCTTTTGCTTTTAAGGACATCATTAATATAGCTCTCGTAATCATAATACCATTTAAAGTCTTGCGAGAAATGATGATCTTGTTGCAAAACATTGAGCACTTTTCGCATTTTGCTACATGTTGGTGGATTAGAATATTCTTCCCGATTCTCTTCCAGTTCGTCCGGCTCAGCGATTTCAGACTCTGTGGATGTGACAAATTCACAGACCTGATCCTGAATCAACATCGAAGTGATGTTTATATGTTTTGTTGCTTGTTCCGTTTCATGAGCAAAGACTATTTTGTGTGAAAATACATGTATACAATTTTCGTTACAATTAGATACTGGCACAGCTAAGAAAGTTAAAAGGTGTATTAATAATTTTGAAAAGATTTCTGATCGAGATGTTTAATAATGGGAAAACACATTGATTGAAAAAACCGGCGATATGACGTAGGATCATTTTCCTATGCGAACAAGGCGATCATGGCAGTCAACTTGCATAGATGACTTGTTTGCAGTAGAGCCAACAACAGGGTGGTTTTAATCATAGTGGAATAAGAAAGATGGGGTATTGCGCATCTCACTATAAATGCGTGACGTCATCTGGCACTCAACCGAGCCAACAAATGAAAAAACATGATTGTTAACTTCCAAGATAGATACACTGAAGGTTGGATTGTTGTTAGCACCCCGATGGTCGGGTGTTTCCTAAATTAAATAATAGGATCATAATTTTTCCAAAAATTGTTTTTTTAATTTTCAATTATTAAGTAGCGGAAGAATGGAGCTACTTATTGTTTTCACAATGTCCATCTGTCTGTCTGTCCGTCCCCTTCATAATTTCCGCATTTTTTGAGATAGAAGGTTGAAATCGGAATGTAGCTTACTATGGGCATGTGCACCTTTACTATTTAGTTTGGTTTTGATTGGCCCACTGGGGGCGGAAATTAAGGGGGACCAAACAGTCTACGCGTATTTATGCATATAAAGGAGTGAAATTCGGTATGTAGATTCCTCTAAGCAAGATCAACATTACTGCAAAGTTTGGGCCAAATTGTCCCAATAGGGTTGGAGTTGTGGGGGTAGCAGTCATTTGGTCTTTAGAACTATGGCAACATATGGCATGTGATATATCATTCGATCGGAAATGATGAGAAACGAAAGAAGATAGAGCTCTATTTCATTTTCTAAATACTACATTCGAGAAAATAGATTTTTTGATTAAAAAATAGGGCGGGGATTAAAAAGTGCAGATAAAAGGATAAAAATAGATGACCGCATCGCTTCCGCTACTTTCCTATACCTTCCTCGGGAGGATTAATTTCTTGTTATTTAATGATAAGTGTTTAAAATTTAACATTGCCGTAACACTTGAAAACTGTATCTGACATCACCTGGCACCCAGATCCACAGAACACAAAAAACAATTGCGCTATTGCCCCACCTTTCTTATTCCACCATGTTTTTAATACCGCACTGCTTGTGTAACACGTGCAACATGACGTCATTTTTGATACTGCAGAGCTGAAGAACTGTTGAATTTAACAAGTCGCGGTATTTCTACGGAATTTCTAGTCATTATCCATGCGCAAAAGCCTCATTTTGGGAAAAATTTGATTACATTAACCAAATTTTGATTGCAATAAGGGGCTGATTTTCAATGCACTTGTATATAACTGTTCCGTTCCTGGCAAAAATGATGACAATAACCGATTGATTACATTAACCGTGATTACAATAAGTGCCGATTACTGTATTACATATTTGCTGCATCGATACCTTCAAATGCTTTTCAGATTTGTAAACAAACAACAATTTATCAGTATAATGCTGCAGTATTGCATTTGAAGGGCCCATCTTGCCATTATCGTAATTTTGTTCTTTTATAATTTTTTCTTCTTTAGAATCAACAGTATGAAGAATTAGAGAATTTAGTCAATAAAGTTTTAAAACCTGAAGCCGAGCCATTGGAATTCAATGACATTGAGACAATACCCGAGACTCCTTCAAATCATCAGTTGAAAAATTCAGAATCGCCAAATCATGAGGAAATTAAAAATGAAAAAAATGACAATGATAGACATTCAGTGGAAGATGATATCAGTGATCAAGAAGTTTCTAATAATACCTCCTTCTTTTGCAAGCGGCAGAGTCCTCGTCTGAAAGGAAATCATGTAACTTACGGTAAGATGTTTAACAAATAACTTTTAAAATATTTTCACGTACAGTAGCCCCCTCCTCCCTTCCAAGTTGAAATTTTCCTTAACATTTCCAAAATGATAACCAATAATGTTTTTTTTTATCTTTAGAAAATTAAAATGATGATTATATTTCATGGATTAATTTTCTTCTTTGAAAGCTGATAAATAAGTTAAAATATCTGTTAAAATTGGACCTCATCAATGATATAAAATGAGCAAGTTTTTCAAACATGTTATTAAAATTATCGAAAAGTTAATTGACAAGATTTAAAATGTGGATGAAAATTTTTGCTTTTCTTAGTGGCTCTCCTCAATAAGATGATAGCAAGAATTTAAATATAAAACCTCACATCCAGCATTTCCAGAAATCCGGACCATTTGTATTGGCTGCTACTCTGGTTTTCAAAAAATTTTCAAGAGGCTTCTGTTAGACTTTTTGACTACTTATTTTTCATCTCACTTCAGATAAAAGTACACACAGCTTATACTCCCTCACCAAAAGTCATTTCACACATGCCTAATAACGTGTTGGGCCCCCTCTGGCCCGGATAATGGCGGCGACCCGTCGTGGAAGAGAGTCTACCAGTCCCCGAAACACATCCACAGACACTGCAAGCCAAGCTGCCTCCACTGGACTCCATAACGATGCTGCATTTACCAGTTGTGTTGGTGACGACCTGACAGATTGTTCAATGACGTCCCACAAATGTTCAGTGGGATTGCAATCTGGGGAACATGGAGGCCAAATCATTGTTGTGAAGTCAGTAGCATGTTCCTCCAGCCACTAGCGTGTCACAAGGGCCTTGTGTGGAGGCGCTTTATCTTGCTGGAAGATGCTGTCACCCGCGGGGTAAAAAAGTTCATGAAGGGGTACAAGTTGTCCGCAAGCAGATCAACGTAGGAAGTAGCATGCAGAGTGGATGTCAGATGCCAGATGCACCAATGGACCCATTGCATGCCACGTACATTGGGAAAGGCAGCCGCCATTTTCGACGAGAAATTCGGAGAATCGTGAAATCCGGACCTACCCTGGTCTCGCTGAGTCCGGATTTGAGGTTTTACTGTATGATGAAATGCAAGAATTTATCAATTTAAAAAAAATTTTTTTTTACTCATGAACATAATTAAATATCCTTAACATCTTACAGCTAGTTTCCATTCAGTGATTTTAACCTATACCATGTGCCAGCACTAAAAAGTTATAGCGCTTTAAAGTTTCGTGACGTCACTTCCGGAAATCTATATTGGTACAGATGCTGAGCAATTTTTAACTTAGTGCTATAACATTTTAACGGAGCCTCAGATCGAAAAACGCGACTAGACTTTTTTGCTCAGAATTTCACCCTCTACCTGCCTTTTCATTTGGGCACGACCTTTTAGAATCACTCTGGCCGATACCGATATTCCTTACCGACACCGAACTTTAAAGCGCTATAACTTTTTAACGGAGCCACAGATCGAAAAACGCAACTAGACTTTTTTGCTCAGAGTTTCATCCTCCACATATCCTTAAGTTTGTGAAACGTCGTCCATTTACACCCTGTATATCCTGTATCACGTCTTCACCATTTTCTTACCATGTCGTTTGCGTGATCTCCATTGCAGATGTTGAATGAACCAGATAAATTGCATTTACTCATCAGGGAAGTGAAAAATGCTATAATCTAGAATCCACATTCACCAGATCACAAAACTGATGTATATTGGTGTAGTTGGAATGCAGCAGCATGTTTTCAAATGTGATTCCACCTATCAGATTAAAGTTATAAATTTGTGAAACGTGTCCCACTTTTTATAAATTGTTGAATGGAAACCATCCTTTAGCCCAATCACCTCATAAGAGGCTTGAGTTTTTTATCTCATATACCTTGATGACAAGGTTAGTTGAATGCTTTTTCTTCAAAGTTAGTTGAATACGACTTCTACCCATTATAAACTTCAAAATGCTTAGCATGAATTATTTATTTTATGTTTACAAAGAAGAATAAGTTTTCAGCTTACTTTAATTAGTGATGATTTTTTCTTCAACTTAAAGGAACCCCACAAAGGGGTATGACGCACTCTTTGTTTGCGTGGAAGCATACCTTCAAAACGATGGCGTTGCACGGTGGCGTTAGCGGTTTGTTTAAATCTTTACTGAAAAGCTGTAAAAACATGGCAGTAAGAGGGAAGCAAAATCATTAATGGTAGCCCCCAAAGAATTAAGTACAAAACCTTAATTTTGCTGTACAATAATTATTCGTCTTGAAATAATTTATAAGATGAGGTAAGGATCCATGAATATTATTTTTATTTAAAATTATAAAGCACTGCGACACATACAATGCGACTGTTGAAAACAATGAAGGCTGGATTGTTGGTCAGGTGACTTTTCCACGTCAGGGCCTATCTTTTTCGTTGGCCTCATTTGACTCGAGGGG
The DNA here is from genome assembly GCA_023313115.1 of Rhysida immarginata. Lineage (NCBI taxonomy): Eukaryota > Metazoa > Arthropoda > Chilopoda > Scolopendromorpha > Scolopendridae > Rhysida > Rhysida immarginata. Next base: position 6,980,492 of record JAHWFO010003124.1, read on the forward strand.
AGTTTTTTCACTTTTCAAAGCAGTTTCTTATATTGAAATTATAGATCAAAATTAAAAATTACAATGGAAATGTGTTATATTTATATCAAAGAATGGTATTGTGTAAAAAAAATTATAATAGGTTTTTTACGTAGAGTTATCCTTTAAGGAAATGGTTATTAATTACTATAGAGATTTTTTTAATGGAAAGCAATTAGCTAATTGTAATAATCTATTTTTAAAAACTACGTTTGTTCAGAAACTTGAGAATCCATTCAATTGTCGTCTCCTGCTACTTTCATTGCTTTCTTGTGAAGTGGATTCGTGCTTATTGCTGAGTAGTGGAAGAAAGAAGTTTTTTCGAGCGCATTAATACACATACACGCACTGCTTTAAGTATGGCTTTAACAATGGAGTCTTTGTATGGCTATGTGTGCGCAAATATTTTCATTTTTGTGGTTTATTTTGAAAGAAACAAAATTTAGTGATTTCTTATTTTGCAAGCATCAATAGTAGCTTTAGATGAATAATATTTCAATTTGGTATGGTTCTGTGAAGTACATCTTTGTAGGGTTCCCGTGTTAGTGAAATTTTGATTATTTTGGTTCATTATTTAGTGCTTTCACTATTATTTTTTTGTGCACTTTGTTGTCCTGAGCTGAATCATTTGTGTTGTTGCCTTCCTTTTGCCACAGAAATGTAGGGAGTTGGTTGCTACTGTATACAAATATAATGTTTTGAATTTTTTTTTTTATTTAAATTAATAATTGTTTTCTTTCAAATAGCGGAAAATGATTCGTATGGAGAATCGTCGAGGTAAGCAATTTTGGAATTTTTAATGCAGATATATTCTAAATAAATAAGTGATACTAGTTCCATGGAACTTATACATATATTGTGCCAATATGACATTGTGGGGACCAACCACAGACCACTGCCAAAAATCTAAATCTTCCTTTTAATGAAAAAAAGTTTCAATGAATTCTCACAAATTTTACTAATAATAAGAACCTGACAGCAGTGCTATATATACCCAATTACGATAAGACTCGTTTTTTTTTTTTTCCAAATTTAGAGAGCCAAAAAAGGGGGGGGGGTTATCTTAGAATTGGATCATTTTCTCTGATAAGCGATATGGGTGGCTTCACTGCATAAGCCCATTGCTGATTTCATGGGTGGTATCATGAGGAAGAAGGTCTCGTGTTTGCATTTTCTTTCCCTCCTTTCATGAGGAGCCCTTGAAAATATCTTTGAGAATACTAGTCATGGGTTTGAGAGTATTTTTAATGGAAATGACAAAAATTTCGCAGGGAAAGCACCATGTTGCTAGGCAACAGCAATGATGGTCATAGGTCATTGGTTGGCCCAACCCCGTAATCTTCCCAAGGAGGAGGCAACGAGACAACTGTTGAGAAAGTAGGAACTGAGGGTGTAATCTTTTGTTTTTGGTGGCCTACATTTCCTCTTGTTTTCTTACTATAATTTTTTTCTACAAAAATATAAAATTCCATAGATACATCAGTATTAGTTCTCATTTTTATAGCTTTTAAATATCCATTTCGAATAAAAAAAAAAAAAATAAACAAATTTTTCTTCATATGAATGGTAATAATGTTGTGTCCTGTAAAATAATAATAATAATAATAATAATTTATAATAGCGTGAATGTTAAAATACATGAAAGTATCCTAACAGTAATAATTATGGGTGTCTCATAACCATCGTAGGAGGAGAAATAAGATGGGGAGTGCATTCACTCTCAGTGAGCGATTTTGGATCCGAACATTGAGGTGAAATAGCCAACTGCGGTTTAGGGACGGATGTTTATAAATTTATTTTTAATAAATATGACTTAAATTTTAAAAATTCAAGGTGAAAGTCATTAGTTGTTGTTCAGAACATATGCAAATAAAATTATCATTTTTTTTTTATTTTATTTTATTTTTTTATTTTTTATCTTTTTAATTTTTTAAAGCATTTTTTTATTTTTGTAAGGTCAAGAAAACGCAAATCAAGCAACAGAATTGATTCTCTACTTGAAAATCATGAAGAATATGATAAACGATTGAAAATAAAGCCATCTTCTGAAGTGTAAGGCAAACTGCTGTGTTCAATTTTTTTTTTTGGTACATCTATCCGCATTTATCACGAGGGTTTGGTTCCAAAAAGACACCATGTTAAGCAAAACCTTGATAAATGAATAATAGAACCTATGGGAAAAATAGGGTTTCATCCAAAGACCCCAAGCTGCCATCCAGATTACCCAAATATTACCACTAAATAAATTTAAAAACACACAATGATATTCAATTTTAATATTTAATAATTTAATACTTCCGTAAAATTTAATCATGATACGTATATGAAATAATAAATAATAATGACAGTGAAAAGTATGTATCATAACACTTTCGGGCTTGTTTAACCAGCTCCTGCTCACCAGGCCTTGCTTCTGTCACGGTCATTGAGTATCACTAGCTGTGCTGCCATCTCTTGCGGGTCGCTGTTACTATTGCAACAGTTTGCCGACCCATGACAACACGGCTCAGCCTGTGAAAAGCATGCTGAGATTCACAATCAAGGGTACTATGATAATCTAGATCAGTGATAAACAAGGATAGATGTACTCACTTGTAATTTATAACGTAAAAATTATATAAGCTGTACAAGATAAGTTAGAATACACGAGGAAAAATTTGGGTGGAATATCAGTTCCTGGTGGATCATTTTATTTTGAGTGATAGAAAGCATTATGTTGAGTTTGCATCTTTTCTTCCACACATTTCTCCTCTGCTCTGATGAGATTTATTTTTGAGATCTTTTTTTATGACGAGATCTTTTGATTCAATGTTGAGAATTTACAAGAATTGACTGGAGGCTTTTTCAAGATTATTTTCAAATGTGTTAGTATAGCATTTTTTTTTTTTTTTTTTTTTAAATAGTGGATGTGGTGTGTGTTTACAAACATTTTCTTACTTGTGTGCCTAGATGTACTGGCGTCGAGTGAGACTAGCAGTCAACATTAATCAGGTTGACTTTTGCTTGTAACATACGGTTGGGTAGTGCCATTTATCATTAATTTGTTATGGATTTTGAGACCATAAAATGGTACACAAAAATCGATGAAACTCAAGCAACACAACACTGCATTTTTGTTTGTTAAATAGTTCCCTGCCTCAGACAATTCTATGGTCGGAAGTGGCAATAAATTTCCGCATGCGCAGTCCTATTTCCTGTGCACCTCGTTCATAGTTCCATTAATATTTATTGATCCAGGTACTTTTTTTCCTGCAGATTGTCAACAAGCTTTGGATCACAGTTTGGAAAAAGCTGTGTTAATACAAGGGGTATTTTTAAGAATGGTCTGATTTGTAATAAATGGCATCTGCCTGAACACAAGGCATGTTGGGAGTCTGTGCATATGCACATCACTACGAGCAAGAAAATTTTCCAAAAGTATTTCTAAACAGATCATATTTAAGAAATATCCCTCGTATATAGTGCACATCGAAAATTTTTATTACAAGTTGTTTTAACAATTCAGTTTTGTGGTGTGGCTTATTATTGTAATGTCTCAAAAATTAATATAAAGATTCCATAAAATTATTAATCATTTGGAAAAAGCTTGGAATCATGGTCGTCCGTCCATAGAAACTTTTGTGGGTGGGAACAAATCAAAATTCCCATTTCCATTGAATGGGGAGGGGTTAAGAGCTATTCCCAGTATATTGCCCCCGTTTGAGGCAATTTGATCGATTTTCCAAAAAAAATAATGAATTATTCAATCCCAATTTCAGAGGTGTTCCGCAAATTTCTGCAAAACCGCTAAGATGTCATTAGATGTGCACTCAAATGTTCTATAAGAAAAAGTCAAGCGTTTTGCGTCCGAAAGCGTGCAACTTCGGCAGATCGCAAGAAAGTACTTCCTGCCATAGACAACAATGTTAACTTCAGCTCAACCGAACTTCTGATAGAGTTGACGGACTTTAATGGTCAAGGTATCGTTATGTTCAGAAGCTTTTGCTTAATCAGTTGCAGTGTCTCGTTATGCTGTAACTTGTGGGGAAATTCCAATGGCAAGTGGGAATAGCTCCTTGTCCCCCTCTGCTTGCGGAAGACCATGCATAGGGAGTTTGGAAAAATATATGTACACTGTTACTCGCTCGTAGCGAAATCCAAGGGAACAGGGTTTCTTTTTGTTATATCCAGAATGTATTAAAATTAGTCGTAATCAGTGTTTAACCAATTTTATTCATGATCTTTAAAAAAATCTAAAGATGGTTTTTTGTTTTAATGATTTTATAAAAGTTTTGTTCATAAACTTATGTATGGTAATTTAAAGTAACTATCAATAATTTCGTTTGGAAATCACCATAAACAGTTAAATAACTTTTCACTTCATTCATAAGAGAATTCAGGTGCTTCGATGATGGAATGGGCTCTTCTTCATTGTCGTTTTCTTCACTCTACTTGCCGGCATCTTGGTTTCTTGGCATTGTTCGGCGATCGAGTCTTCACTAAGCATCTGGCAGTATTGTCAAATGTTACAAAATTTTCAAATGTCATCGTTGCTAAATTATCAGTTTATTTATTTATTTATTAAAGAAAAAAAAATTAAGACACCACCAGGAATCAATGACCGACAAGTAAATACCCGGTGGATTACAGGAACAATAAACTAAAGAAATACATACAAATTTGCATGAATAATACAGACAAAATCCGAAATAAAAAAAAATAGAAAAAAAAACAAGACAGTAAAACCAAACCAGTATCAATGATAGAAAATAAAAATAATACTTTAAAAACTGTCAAGTAAAAATTAATAAAAAAGAAAAAATACAATAAATACATATTTACAACAACAATATAAAAGAAAAATCAAGTAAGAAGTTAAGTAATATTGTATCCAAGAATAAAAAGGCGCCCAAAAGGCCAGTGGGCCTGTCTAGGGGCATCCATAAAAAAAATTATAAAATAATTTAAAATTCTAAAAATTTGTAAAAGTTTGTATTGCATTAAACGGCAACGACAATATTACCAACAATAATAATAGTAATGATAATTTGTTATAACTTAAAACATTACAATATAACCAATAATAATAATAGTAGGAATTATGATAATAATAATAAAAACAGTAAAATAAACAGAGGCCTGTGAAATCGGTTTTAATTAAGAGTAAATAGACATTAAATCAGAAGTAATTAAGCCTGAACGAATGTTTTTTTTAAGTTTGATTGGATGCATACAGGACCAATTTACATTGATACTTGGCTATCAAGTGTCTATTTTCTTAACAAATTTTATCAAGATACCTTTGCTATAACCAGATTTCTTGCTAAAACATTTTGCAGAAACACAAATGATTGGATGTGCAGAAAATAGAATGACTGAAAATTTTTTCACTATAAGCTGGTGTTCACTCTAACCATGTTTGTTATAAATGGGTAATACTGTGATCATTGTTCTTCATTAATGAATTAATCTTAATGTAAAAACAATAAACTAAAATATACAAAAGCTAAAAAACGATAAATGTCACCAATCTTGAAAAGAGTCATGTTGGTGGATGGAGTCTTGTTGATGGATGTCATAGTTTCATCTACATAGTTTTCTTCAAGTTTCATGACATTAAATTCCGTTAATTCACTTTATAATGAATTTTTAATTTTTTTTTATGTTTTGTTTTTTTTTTCTCCAGAAAAAAGTCAAATAAAAAAAATGTATCACCAAAAAATCCTAATCTTCCAGCACGATGTTCCGAGTGTTTGCAATATTTGAATGATGATCTTGGGTTATTTCCTGGTGATCCTGAGGATGCGGTAAAGTTCCCTCCCCTTTTTTTTTTCTCCCTGTGATAATAAGATGTAGCAAACTTGAATGTAAAGAGCATGACAAACACTCTTGCTTAGTTTTTCTATTGATTATTATACTATTAAATTGGTTAAATTTCGTTAATACACAAACGTTATAATTTCTATATATGCTGATGGCAATTGAAAAATGAACAATCAGAAGTGATGTCACATTGCTGATTTATGTTGAAGTTAAATAGGATCATTAACCTGTGATCAAATTGACAAGATTGTGAAGTAGCCCATTTTCTTTGCAGAGCGTATCAGATGTTCTTGTTTCAAGCGTATAAAGGAGCCTGTTAGGGCATTATGAAACCAAGTGTCAGTTTTTGTTAAAATGTCCATTACTGCTAAAGATTGCAGAATATGCCTAGAATTTGTCACCGTTCACATTGATCAGAACATGGACTTCACAAGAATGGTCTTCGTCAGGTCATCCATTGTTGGGAGAAATGTGAAGTTGTATAGTGCTTATTTTGGTTAACTCCATCACCAAGTTTCATGGCCCTATCTCCCTTCTGTCACAGTGATTGTATAAATTTAAGAACACCCCTCGTAAACGACAGTCTCACCAAAGGAACCTGTGAGCGCAGTCCTAGTTTCAGCAAATAATCGTGGATGTGCCTAGCAAATGGAGCTTGAGCAGGGTCACATACAGGCCTGCGGGAGGCAGGTTGGCCTTCCGCAAAATTGTGCAGTGCTGGATGAGAAATGTTTGCAGTGAATGGCTGTTGGAGACTGTAGGAAGAATAAGGATTATTTTGCATGCCGATTGATTTAGGGCAGCATAGACTTTTGGATGAACGTGAAGATTGGCACATTTGAAGGGCTGCTTTAGCAGACAGAACAGCACAGTCACATCACATCTTTCAGCTCGGCACATCCATGGTCATTTGCTGAATCCAGGACTGTGGTCACAGGCTCCTTTGGTGAGACTGCCACTTACGAGGGGTGTTCGTAAAGTTCATACAATCACCTAAACATGATTATAAATGCCTGAATCGCGACAGATTTTAAAGTGTAGTTAATTATAACAAACTTTATGAAATTTTTTCTCTGAGTTTTGAGAAGTGCATCAAATGGCTTTGCATGGGTGTTTAATTTGGTGAAAGCTACACATAGATGCTAGTTTATTTTTTTTTTTTTAATATCGGAATCAGTATTTGGAGTCTCCTTGTCAGCCATTATTGCTTTGAATTTAATTTTTATTTAAGAGTTATTTTAAAATTATAAGAGATTTTTATTTTTAAGTGTGTAATGATGAATATTTTTATTCCATTTTAACTTTTTTATAGGTTGACGAATTAACTATGCTTACTGATCCAAAGTTATCATTATTCTCAGAAAAAAGTGATCTTGACAAATCCTGCGAGGATACACCTCAGCATAAAGTTACGCATTATAGTGTGTATGATAAAAATACCCATCTATGTCGATTTGATACAGGATTGTTAGAAAAAAATAAAGAATTATACTTAAGCGGATTTGTAAAGCCCATATATGAAGATGATCCACAAGTTGAAGGTAAAAATTTGTGTTATATAAAAGTTAAGTTGATTTGTATTGATCTAAACCTATAACCATTTTTTTTTTTTTTTTTTTTTTTTAAATTAAATTAAATCATGCCTACCAATTGTTGTGTGTATGGGTGTAACAACCTAGCTACTGAGAAAAGTTTATCTTTTCATAAGTTTCCTAAGTCAGAATTAATAAGAAACAAGTGGATAAATTTTTGTTTAGCGTAAATTGGTACACTTGAGCGTATTCAAATATTTGCTCTGTTCGTTTCAAAATCTCATGCTCCGCTATCGACCCGATAGTTTTAAAATCTTTGAATGCGAAATGAATAAATTACTTGAAGCAGGATGCTGTCCCTACTCTTTGACGGCCAAATATTTTTGGATTGATCCAGGAGCTACCTGAACGATTGGCTCCTAAGAAGTGCCGGAGAAACCAGGCAATAAAGAATAAATATAGGGCAAAAAAATTCAGTATAGCATACATTTCCCAACTGTTTTGTCAATGTCGGTCACCTTCAGTTTTAGAATTGTTATTATTGTATCAGCTCCACGTAATAATTCATTTGCACAAATTTTTGTGTAATTCATGCGAGAAAAAAATAGCTTCATGCCGTCTGATAGGAACTACAAACAGCCAAACCGATCATGCCTTCATGCCATCTGATAGCAGCTACGAGCGGCCCAGCCAACTCGGGAAATTGTGGAACGCTGTTCAGAACTTTTCACTTTCTAAAATCGCATGATTTGCCATCATATATTCTCTCAGTATGCTACACTAAAAAAATGCCTATAATAGTATAATAATCAGTTTGTGTAGTTTATTAATTAATAAGCATTGTCAGTATTTTTATTTATCTGGCTTACTATCAGGCGAGATATGCAAAGGATGATCGCGTCTCAGCGGTTCATAACAGTAAGGCTGAACATATGTGTCGTTTCCGAATGAAACTTCTTCCTTATCTTTTAAAAAGGAATTAAAATATATATCTGATTCAGAACTGCTGCTGGTGTAATGTGGACGTGATGGTCACTGCTTCAGTCAGTCTAATGAGGACGTCACTTTCTTTATTTGTGAGTGCAGGAAGTGATCCTGCGTAATTTTGGTTCGTTTTATGTATTTTGCGTTCTATTTGAAATTTTTAATTTATGCCATGTTATTGTTTATATCTCGAAATTTCATTTTAAATAAAGTTGTATATTAGCTTGGAGTTGTCCTTTAAGAGGGGGTATTCCAATACAATTGCTTATGTTCATTAATTGTGCTGCTATTACCTGGCTTGTATCACCAATTTTTTTCTCAAATTGACAATCCCCTGGTTCGCATACAAGCAGCAGAAACACTAAGTCCATCAAATACCCCTATACAAACAAGTCCCAAGGGGAGTGTGGAGGGCTATGGCAGCTTTCTTGATCATAATTTCCGACACGACTGCTCCATTGATTTTGCAGTTGTAGCCCTCTAGCGGCCGCAGACGGAAACATAGATCTGCTGCAAATTTTTCACAAAAAAACTTGGCAAGTTGCTCTATGTATTTGGAGCAAAGTTTCGTGATGGTATGTTAAATAATACACCTACAATAAAATCATGAAACCGGGACAATCATTTGTGGACACTATATTACAAAGTGTTACTAAGGGGGAAGGGAGAGAGAAAAATTATCATTTTAGTGAATGTTTTTTTGTGAAAGATTCCAAGAATCTATTTTTTGAATTGGCGAAACAAGGTATGGTATTTACAGCATTGCAAATTAATATTCTGAGTTGGATAAATCCTTGCAAAAATGGAATAAAAATTACCAGACTGGATGTTTATAATCATTTATTACAGATGTGATGTTCATGTTTTTTTGCTCCATAGTATGTACAATGCATTAGAAATTTTATGAGAAAGGCAACTATTACAGTACTTGCACTTAATTGACAATAAAATTAATTATGTCTTACATCCGTTTTAAAGGTGGAATTGCTACAAGTAAAATGGGACCAATCACTGCTTGGTGGATAGCAGGATTCGACGGTGGTGATAATGCTTTAATTGGATTTTCTACAAGTAAATTTTGAAATGTTTATAGATTTTTTTTTTTTTTTCCCTAAATTATTAAATTATCTTATATATCAATCACTTTATTTTTTATTTATTTATTTTTTTAATAATCTAATTTTAGATTATGCAGACTATTATATGATGACTCCTAGCGAGTGTTATTCTCCGATTGTTGACCATGTTAAAGAAAAAATACATTTCAGCAAAGTCATAATTGAATTTGTTGCGAATAATATTGATGCATCGTATGAAGATCTGTTGAATAAAATAGAGGTTAGCTTAACTTTTGACGCCATTGTCTTTTAAATAATTAAAAATTTAGGCCAGCAAATCTTCCTCTTCGTTATCAGAAAATATAATGTTGGGAATAGAATTTTCATTATATGGTATATAGGCCTCCAAAAATTAAATATTTTTAACACTCAACACTATGAAAAATTTTAAATAATAAACTAAAGAAATTTTGTGAAATGAAAGATTTGAAATATTTAATTAAAAGAACAATTTTTACAATTAGTCAATGAGATAACATTCCCCTCCTTAAAACTAAATACAAAAAAAACTACATCATATGTTGACAGGAAACGCCAGTTATGTTCCAATTCATAGTTCATTTTAGTTTTGTTAAATGGTGAGGGAAACTTGTAGAACATATACCACTTCTCATAACGATGATATGAAATTTAACATAAGTATACACACCACCAAGCATGAAACGACGTACGATGACGTTCATGTTGGAAAACTGTTGTAATTTGGAATTTTGAATTTGTTAATATTTGCCAGAAATGGGAATAAAAATTCCTAAGCCAATGGATGATAATGTAAAACAAAATAAAAAATGAAGGTTAAATCATCTACATTATTCAGGGTGTATCAGGTTCGATGGTCATAAAGCACCTAGCGTTGTTCTCTGCAAAATTCTAAGCATAATTTCCTTATCCATTTTTCAAAATTCTCAATAAAAATGCTTGAAATAGTATCCAAAGTTTGGCTATTATGACGTAATTCTAAGCCTTCTGACGTAATTCATCCATGCCATAATGACATAATTTTTTCCTGGCTCCCTCCCTGCTGAAGGCAAGTTCATTCATAAATGGGTAGGAGAAAGTCAATAGATTCTCAATGATTTATGGTTTATTATGTAGCAAAATATATCTGGTTTAACTTTCAGTCACTTTGGATATCCTCAAGTCCTTTTGGTTGGGCAGGAGCAATTACTTGGCCACTTTGATCCTCAGATTCTGGCTTTTTTTTATTTTTGCGTGCGCATGCTTATGTGTGCGCCCCGCCCCCCCCCCCCCTGTTAAAGTGCTCGTATTTCTTCCACTCTTCACCTGTCAATCTTGCAGAGTTGAAAAAATTTAATCTTTGCAATAGTTGCATGATTGACAATGTCTGCTATATGAGAAATTGATACTTAATCTATTTTGCTACATAATGAACTTTTACCCAGTTTTTATACATTGGTGTCCTTTAATTAAGGGGTTTTCAAGAACTAACTGTTCTGGTTATCTGTTTGGGACCAAACTTGATAGGGAGTGCAGAAGGTCCCAATAATAATGTATGTGTAAGAAGCTGGACGTAATTAAAACTAATACAGTGATACCTCAGGTAACAAAGATTTTTTTCACTGCTTTTCTACCTCGGTTAATGAATGTTTTAGCTCGCTCCCTAAAAAGTCAGCTGCATGGAATTTTCTTTCTTACCAAGCATTTTTAGAATCGCTTTTACTCAAGCCCGATGGATTTGTGTCTGCCTTGGAATCACTTTCCAGAAATAACCTCTGCTCATACATAAATAATTTTGCATGTAATAATGATATATAAACATTATTGGGCAGCATTGAGAACGAAATCCATAGAAACCTATGGGAAACCATATTTTGACTAATGAATGCGATTCTGGAACGAATTATATTTGTTAGATGAGGCTTCACTGTAATGCAGTTTTAATAAATGTTATTAACAATTTGCTTGTATGTAAAAAGTTTAAAAAAATTTAATGAACCAATAAAGTTACAGTATTTTTTTTTCTTTTTCTCAGACAACTGTTCCTCCCCAAGGAATTGCAAAATTAACAGAAGATTCTTTGTTACGACATGCACAGTTCCTTGTTGAACAGGTTGAAAGTTACGATTCCACAGCAGATGAAGATGAGAACAGATTAGTAGATTCACCTTGTATTCAAGCATTGATTAAACTAGCAGGAGTTAGCCTCAGAGAAAGGTAGTATTGCGATTATTTAGCTAGCTTTCTTTAATTTTGTTTCTTATTGACAGCATTAATTCCCTTACAGGCGAGAAATAAGACGGAATAACATAGAAAAAGTAAGGGTGAAAGTAACCTCATCTGATACAAAGGCAACTACAACACCACTTGTCCGAAATATATTTGAAAACCTATTTACTGGACAGTTAGATGTCAAGGTGCCCCATAGTGTTAAGGTCCGACGGAAACGATGTGGGGTTTGTGAGGTAAGTGATATGTAATATGAATAAATTTTATTGACTTCTAGTCTCTCTAAACCAAAATTTTACAGGTGGATCGAAAAATCACGCACATCAAACTAAAAGGTGTTATAAATTGTAATGCATTTATAATAATTGCATCTCCTATTTCAAGTTGTTACTGCAGGATTATTAGCGACGAATCGAAATGCCATCTCTGTCTCATTTGCTTGTTTTATTTAGTGTAACTCACTCACGATCAGACTAACCATCTTTTACTCAGGTAATATGGTTGGTTTACTGATCGGTCACATGAACACTAACTCCTGTATTTGATCACGTGATGATGATATATGTGATCATGTGATTATGATAGACGACAATCGCCAAAGCCAACAAGAAACACAGGCCCTAATGTGGAAATTCACCCGACCATAGTAGTCCAAATAACAGTGCTTCATTGTTTCCATCTCGGATTTTAACAATTAGTAATTTTTCGTTTTTTAAAAAATATGAAAGTTGGATTGCTGTTCGGACTACAAGGGACTATCAAAAAGTTCCCGTAATTGTAGTCAGGCCGGTGATTGGATACAGTATGCACATTGCGGCCTTAATCCCTTTCAAAGTACGTTCCTTGGGCACACACACAACTTACTCCGAGACTTCGAGTCCTGGAAAGCCCGTGTGAACTCTTCCTTTGAAGTGCACTAGTGACCGGCTGTCACACTTGTTTCGATCTCTTCTTTTGACACAAATGTTGACCCCGTGGTCCCATTTTCAATCTGTTGAAAAACCAGATCAAACAGATCACCAGCAATTGACATCCGACATTCCATCTGATCTGCATTCAACTGATGCAGAATTTCACGCAGACCTGTCGCATCCCCAGTTTTTCAACCAAGATAGTCCCGAAAGAAATGTTCATTTCTGAAGCCACTTCGTTGATGGTTATCCTCCGATCAGGATCAGTACGCACCAAATCCAGCGTTTTGCAACGTTTTCAGGTTGCCTGGAGGTTGTTGGTCTTCTCGACCGCGGCTCATCTTCAAGACTGTCCTGGCCCGCCTTAAACCGGTTGATTTCTTAAGGGCACTATCCCCCGTATGCCTGTTTCAGTGCTTGCAGTGTCTCCGTAGCACTTTTTCCAAGCTCGAACATGAATTTGATGTTTGCTCTCTGCTCAAACTGTGACATCGCGCCAATGTGTCTTACACCCTCTTACAAGCACATGCTATAGCTCCTGAATGACAAGTCGAACGTGATGCAATCACACGCGCGCGCATGCTTGGGATGTCGAGGGTGCTGATTACAGAGCGGCGTTTTCCAGGCTAACGGTGCTCACTGTCCAGACTACAATTCCGGGAAGTTTTTGATAGTTCCTCGTATGGTCAGGTGACTTTTCCACATCAGGGCCTGTCTATCTTGCTGGCTTTGCAAATTCTTCTCACTGACTAAGACTTTTTGACCCTATCCATTGTTGAACTTTTTCACTAGTGGTTCTTATTGCACATATTGCAGACTAGTTTCGTCAAAAATTGTTAGGAAATTTGCAGATCAGAATTCAGACAGTAGTTATTGATATTGAAATTCATTTACTTAACTGCTAAAATGTTGCTTTAATGTCTTTTCTTCTTGGTAAAGTATACAAAGTTTTAATTTTTCATATTTTCCAGTCATGTCAACAACCAGACTGTGGCCTATGCGTCAATTGCCGTGATATGATCAAATTTGGTGGTCCTGGATTAAAGAAACAAGTTTGTGTTGATAGAAGGTTTGTGGGTTTTGTTTTGCTTTGTTTGTTTGTGTTGGTGTGTGTGTTTATGTGCGTGCGTGTGTGTGTGTTTGTGTGTGTTAAACATGTTGTGGAATATTCTACGAGGACAAAGAATTGAAGGAAAGAAATTAAACAAGTTTGAACTGTAAATTTATTAAAACATCACATCACTCTCACGTGTTTATTATGGAAATTTCCAATCTTGTGGTTAGGTTCCAAACGGAGAGGAAAAGTGGGAAAAATGGTAAGCTTAGATAAAGCATGGACCTACTTTAAGCAAATGCAACAAGATTCAAGCAATCATCTTTTGCATAAAAAGGGCCCAAAAGCCATGGAGACTGTGTGAAGAATGCAAGAATCTTTCTAAAGAATTTATGCTTGTCACAGTGTTTATGATCCTTTTCATAAAAGAATAGTACTGAAAATAATGACGCTGTCAGTGGGAACCAATCACAAATAAGCATGGTTGATGCATTTCTTTCTCCCGTAACTTTCAGCTTGATTCGCTTGTTTAAATGAAATAGTGTATATTGTGTTGGCCGTAATTTTGAACGAAGGCATTTAAGAATGAAGTTATATTATTGAAAGACATACAAAAGTTCAAAGTGTATTTGTTTCACATTCTCTTCGCTCCTTCGTAATTTTGTAATACTGTGCATCCATGTTGTTTTTTTCCCCTCCCAGCCCGGTTTCTCTGGCGAGTATGCTAGGAGTAACCGGTCAATAAGCAGTTCAATCTGATTTGTCCATTTCAGTACCATTCTTTTATGAAAAAGACTGTAGCTATAACAAAATTAATGCTGCACAAAGTTTCACTGAAAGCAAGAAATTAATGCCGCCTACTGTCTCATAAACACCCTGAAACTAATTTTTTGCTCTAATACTCCATTCTCTGGAGTCACCAGGATAAGGCAAAATCGACAGTTGTCTTCATGAACAGGATGGCTGTAGAAACAGGAATCAGGGGTGTTGACTTCAGTGGAGTCTCCAAATACTTCTGAGTACTGTGCTTTTGCTCTACTCAAAAGGCTTGGGAAGTGATGACCTCACACATTAGAGTGAAGCACGGGGCACTGTTCCGCTCTGCGCTGTTCACTGTTGCAGTGGAAACTGATGATGTAGCATAGCCAAGATGTAATTGATAGCAGTGGCAGTAATGTACAAAGTATTTCAGTTTCATTCACATTAAAGTGAATCAATCATGGAATTCTTGTATTGCTTTGAATTATAGATTAATTCAGAGCAATTACTTAGCTAGATTAAAAAGTGTTAAATTATTTTGCTTTAAGTGTTTATTTATTTCTGCATATTTTTTTAGGTGCTACAATTTAGACAAAGACGGCGGATGTTATGATGATGATTATGAAGATGACGATAAAACTGAAGAGTTTGTAAAAAGGGTATAATATTTTAAATTATAAAAAAAAATATATATATAATTTTATTACATATTGACAATCTCTTAACTAAATTCTGAAAACTGAAAAGCTTTTTGCAGAGTCCTTAAAGCTTTCTAGAGCTTCAGAAGGCTGCATATACAGGCATTTATCTTGAGACAACTGAATATCTCTGAAACTAAGCATTGTACGAAAAATATGTCCAAAATCAAAAGTGAATTATTTCACTGGGGAAATTCATTAGTTAAAAAATTACCCCCCCCCCCCCACCTTGTGGGGGGGAGGGGGTAACTTTGAAATCTTAAATAGGAATCCCTATTTTTAATGGTATATTCAGATTGTACACAATATTCGAGAAATGTTTTATTCTTGGTGTTTTTTTTCAATTGATCCAACCGTTTAGGAGATAGAGGCCCTGAAAGTGTGGAACTTTTAAAGTTTTGAACCCAATTTTATTGATGAAGACAAAGAGATAGAGAGTGGGTCTTACAGACATTCCTGTTCTATTTTTTGATGGTCTTTAAGAATCCGAAGGCAGATTCCAAAAATTCAAAATTTTTTAGTGCACAAGTAAACTTTTGGGAGCAGCAGTCCTATGGAGACAGAGTCTATGTGTGTGTATTGAAAAATATTGAATTTTTGAAATTTTGACAGCACCATTTCACAGCTGGTATTGCCATGAACACAGAACCACAAGTAAGCATACCCTGCATTCAAGAAATGGATAAATATCTGCATTTTTCAGGCATTGGGAACGGGATAAAAAAATCTGTATACATGCATGAGCATAGCATTGCAGTATCTATACAGGGTGATCAGAAAGTTCTGTGCCTGATAAAGAAATATAATAAAACAAAATAACTATGTCAGATAGATACATGCAAGCTCATCTCAAAAGTTGTTTTTTTCATATTCTTAATAAATCTCAACATGTGCCCTCTTTTGTTGCTCAGAGAACATCCAGACAATATTCAATATCACATTCCTTTTACTTGCCTGCAATGTGTACATATATTGAGGACCTATGTAGAAAACACTTATCTTTAAAATATTCCCTCAGGAAAATGTCTAGAGAAAATGGGTGGGGGCAATTGAACGAACTATAAAAAAATCTTCATGGATTAGAGTTTTTTCATTTTTCTTCATAATAGTTCTGGACTATTAAGAACAGATTATTAAACAAATTTTTATATTCTTTAATTTTCTATTCTTCAGAGGATAACCCTGATTGGATCAGGCACAAGGAGGCCATCTTTTCAAAAAAGAAAGGTAAATTTATGCCGTGTTTCTGAGAGAAAATTTAAGAGAATAGTGAATGATATAAACACAAGTTTAACTTTTTTCCCTAAAGCCTGTTATCAAATGGATTGGTGAACCAAAAGATGATGAGGATTTTCAAAGAAAATACTACAAATCAGTTTCGCTTGATAATGAAGTGGTAAGCATCTTTTTATTAAAAAATTGTTAAACGGTAAATGTTTTTCATGAAAAAAATATGGTAAGAGAAAACTGAATGTATAAGCTCTAAAATTACATTTTAGATTTTCAAAAAAAAAATTTTTTGTGTGTTTTTGTTTCAAAATATTTTCAAACGAGCAGATAGGATTTAGAGGATCTTTTAGAAAATTTTTAATCAAAATCTTAATTTAACCTGATTAAGAAGGTTCGCGATTTAGAAGTATTGTGCCCATAGAAAACAATGTACAGGGTGATTATAATTAAAGTTACGATTTCAAAAATCGATAATTTGAAAACCACTCGTCATTCTGAAAGGTTTTTCAGAAACTACTAATTAAAAGGTTTTTCAGAAATAATCAGAGTGTGGAACGCTGAAAGATTTTGTGCGTACGCTTTTCAGACTGTGGAGTAGAGACTGTAATAGGTTATTTTTTTGTTGGCATGGTCCTAATATTATTGTGCTATGCAGGAAAGCAACTCCATGATTTGTACACTTCTTGAAAACTTTTTGAAAAATCCTTGAGTTTATGATTATCTAGTAAGTTATTTTCCTCCAGCCCTGGGCAAGAGGTAGAAAATGATTCTTAGGTTAATAAAGGTACTGTGAGAGTATAGAGAACAATATGAGATAAAATGGTACGTGTATAAATTTACGCCACACATAAGTGGCTCCACTAATTTTAACAGAAGTGATGTCAAATTTCTTCATCTTTGTAGGAAAATTTCTCGTAACGAAAAAATATATCACTCTAATGTATATAAATGCTGGCATGCGAAGTGAAAATTCGACATAGCGAGGTTTTCCAAGGAAAAGTTTTGAGATAACGAGGGAAAATTATATTGAATTAATAGTGAAAATGCAGGAAAATAAAAATTTTTGAGATATCGAGTTTCGACTGTATTTAGAAAATATAAACGAATGACCTCTGTCTGTCTGTCTGTCTGTCTAGATGGCACAGCATTTCTGATCAAAAGACATATGTTGCCGTTTGAAAACTTTAATAGTTTTAAAGACCATGTGACTGATACCTCCACAACTTAGATCCAAACAGGGCAATGTAGATCTTGCCTAGAGGAAAGTGCATACCGAATTTCATTCCTTTACTATATGGACTATAGTACCCTCTAACTTTCTCCCCCTGTAAAGCGCCCCACACACTTACAGTTTAACTGAAGATATTAATCTGTCAGTTGGTAGTGATTGAACACACACATACAGTCCATCTTAAGATCGTAGACTGCAGGCAGGACGGAACTGTTGATGTGTGAGCGTCTATTAGAGGATGGTCTCACGTGTGATCAGTTCAGAGTTCACGATCTCACGGTTTTAGAACTCAAGGCCAAAGCAACCACACACTTTCAGTTAAACTGCAGTCATCGTGCCTGAAAGGTTTATTTTTATACATCCGGTGGCAGGCGAAAAACTTTTAAGCAAGCTTAAATTTTTTTGGCCTGTTGTGAGATGGATGACAAGTCAGCGTTCTTTTCTTCTTTCATAGAACTACATGTATATAAGAAAAATACCTGTCTATGGAAGATAAAAGATGACTCGTATTCCAATAAAGAAATGAAAATCAAGGCCTACGACAAATTATTGGAATTTTATAAAATAACTATTCCAACGACCACAGTAGAAATAGTAAAAAAAAAAAAATAATAATAATATTTGCGATGTACGTTTCGGAAAGAATTAAAAAAAAGTGAAGGCAGCAAAATCTGGTTCATCTTCTGATGATACATGTCATCTCTGTGGAATTATAATTGGTTATTTGTTTAGGAAGAAGGAAGAAGTACAGTTTCCAGTGACGAACTCTAATGTTTTATTACTTTTTTAAGCTAATACATTTTAATTTTTAAGCTAATGCATTAAGAATTCGAGAAAGGAAAGGAAAGCGTAAAATCATTTTTCACACGTTTTATTTCATATGAATAGACACAGCGACTGACGATAATAATAACAATGACGAGTGAAACAGTATTTATGTGCAATACAATATAATTTTATTATGTTTAATATATTAAAATGCAATATAAATAATTATAACTAATTATCAACAAAATTATCTTGCCCAACACGAAGTAATTTTTATACTGTTCACGATTATTTTTTGCATTTTCACAAATGTTTTTACTAATTCAATGTTGTAAACCTGTCAAATGATCATCTCCAACGCATCTGAATTGTATTCGGGGAGCTCCGAGTTGAACCGCTCTTCGCGAGACAGTTCTTCACTTCTAATCTTGAACTGTAGTCCACCGAACTGACGATTATGAACTGTCAGTGAGTGGCAACAGCACAGACCATGGACTGTAAAGACCACTGCCTGCAGGCGGTTGATGTGTGTGTGTATGGTGCAATGAGATTTCAGTTCACAGTTCTTCTAAACAGGCAACGGCCCTTAACTGAGATCCAAGTGGGCCAGTTAAAATTAAACTAAATAGTGAAGTAGGACATGCCCATGGTAAGCTACATTCTGAATTTCAACATTCTACATCAAAAATGTAGAAATTATGAAGGGGATTGGCAGACATTATAAAATCAGTAAGTAGCTCTTAATATTGAAATTGCTATTTTACCATTAAAATTATCAAAAATCCTTCAAGGAATCAGTGGGCATACCTAATGTAAATTAGAAATTTTATCACTTGTTACAGGAGTATTAAAAGATTGAATAATATCAAGCAGTTGTGGTTACCAAATGTTTGTTACTTAATGATTTTCTTTCAAGCT
Source organism: Rhysida immarginata (assembly GCA_023313115.1). Classification (NCBI taxonomy): domain Eukaryota; kingdom Metazoa; phylum Arthropoda; class Chilopoda; order Scolopendromorpha; family Scolopendridae; genus Rhysida; species Rhysida immarginata. The sequence continues at coordinate 6,999,702 of JAHWFO010003124.1, forward strand.
TCAATTGCTTGAAAGATTTTGTTCTATTTGATAGCATCTCAAACAGACAAGCCAGTGCTGTTTTGTGATTATATTATGGATAGACAAAGCACTTTATATAGATTAATATTTTTATAATGCAATTCAGTAATCCTAATTAGAGAATCTTAATTTGTTTCATTTTATCTTGATAACAAGCTTCATTGTGGAGATTATGTGTTGGTCGTTCCTGATGATCCAGCAGTTCCTTTATTTCCTGCCAAAATCATTTATATGTGGGAAGATATGGAATCCAGTGCAAAGCTGTTTCATGCTCATTGGTATTGGTAAGTTGGCACTAATCTTAATTAATTTGTCCATATGATATGGAATTATGTTTTATTCATAAATGATTTTGTTAGTGTATTTCCCAGAAACTTGAATGCAAGGTAATTGCTGCTCAGGGTTTTTGCTCTAGGACCAAAAATCTACGAGTCAATTTGACTCTTTAGCCTGAAACCTGTTAGTCAAATTTTGGATTCTTTTTTGACTTCCATATTTTTACATGCATCAACATTTTCTATAGTTAATTAGTAATTTAAACAAGACTGCATGTGACAAAATGAAGAGACATTTTTAGCTTCCATCAAGGATAAAAGTGTACGGATCGATCAACAATTAATCTTTCCTTAATGTGGTGGAAAAGAAGAGACAACACGAGCATTTTTTTTTTTTTTTTTTTTTTTTTTTACCAAGTTTTACTTTATTACTTCTGAAAAGGAAAGAAAACTGTGCAGGCTTGTGGAAAAATTACGTAAAGTGTGTGGTGATAAAGCCCTTAAAGAACGCAAGGGTCAATATTCGTTTGCTCATTTCCATTTTGATGACGACGGCTCTCAAATCTGGGGGGATTGTGGAAGGGTATGGTATTTTTCAAGCTCTTATAAAAGGGTGGTATGATCAGTTAGGCCATCTACTGTCAACAAATTGCCAAATTGAATGAAGTAGTAGCAGAAAGGCAGCCAGAATTGAAAAATTGGAAAGGAATGGTCTCCATCATTGACAATGCGTGACCAAACAAAAATTTGATGATTTGCGGAAAATCTTATGAGCTTGATTGGAGGATGTTGCCTCACTCATCGTATTTGCCAGATCTTGCTCCATCAGACTTCCATTTGTTTAGGTCCTTGCAAAACTCCTTGTTTGGATAAACATTTGCAGTATTCTCCCCAGAAAATTTTATCGGTAGGTGAAAAGATAAAATAGCCGGGCGGACAATTTAAAAAATATAAAGCATTATGCAGTGTTGTGCAGCTTTTCGTGTATTCAGCCAGGCAGCGTGCCCCTTCATTAGGCATGTATTTACATTTCAACAATTAGGTTGTCTGTTTAAAAAAACTATTCTTGTGATAATAATGTTCAGATTATGTTTTGATTAATACCAAAATCGTTACAACTCTCAGTAGATGTTGGGTCACCGTTATTTCTAATGCATTCTGCCACACGTTGTGGCATATGGAGTCGTACAAGTTCTTAAAGTTGTCTTGACTTGGCTAATCCCATTCAGACTGAACTTTGGCTTCTAGCTCTTGCAGATTTTATGGCAGCAGTGAAATCTTAATGGAATGTCCCATAGGTTTTCTATGGGTGCAATTTGTTTTTTTTTTTGTTTTTTTATGATGACGAGTGTATATTGGCTTTATGGTTGATGTTTGTGAGTAATGGTAATGTGCAAAAAAGGGAAAATTATATAGTTACATATGAGAAAAAAGCTTATTGTTAATTTTTAAGATACATACTTTATCATATTAATTTAGAGCATTTCTTAAATTTTTTTTTTTTTTCTAGTCGTGGATCTGATACTATTTTGGGAAAAACTAGTGATCCTCATGAAGTGTATCTTCTAGATGAATGTGAAGATTCTGAATTGGTTGCTGTTTATGGAAAATGTGAAGTTAGTAGCATTTTTTTTTTTGTTGATATTGTTAGATTTAAATTTATTGCATTAGCATTTCCTTATAAAAACCTATTTTTAATTTAAAGGTTCGATATAAACCTCCGCCATTAGATTGGAAGGATAATGGTGGCAAAGAAGAAAGCATCTCAAAGGAGCAAGAAGATAAGAAAGAATATTTTTTTCATAAATGGTAAATGTTTATACAATTTTATAAACATTAACGTCAAAACACGTTGCCTTAATGCGTTGCTTTAAACAGGCCCGTTTAGTTCTCCTTTATTATTAAAAACATACTAATTTGCTATTGTTAAATAAGCTAAGCATTCTGTCTCTACTTAATTAAATCTTTATTTCACTTCATAGATAAAGTTATTGGAAATGGATTGATTTAGCTAAGAGATATACTTTATATTTGCGAAAATTTTCTCCGTACTTATAAATTAATGCTATCTTTAGGAACTTCAAAATATTCCTGTTTTTTTTTTTTTTTTTTTTCCCCTGTAGGTATGATCCTTTGCATGCTCGTTTTGAAGACCCACCTGAAATGTACATTCAATCAAAGGAAGATTATTCTGACTATCAGAATTTTTGTCCATGTTGTAAACGTTTAGAAATGATTAGAAAGGTATTTTATAATGAGAAAATTGGTCAGCTTTTAAACTTTTTATTATTTACATTTAAAAAATCAATTTTTTTTTTTTTTTTTTGAAAAACTATCGTACCTCTATTTCTAAACAAGCACTCGAAAAAAACCTGTACAGCGAGATTTTTCAGCCATGCTAGAAAATTCTTGCCAGATCTAGTTCTCGCAATGTCATTCACATGCTCGCCCGAGTCGTTTCTCGTGCGAATACACTGCGACTCGTGCGAGAAAGGTATTGCAAGAGTTTTCTGTTTGAACAGAAAAAGTATACAGTAGCGCTCAAAAAATAATACACCTTCATGTTTATTGCTATAATACTTTCAAAAATTAAGAACTCATAACTAAACTTTGTGTACATGTTATCTATATAAATATACCAAAAAAAAGTATACATGAGGTCATTGTTATTTCTATTTGCGAGGACACCATTAAACTGCCAAAATACAAAAATCATAACAAAGTGCACACGAAAAAAAAAAAAAAAAAAAAAATCCCAAAAATGAAGTAAATACAATGGGGAAAAAAAAAAGTTAGCAGATCAATATTTTGTTGCAAAATCTTTTGCATCAATAACAGCTTTGCAGCGGGCTGGCATTGACTCAGTTAACTTAGTGATTTTAGTCATTGGAATTTTTCCCCATTCTTTTCGTAAAATTTCAAATTTTTCTAGTGAATTTTGTGCCTTCTGTGACTTGCAGCTGTGATCTAATTCTTCCTACGTGTGCTCAATAGGATTCAAGTCTGGCAATTGATTTGGCCACTCCAGTAGTCATACCTCCTTTGACCACACTTCTTGTATACTATTTTGTCCATTATTCCATCGATCTTTATCAGTGGGCCTACTACCCCTTTGTGACTGAAACAGCCCCATACCATAGTGGATCCTCCACTATGTTTAACAGTTGGTAATTGGTATTTTGGATCAAATCTATGGTTTGCTGGAATGCGTATGTAATTTGAGCTTCCGAATAGTAAAATTCGATTCATCGCTGAAAAGCACTTTATTCCATTCTTTGGATGTACACTTCAAATGATCTTTGGCAAATTTGAGACGGGCTATCTGGTTCTTCTTGGAGATCAAAGGTTTTTTCACAGGATGTCTACCAAACAAGTCTGCATCCCTCAGACATCTTTTTCGTGATAATCACACTAAGGTTAACATTATGGAAGGTTGCCATTTCGTTATTAAGGTCAACTGAGGTTTTCTTCGGGTCAGCCTTAAACAGCTGTATCAAGACTTTATCTTCTCGTGGAGTTGTTGATTTTGGTCGGCCGGACTCTGGCTTACGAGTTACATATCCTTGCGTGCGAAAACGCTGAAAAATTCTTGCCATCGTGGACTTTGGGACTTGAAATTGCTCCGAAACTGAGGTGTGCGAGTTGCCATTGTTGATTGCATCTATAATGTGCTTTTTTGTTGGAGATGGCAGACAAACTCGGAAGTGACATGTTAAATGTTGTCAGAAACTGCAAAATGCCAATGTCAATATAGAGAGTATGCGAAAAATCTACATAAAACTCGGTATGTACTATTTTATGATCTCACCTCTATCAATAATGGACGAGTTTTCAAGTACTAATTAATTCTGAAGAGTTTGAATGTATTTCAATATTCAAATGTTTATGCATTCTAAATATTGTTACAAATTCTTTAATTAAAATTCGATACTTTAGAAGTTATAATGATAAAACATAAAGTGCTACTGTAGCACTTTTTTTGAGCGCTACTGTAGCTAGTGCGAGATAATGTCCAGATCTCAGTCAATCCGAACAGAACATTCTGCTTTTCTGATCGGCTGCCTTTGCAACGTCGAACACAGTTTTGGCACAATGTGGACACAATAAACAATTCTCTCGTGTTGTCCAAGAAACGAGCGGCAATTAAAAAACCAATTGAATGCTTTAAAAGTTAAATGTTTTTGATATGAATTTGTAAAGAGATTTATTTTGACTACAACTTTATACATTTTTTAATTTACTTTTCACGGAGAATTTCGATGTTTCCACACAATGCTTGCAGTTTTAGGCTCCGGCGTGAAGTGCAAGACCCAGACTGCATTTTCAGAAATGCATTTTCCTCCTGGTTGTACCGCTGCAGATGTTGCAGACTACACGCCTTTCTGTTGCCGGTCTGTTCTTGTGTCAGACTTTTTGGAATCCAACGCAAACAGACTTTGCGGTATCCAAGCTTCTCATGTAGCATATCCCGTGCAGATTCACTCGTTTCTTTCGAGGAAATGTGACGGTTTTCTCTGATTGTCTTGTTAATGTCCTCGATAATGGCTGGTGTTGCTGCTGAAGCAGAACGTTGTTTATTGGCAAGGCCAACTCTTCCTTTGCAAAACATTTTACTCCATTGGAGTAGTCAGCACCGTCAACTTGTACAATTTCCCCATGAATTTCCACGGGTTTCTTACATTTTGCGAAAAGAAACCTTATAACAGCTCCCTGTGCTTCCACTGTAAATGATGTGACAGTGACAGTTGTTTTTTTTAAATGACTGGTAGCACGTAGTGAACATGCGGAGGAATAATTTTTGTTATGCGATGTCTGTGCTATCCCCTGATATCCCCTTTGTACATTAAGAATTGTGCGTTTGTACTCCCACTACCTGCTGATCTCAATGAACTTGCTACTGTTAAAGCGAGTTTGGCAAGAGATACCATACAAGTGTGAGATTGCTTGAGTAGCAGAGGGAGGGCACATAGAACAATATGTATAAATATGTACATAAAGTTAATTAATGTGAAAAATTTACTGTTAGTACATTTATTATAATTTAGATAAATTGTTTGGCATTTTTAATTTGTGACCTAAGATTTCTTTTCGTTTCAGCAAGAACGGGTGTCACTGGGTGATGAATTAGATGCAGACGATGACGAAAAACTTTCATTTTCATCTGTTTCATTCAATGGAGTGAATTATAGCGTTGGTGATTCTGTCTTTCTTGATCACACAGCATTTAAGTTTGCCGTGAAATTAGCTCCAAATAAAACTTCAACGAAAAAAACTTCACAAGTAAGTTTAAAAAATTATAAACAATCACTAAAAAGTGATGGGTTTTATTTACAATACTCATTTCCAAAAACGTTGGGACAGTGCAAAATATATAGAAAAAACAAAAAGGGATGATGTAACAAAACTTTCTCGCGAATACAAAATAGCAGATACGTTTATGAAACGACATAAATATACTGTGTGCACCAAGACATTTTGTATCGTGGCCGGGACGTTCATTTTGAATGGGGGTGTTGCAACACGTTCCAAAATAGTAGGGACATACGTTGTAGACAGCGCTGTTAGTAGTGGAACCTTCCGAATTGTTCGGGAATAATCTAGAATGATGACGTCTTCCATCCGTCGTTCAGGTAACTTATTCGGAACGATGGGTCGAGGCAAGCCAGTTAGCGAAGATCTTCGTGTTCGAATCATTCAAGAATTCACAAACAACGTTTCTCAGCGTGCAATAGCCAGAAGATTTAACCTGTCATCATTTAACCTTCGGATCCTCAGACGTCACTGCGTCACGCATAGGAATGCTGCGATTACGGACATAGCCACGTGGGCCCGCGATTTCTTCGGGAAGCCATTATCGTTGAATACTGTACGCCGGTGCATCCACAAATGCAAACTTAAGTTATACTGTGCACAACGGAAGCCATACATCAACAAACGACAGCAACGTCGCCGTCTGATATGGGCTCGAGCCCATCGCAATTGGTCCCAAGCACGCTGGAAGAACATATTGTGGTCCGATGAATCAACCTTTACGATTGTTTACGGAAATAATGGACACCGTACACTCCGGACTAAAGACGAAAAGGATATTCCCGCGTGCTACAGGCGTTCGGTACAGAAACCATTGTCTGTCATGGTCTGGGGCTGTATTAGTGGCCATGGAATGGGAGACTTGCACATCTGCAATGGCACCGTCAATGCTGAAGCGTATATACAGATCCTGGAACAAGCTATGGTGCCATCTAAGAGGCGCCTGTTTGGACGACATCAGTGTATATTTCAGCAAGACAACGCCAGACCGCATGCAGCGCGCATAACTTCTGCATGGCTACGTCGGCAGCACATTCGTATGTTGGATTGGCCCCCTTGCAGCCCGGATCTGTCGCCTATAGAAAACGTTTGGCGTATTATTAAACGAAAACTACGACAGCGACGACCCCGGACAGTTGAACAGCTGAAAACCTATATCCAACAGGAATGGGACAGAATTGTGGTTATGGTGTTAGAAAGATTGGTGTCATCGATGCCCAGAAGATTACAGTGTGTCATCAAGAGGAGAGGTGACGCCACACCGTGGTAAACGCCGTGCTGTCCCAACTTTTTTGGGAGTGTGTTGCACGTGCCAAACAGGAAAACCACCTGTATCTTTCTTTAAGCATATAAGATATGTGATCCCATGCCTAATTTATCGTTTATGCATTGTAATGCGTTGAAATAAACGGCAATACAATAATCCAAACAAATGTGTTGGAGTTCTTCTTATATGTTGCACTGTCCCAACTTTTTTGGAAATGAGTATTGTATTTAACATCTTGTTGGATTTCAGTGCGTGTGCTGAAATTACATCTACTACATTTCTGGATTTAATTTCTATAAGGTTCTGGTATTTGGGTCCTTCCATGCTGCAAGAACCCAGCCGTGTCAACAGTCGCTCCCTGGCTCTCAATCAACACTCTAGTTTGTTCCATTAATATTTGATTGGGTGAAGGCCAGGGCTCTGTGCAGGCGACGGAAGGCAATTGACATTCATGTCTGCCTGACAGAAAGCCAAAACATGACATGATGCATTATTGTCCTGAAGGAAACAATCTTCTTTATTAATATAATAGTTTGTAACATCTTACAATGTATGTATTAACAGTAAGAAGTGAATTCTGTTAATATTAAGTTACAATGTAAAATATTACAAATTATTATATTAATATTGTATATCCACTTATGCTACTCTTAGTAGTAACAATCTTTGTTATCAAAAAATTCCTGCAGTACCCAATTGTCCAAAACGTCCTTGTAGGCTTTAGAGTACAAATTGCATTAAACTTGATGCCTTTAATGCCGAAATTCTACAGATGGCAGAGGACTGTAAACTTGAGTTTTGTGAGATAGGGAATCAATGATCGGAAATGTATGTTTCAGTCATCACGAGATCATGAATGAGTCATGAAACATGCTTTCCCGACTATAAGGCATGTTCAAATGAAGTGATTTGGGCTGTAGCGTGCGGGCACGTGAGTGTGCAGACACGAGGCAAACTAGTGATTGTTGAAGTATCGCATGCTTGTTCTGATAAGCACTGCTGTGGGAAGTTACGTTAGGCTCATGCTCGTATTTCGTTTGCCTTACAATGGACCCTCCTATTAAATTTCCGTCCAATACTAACCTACGAGTGGTGATAATGTTTCTGACAGCTGAAGACATTCCACCAGTTGACATTCATGCTCGGATGTTGAATGTTTATGGCGAAGCATGTGTCTCAAAAGCAACCGTGATGCGTTGGGCCAAAATGTTCCATGATGGTTGTGAGGAAATATGCTCACAGCAAATGTTGTCATCAGCAATCAGTTGAAGACAGACATGGATAAGTCAATTCGTGAGGACAGGCAGATCAGCGTACGGTCGCTCGCGAAGGATCACAACGTTGGTATTGGCTCAGCATATGCTGTAGTGAGAAGCCTGGGATAGGGCAAGGTCTGCTGTCAGTGGGTACCCCGAATGCTCACGGAAGAGCAAAAAGGGCTGCGTTTCAGCTGCTGTTTGGATCAACTGGAACGTTACGGTCGTGCTGGGGAAGTGTTTTTGAAGAAGATTATCGTGGTAGATGAGACCTGTGCCATTATTGGAAACCCTCCGGGAAGGTATCCACAATGCAGTGGAAGCATCCATCGTCACCACGGCCCAAAAACTTCGTGTTTGGCTGGGAAGGTTTTATGCTTACATGTTTCTTTGATTCCGACGGTCCTCTGCTTTTGGAGTTTATGGAACCCAAAACCCGTATTCCTCCTCGCTTACACCAAGACACTGCAGAACTTGCATCAACGTTTGATAAACTAGCGTCCTGGTAAGCTCAGTGATGGAATGATCCTCCTCCAGGACAATGCTAGGCCACATGTTGCGAGACTGGTGCAGGAAGCAATAACCAAAATGTGACAGCAAATTCTGCCACACCCTCCTTATAGCCCATACCTCTCACCATGTGATTTTCATGTGTTTGGTCCTTTAAAGAAGGCACTGAAAGGTCGACGATTTGCCATTGATGAGGAGGTTAAGGACGCTGTTCGGGCATAGTTCAGAGAGCAGACTTTCTTGCGGGCGGTATTAGCCGATTGGTGCTCCAGTGGGAGTCCTCTATTGCGGCAGGTGGAGATTTTTTTTAGGACTGCACGTCTATAATAGTGACTATAAGATGTTCTTCTTTCATATAAATATTAATACTTTCATTTAATCCGTCTCAGTGCCCTTTGAATTACTTCTCTCTAATAGGATCACAATGTAAACAGGATCGCTTAACGTATATAAAATGAAACAAATTAAAGTTGATTATTTGTTTTTGAACAGGAAGTGTGTTTAATTAAATTCGTACGTAATTTGAGATTGTGGAATATTCATTCCTATATAATTGTAATTTCACTGTCACTATTATCTCATTGTAGCTTGATGACGAACGTTACCCAGAGAAATATCGGAAAAGAAATCAATATGTAAAAGGCAGCAATGAAGAAACCCCAGAACCGTTTCGAATTGGGTCGATTATTTCCATCTATAGCCGTACAGGGTCACGATTGGTAAATGTTTCGGATGTTCAGTTGCTTGTGAGAAAATTTTATAGGCCGGAGGATACACATCAAGATGTTTCAGTACGGGCAGAACTAGATCTCAACTTGTTATACTGTAGCAATGAAGGTAATTAGAATTCTAAATTATACGAGCTATTTGGATTTAAATCTTATAACCTTGAATTATTTTGTCACTAAGATGTTAGATGTTTGTGAATGGTTTTCGCCTACTTTTTTTTTTTCTTATTTTTGCGGGTTTTTCTCTTTCCCCTTACAGAAGCTGTAGTTCAATTATCGTGTGTGCGTGGAAAATGTTACATTGTATATAGTGAAAACATGATGTTAAGTAAAGAAGAATTTACGTTAAAAGGTCCTTATCGGTTTTATTTTACTGAGGTAATTGACTATTACAGTGGCTGGCTAACATGCATTTATGCTTTCTATTTGTCTCTTGATATTGATTTTGCTTTACTTAGATTCATATAAGAACCCAGTCGGGAAAATGAAAAGTCGCTTTTATAAGCAGAGTTTACGAAAAACATCAGAATGCTGTATTCATTTGACCTTAATTTTATTCAAAATAAATTGTATTTACTTGAACGTTAGAGACACCCTTCTCCAATTTTGAATTAATTTCGGGGGGTTCATAGGATACGTTTTATACGTGAATTACTGTTCTTGAATTGCACTGCAGCATGTCCAAATAAACCAGTCCTTAACGGAGGACTCGGCAAAAAATTAGGTCCAATAACCTTACGCATTAGACCTCGTCAAACATTAACTTTGGGACTGTCCATTCATGTTCAACCACAACATAAGAGTTTTCAAACCCCCCAGATCAGAACATTATGTTTATTCACTTTCCCGGATACGCAAAAAGTGGCCTCGTCTGAAAAACACACGTCGAAATAATCATTATCGTCATCAATGCAGTCAATAATCTTTACAGCAAAGGCTTGATGGCAGGAGTGGTCGGTCATTTGGTTGCAAGGCTTGAATGATTTGCACCTTATAAGCACACAAACTAAGCCTCTCGTGTAGAACTCTAACCATTGTGTTTTGAGGTATGCCAAGTTCCCTCGAGGCACAACAAGTTTATTTGGGAGGATTTCGTTGAAAAGCTTGACGGATGGGCTCCGTCTTGTCGTCACTCCTATTAGGCCTACCACTTCTTGGAAGGTCAGCAATGCTTCCTGTCTCTATAAACTTGTCATTACCAAGGTTTAAGGGTCTTAACATTTGGTGGGTCATGTAAATGATATTAATTAGAAAAATGGATAGAAAAATTCTGCGACTTGGATTCGAACCAGGAACCTCGAACTGTCATGGTCGACGCCTCTACTAATTGGGCCATCGCAGACACCTGAACAGCCATGCTATCACTAAGTGTCTTAAAGACAACCAAGTAGTCTTTACCTAATGTTTGGTGTTTGCTCCAGTTGAATTTCTTTATTTCTTATTGTGTGTTCATCAAACTTTCTGATGGTTTGGATAGGAGAAATTCACGATCTGTTAACCGGGTGCCCACCTTCCATTGGGCTTTCCTTCTTGACAACTTGGTTGTCTTTAAGACACTTAGTGACAACATGGCTGTTCAAGTTTCTGTGATAGCCCAATTGATAGAGGTGTCGACCATGACAGTCGGGGTTCCTGGTTCGAATCCAGGTTGCTAAATTTTTCCATCAATTTTTCTAATTGGTAAACTGTTGCAATTCACACTCTGCTCTCGAGGTCTTGAAGCAAAACTGTTGCATTCATCACTTGGTGTGATCTGGCAGTCGCAGTTTCTTCTATTGACACATTTACATCGATGGCTACAGGGTCACTCACCACTTGTTTAGTTGAAGCAGTGTGCTGGAAAAATCGATACAGCACCAAGTGAAGGGACTGCTTTCTCTGCCGCCTTTCCACTGTTTCTCAATATTCTGCTAACTCTCCATTATTTCCATTTACTGCTCATTTTTAAAGCTTTTCAAGAAAATGTTACATTCTAACAACTATCGATTCTAAGAAAAGCACAAAGGACAGGAATTATATGTATTGTTAAAATTTCTGACTCCTTCTCATTGATTCTCAGAGGAGGAAGACCCGTCCAGCTGTATGCTGACGAACATTACGCGAAACTTTAAATTATGGTCAGGAAATTAGAAAGCCCGAAGAATATTATATTTTATAAGAGGGTGGTCCTCGATTTATGCATGTAAGTAGTGTGTCCTCAAAATATTTTTGTTAATGAAATTTACTTGTCTTAATGAACATGTCTTACATACATAACTATTTGATTGGCTGAATCTGGTATATTTTCTCATTTTTAGAATTGTGTGTTGCTATCACTACTGTTGAAACAAACAGAGCAGTCTATTGTTGCACAAACTTTACCTTGCATTGTTTCTCAGGAGATATATATTTTTGGTCCATAATTTGAATTTTAAACCATGAATTATTATCGATAAATATTATTTTTTCGAAATCTCATGTAGACAGTGATCTTCTTCATGCTTTGAAGATCAAATTTCCAAATTTCATCAAGATTGGAATTAAACTATAGATTCATGTAAGGAAAGAAACACACATGGACCTATCTGATCGCTATGCATCTCAAAATGGCATTTCATACCAATCTTGATGAAACTTTTCGTGGTAATTCCGATGGACCCTGGGAAGGTTTTAGGTAGGTCATGGTGGAGATATTATGCTACATGGATAGCACACTCTATAATTCGTTTGGGGGGGGGG
>JAHWFO010003124.1:7011886-7028019 GCA_023313115.1 Rhysida immarginata
AAATTTTCAATCCCCCTCCCCCCCCCCCTCTTGGGGGTTGGTTTTCCTTATTCTTGTGTTTTTTAAACCACCCCTGTATTAGAGGAAACAAAACAAAAAAAAAATTATTCAAATCAGTCAAGCCGTTTTTGAGTTTTAGCGAGACTAACGAACAGCAATTTATTTTTATATATAGAGATTTGCAATACAAATGTCAAATTTGGAAAATATTTATAAATTGACTACGGTGCTGAACTGTGCTGTCATTGGCTTAAAGTACTTGTTGACTCTGAACGATTACACACACAATGCCATGCTGGTGTCGACAGAAATCAGTTAACCGCCTGATTGGCTTTTATGTGCGGACTTTAAGCGGAAAATTGAGCTCTTTTAAGAGAATACAATTTGGCTTAAAACAGAGGGAGGACATTCGGAAAACTGGCTCATAAAAGCAGAAAGCGTTTTTATCCAGAGCCATTACTTGTGGGGTTGACTGCATATGTAGTTCGTTCAAAAAATTCCATAATTATAGAAAAGGAACAAGCATGGTCTATTAGTGACCAATGAAACCATGTTGCTCCCTCCTTCCTCGACCTGTCATCTCAATATTGGAATTTCTCCTTCCCAAACCGGTGTTTGAAATTAATGCTTAATTATAATTTTTTTTTATTTCAGACTTACAATGGCATTGAGAAAACTTTTGAAGATCCGTCGTATAAGGCAAAATTAATTGGAAGTAAAGGCAAGGTAATTTAGAGAAAATGTTTTATTGGACTTAAGCAGATATACCACAATATTAAACCATATGAAAGTAAGAGAGGAGCGTTCCTATTCCTCTCCAGTTTGCTCTTCTGGATTTACTAGATCAACTCAGATTTACTAACCCGTTTCTTCTAATTGCAGGGAAAGGGAAAAGGTAAAGGAAAAGCCAGTAAAGAAGACTACGGTATCAAAATGGAAGAGTATCCACAGCTAACTCGACCTTTGCAAACTCTTGACGTCTTTGCTGGTTGTGGGGGTAAATTTTTCAGAGTAATAAGTAGTTAAGTAACATGATTTCAGTAATAAAAGAAAGCTTATGTGGTCTGGTCTGATTTTTCAGGTCTATCTGAAGGTTTTCATCAGGCAGGTGTTAGCGAAAGTCTTTGGGCAATAGAGAAAGAAGAAACGGCTGCCCAAGCTTTCCGACTGAACAATCCTAAATGTACGGTGTTCACCGAAGATTGCAATAGTTTGCTGAAGTTAGTTATGGAAGTAAGTGGTTGTGAAATGTTTTTTATAAATGTACCGGGTCCCACATAACCTTTTGCTAGGGGTACATGGCCCAAATCGTGGCTGTATGTCCCATATTTTGTATCACTCTGCAAAATGCAGTTTGGTGGGCGTCTGTTGACAGCAAATAAACATGGCGGGGCTGATAAATGACAGTGAAGAGCAGCGTTTTGTGGATTGGATTTGAGCAAATGCATATCGCGAGGCTATGGAAGCAGGTGCGCCATTCATTAATTGCAAGTGGATCGCGCAGAAGCTAAGGCGCTCTGAAAGGTGGGTGACAGATAATTGGAAGAAAGGTTACGACAGCTGCCATGCAGAATTTGGAGGTGGGAGGCCGGATATTTTGTTGCAGGAAAGCAAGAGCATCATTGTGGGAAAATAGCGGCAAGAGACGTCGCAGCAATGCTTGTGTTGTGCGTGACATTGAGGTTCAGCGTGGGAAAATGGTTTCTTCTGAAACTGTTCGCAGATACCGGGATCGTGCAGGCCTAAAACCATTTCGTGTCATTCCTAAACCATGAAAACCACCCAGAACATCGAAGACAGAATGTGGTTTCGTAATCACCTGAGGGATTGGGATGAAGACGATTTCATGCACCTTGCCCCCAGCGATGAGTTTTTTTGTGTGGACTGTTAGACGGACAAATTATCAGAACGACAGGGTTTGGAGCCTCTCAGCTGACTCCATTACTGATGATGAACATTACCAGGAACTCTCTAAGAAACCCGACTGCATTGGAATCTTTGTGAGTTTCACTGCTAAACGATTATTGTGGAAGTTCAAGGAGCAAGGGGAATCATGGGACGGGAAATATTTCCAAAACCTACTAACTGCAGATGTCTTACCTTTCCTGCGAGATCCTAACAACACACTAGATCCTCACGAAGTCTGCTTTCTCCACGATAAAGCTCCTTGCTTTAAACCGAACGCCACACAAGAATTGCTGTGCACAAATGGTATTGATTTCTTTTCATCCAATGAATGGTCAGGTGCGTCCCTAGACTTGAATGCTGCAGAACATTTTGGAGCCATTCTAAAAGATGCTGTGGAAACTGATGATCCAAGAATGTGGACTGGACTGGTATTCCCGAGATATGCTCATTGGGGCATTTGACAACAGCGTTTGAGGATATGGAATATGACACGGCTCTTTTTGAGAGTTTACTGGGCTCATACCCAGATCGAGTGCGTGCTGTTTGCAAATGGCAGACATACGAATTATTGATGTCAACATACTCATAAATAAAGCAGATTTGTAATTATCAACCAAACGTTTTTCTGTTCATTCTCGTTTTCTCTGCAGACCCCTAGCAAAAGGTTATGTGGGACCCTGTATTTTTAAATTTGAATTGAGAGCTATGTCTTCAATGCCAGTTTATGTTAACAGTGGTTTATACTTGATATTGCATAAACTTTATAAATCCAATATTGGAGAGTGGGCAAAAACAGTTATATCCTTGGCATCTGAGTGGGAAGCCGTTGTGTTTTCCGACGAAAAGACGTTCAATCCCAATGGAGCGGACGTCAATTCCTATTACTAGCACAATTGATGTAAAGAACCTCACACTAAATTCAATAGGAACTTTGGCGATGGCTCCGTGACTGTTTGGGAGGTCTTTTGGGTTTGGAGGAAAGGCAGATGTTTTCATTTCAGGACGATTGGGATCGAATGCACACCACTCAGTCCACGGAGGACCACAACGGACTTTTCAGTAAGACGATACTTTGTGCCATGTCTTTGCCTAACAGAAATTTTAACGTTATTTCTCAAAAGGGAGGATATATTTGTTATTAAGCTCTTAAAAGGCCATATGTTGGGACTATGCATATTATAACTTATCACTGATTCCATAGATATGTGATCCACTGTATTAAAGTAGCAAATTTCATTTGTAATGTATAATGTCGAAATTTACGATAAAAATATGGAATCATAGTCTCACGTAGTCATTGAAGAAATAACCTTGATGCTAATCTAGAAACAGTGAAGTATGCACTAATGCTATAGAACTCTGTTTAATTTTTATTATTATTATTATTATTTTTTAAGGGGAAGATCAAAAATAACATTGGGCAGAAATTACCTCAAAAAGGAGACGTCGAGCTCCTCTGTGGAGGTCCGCCTTGCCAAGGATTTAGCAACATGAATAGATTTAATTCCCGTCAATATTCCCTTTTTAAGAACTCTCTCATTGTTTCGTATCTGAGCTACTGTGATTATTATAGACCGAGGTTTTTCCTCCTCGAAAACGTTCGCAATTTTGTATCCTTCAAGAACAGCATGGTGTTAAAATTAACTCTTCGCTGCTTGATAAAAATGGGATACCAGTGCACTTTTGGAATCGTGCAAGCAGGAAGTTATGGAGTACCTCAAACACGGAGACGGTATGTTAACTTAAATGCACCCTTTTGTTTCTATAATTAAAAATAAAGGATTTGGGTTTTAAAATTTTATCACTGTTTTTTTGTTTGTTTGTTTAGTGCAATAATTTTAGCTGCAGCACCTGGAGAAAAATTGCCCATGTTTCCCGAACCGACACATGTCTTTTCTTTAGCTGCATGCAATTTAAATGTGATGGTTGGCGATAAGAAGGTTCGTACGTTTTTAATTTATCATTTTAAAGTTTTAAATAAGTGGGGGATAAGACTGTCAATCCTGTCCTTGAAGATGTTCGAGGGCTGCCAACGGAACCATATCTTTATCTAGTTACACACGTTTTTGTCCAATGTCCATGAATGTCACTCTTCAGCTGTCAAAAAAGTGGAAATTGCAAGGGGAGAGATCGGGGCTGTAGGGAAGATATTAAAAAATTTCCCAAGCACATCCCTGAAGTGTATTCCTTGCAAAGCTTGGCAGTGTGGGGCCATTGACTTAAATCGACAAAGGCGTGTGTGACTGAGGAAAGATGTGCTTCCGTCGGCAGCCCACATGCTTCCTTAAGGATGGAATTGTGACAGTCTTATTGGCAGCTCAGTGGATAAATTATGAGAAGGGCCCCCCCCCCCCCTATTCTGAGATTTGGTTGCATTGAAAAAAATCTTGTGAACAGAGTGAAGTTATAATGCAACATATGTCACGGGTACACTTGAAAAAAGGCAAAATGCTGCCTGTGCTGAAGGTATTGGTCTATACTTTATTACAAGGTCGGCCATATGACTGTGTAAGCCCTTTGTTTTCAGAAAATTGACAAAACAAGTTGGAGGAAGGGTATAAGAGAAAGTAAAATTTGTCATTCTAATGGTCTGAGTAGCGCAGTGGCAGATGCTGTCCATTGTAGGCAGAGATGCAGGTTCAAATCCCTGTGAGAGCATAATTTTAAAAATTTTCCCTTCACCATTTGTGAAGTAAAAGTGCATCGAACAAGTTCTTGCAAAAACATGAACTATCCAAAGCATTTTTTCCAATTTTTTTTTTTTTTTTTTTTTTTTTTTAATTATAAATAGAATATAATTTTTGACCTCGTCTCCTTGATCTCTCACAACTAAACATGACTCTTCTACTGCAGCTTACACTGGCAGAGCTTGAAGAGGCAGAACTTTCTGTATCTTCTGGTGCAGAATTACTTCCACCTACAAAACATGCTTCTGAAGATATTTCCACTGATTGTACCAGAAGATGCAGAAAGTTATGTCAGTGTAAGCTGCGATAGAAGAGTCGCATCTAGTTGCAAAAGATCAAGAAAACGAAGTCGAAAATAGGTAATAGATTCTAGATTCTATTTGCGCCTGAAAATAAAATTGGGAAAAAAATGCTTTTTTTTTTATTTGGACAGTTAATGTTTTTGCAAAAACTTGTTCTACACGCTTTTACTGTACAAAAGGTGATGGGGAAAATTTTAAATGTATGCTCTTGCAGGGATTTGAACCTACACCTCTCTGCCTAAAATGCACAGCATTTCCCACTGCACCACTCAGACCACTAAACAGTGACAAATATTGCTTTCTTTTATGCACTTCCTTTTTTAGTACATGTACGTGTGTGTTCTTTGTTTGAATGTTACATTGGTTATTTATTATGGTTTCAATGTTCCCTTGCAGTGTGTTACAAATTGCCAGTGGACATCATCAGCTCCTTATCGCACAATAACTGTGCGTGATGCCTTGTCTGATTTGCCTGCCATCAGAAATGGAAATAAAAATGAAGAAATGTCCTATTCTGGAGAGCCGCTATCACATTTTCAAAGAATGGTAAGTATACTTTAATGTTTTGTAAATTTTTTGTTATTTTTTTATTTTTGATCTGCTCCTCAAATTTTTTTTTTTTAAGCACCTGCAAATTTAGTAATGTGAGTGCACAGTTTTTGGAGGATGATAAACAGTTTTCATAGCATGTTTGAACTGGCTTTCTCACCCTGAATTCCTTACGTTCCCCTCTTCCCAAAATGCCCAAGTTTTTGAAAATCCATTCAGTAGATGCAGAGAAAAGTGTACCGGAAAGATTTGCTTCTGAAAAAATGCTAATCAAAGTTTTTCAGAAGTTCAAACACGAATATCTTCTCAATTAATTTACTTTGAAAGACGAGTTGCGTATTTTTTTTAAAAAAAAACAACTTATAAGATTGGTCAAGAAAGAACTTGTGTAGCCTCAAAACAGGAATTTTGCCCTTTTCAAAAAACAAAAAAAATTTTAATGGCAATTGGCTGATTTTTTGATGAGTTATGGCCATTTAAAAATGTCGTGTTTAATCAGTGGCTGAGAAATTTTATGCGTCCTTAGATAATAGGGTCCCAAAAATTTTTTTTTTTTCTTCTTAAAGAATTAAATGAACTTTTAAGAATGAACTGCACAGATCGATAGAATGTGCTAAAGGAATATAAATTGCGTATACAGTCGAACACTGATAACTCAAATATTCAGCGAACCAGATAAAAAATTTGACTTATTAGGTTTTCGAGTTAACCAGTAAATCAAAAAGTAGGCTACCTGACAACTACAAAGATTACACGAAACAATGTTTCTATAAATTGGATTTTTAATGAGATCCATATGCAAATACAGTATGGACCCGCTAAAACACGCTCCGTTCCAAGACGAAATCGACTCCAATGCCTTTTTGACGTGGTTTCCGAATTCTACTTCTGGTTTGTAAATATTTTCTAAAGGAGTCTCTTTGCAATTTTTGACCATTTATTTCCATCTGACGACATTTTGTAATATATGTATAAATGTTTTATATTCGAAACTTTACAATGAATTCACTTTTTTCTCGAATTTCTGTTACTTTTACATCGGCAAAGGCAATGCGATAGTGAAGTTTTGAAAGCAAAATGGCAACGATCAATCCGAACTGCATGGCTACTTCTGAAAACTCGCTCGCGATCGTTCATGCAATGAGCTTTTTGGTCAACATGAGCACTTCTTCTAAAAATGAGAGCGCAATTGTCATCATTTACTATGTTTAATGAAGAATGGAATTTAAGTATTGGTCCGTATCGTATTAAGTTTTGCAATATTCTAAGCTAGGTTTTGTTTTAAATTTAAGAATACCTTGACTGAAACAAAAAATTTCTTTGAGTTATCCGGGATTTTTTAAAAATTAATGAGTTAATTGTGAATTTTCTATTAATTAAATGCTCTGGGGACGGGACTTAGAGTATCGTTCGAGTTAAACGTGAATTTGAGTTATCAGAGTTCAAGTTATTCAGGATTGACTATATAATCACTTTGCTATTAGCATTAATAAAAGCATTCCATTACTCAAGTCGTTTATATGTCTAATGTTTTTATTTTATTTTATTTTATTTTAATTCCCTAGATGAGAGGTAAACGGCAACAGCCAGTGTTAAGAGACCATATTTGTAAAGAAATGAGCGCTTTGGTCGAGGGACGTATGCGGCACATCCCTTTAGCTCCAGGATCAGATTGGAGAGATCTCCCCAATATTTCATTTCCTTTATCAGATGGTACATATGCAAAAAAATTGTAAGTTTTTCGTTTTTAGATATATACCGTATTTACCTGAATCTAAGACGAGGTTTTTTTCCAAATTTAGAGGGCAAAAAATGGGAGGTGTCTTAGAATTGGATCTTTACCCCTGCGACTGCGTGCGATGGGGGGCGGGGGTGCTTCACTGCAGAGTCCATTGCTGTTTTCGATCTTTATAGCTGTACAACTATGCCGTTTTCATCAAACATTACATTTCATCCTCTAATAAATAATTAATTTCATTTTGGGTTGGGAGAGAAGCTTTACAAATAAAACAGTTGAGTTTGAAACTCTACTTCGGATCAAATATCGGGTCGAACTTTGAATACATGTATCGGATCCCATGTAGCCGATTCAAAAATTTTTCTCGCTAAAACAAAGCCAAAATCCGTTGAAACTGACTGATTCAATTGTACTAATGAATTTTTTTTAGCAGACTTTTGGCATAATTTTGATAAAAAATCAGAAAAAATTTAGCAGGAAATCTGCGAAGTTGGCAATACTGATTTAAGTCGCCATTATTATCCCATTAGTCTTAGCGTTTGGCCATTAGAGGAAAACGAGACCGAGGGAGTTATTCAATGAAATTGCTTGTTTTCCACGTGCTTCGTAAGAATAACAGATTGCACAACAACTTAAAAACATAGGGTGTGTCTAAAAAGTCCGACCGGTCGCGACCAGTCAAAGCCCGTCACAAAGCTCATTTTAGAGCCACCAGTGACTAACTCGAAATTTTGATTATGTTCGATTGACACGGGAACGATGCAGGCCTACGTAGCTGGCTTTATTCATTTTAAATTTTCTCCCGATTCGGACGACCCTCGATTCATAACTCAATCGGTCGCGCTAATTGCAACTGGTAATTCAAAGTCATTATGAATCGAGGGTCATCCGAATCGGGAAAAACTTTATAGTGCAGGTATGTCTGCATCATTCCCGTGTCGATCGGACATAGTCAAAATTTCGAGTCGGTGGCTCAAAAATGAGCGTTGTGACTGGCTCAACAGTGACTGAACTGTTGGCTCCAAAATTTCGCGACCGGTCGGACATTTTAGACACACTCTTAAAGAATTTCAATACTGTGAGAGTACATATAGTTCAGTTTTTGACTTAAATTTTTTTTTTTCTTGAAATACTTGCAAATTTTGAGGGGTCCTCTCAGATTCAGGTAAATACGGTACTATTTCACAGAGAAAATGCAACACCATGAAAAAATTGCATCAACTGAAAGAAACACTATGAAAAGGCGATTTTAATTTCAAGGAATTACCCACCATTCTGAGCGATATACCGTGTGTTTCAAAAGTTCTCGAACGCAGGAGATGACTTTCCCTGCATAACATATTGTTGTGTAGGTATGCTGAAGGGCTGGCAGACAGGAGCCACCGTCTCTCAACCTCTTTATTTCAATTAATGAATGTTCCCAGTCGTTATGAATCCTGCTATTTATTTTACATAAATGCAAATACGTGAATATGAGAGTGAAATAGAAGGTTAAAGTAAAAAAAAAATAGAAGTTTTATTTATAAAACCTACGGTATATAAGCTGGCCGAACATTACTCCTGCTGTCATAGGTTAGGCTTTCCCTACATACAGAAGGGGCAGTTCAGGAACTCTTGAAACACACGGTATTTGTTTGTGCACTGGTCCCTGGGATACTCACCCGAGTCCATGAATTTAACTTAATTTCAAGGTTTTTGGAAAGTATGAATTAGATGTCCACTTATAGGAGGTATTGCAGCTTCCCTGTCCAACCCACTCCTCAGAGC
The DNA here is from genome assembly GCA_023313115.1 of Rhysida immarginata. Lineage (NCBI taxonomy): Eukaryota > Metazoa > Arthropoda > Chilopoda > Scolopendromorpha > Scolopendridae > Rhysida > Rhysida immarginata. The sequence goes on from JAHWFO010003124.1 coordinate 7,020,838, forward strand.
AGATGGCCCATGCGCTGTGTGCAGTTAATGATGTGATTATGGGCTGAATTTCAAAATGGAGAAGTAGCACATGCTGTTCTGCTATTACATTTGAAATATGTTTAATTGTCCGTGTGTAACTCATAGATACAATTCGGATACTAGAAAAAATAAACTTACTCATGTTTCCATGGATAAAAACGTCAACTTTCATCCATTCTTTTAACCTTCTGAAAATAGAAAAAGAAAACTGTATTTGGATGTACTACGAAGAGACACACTGCCCACAGGAAGGAGAAAAATTTCTTTTGCGCATGGGTAGAGCTTGAGCACTGTAAGGAAGCCGCATATCACGATACCTCCTGTTGAAGAGAGGTCTGGAGATTGTTGCTAGCCAAGAAATCAGTGCACACATTCTTTGCAAAGCATGCCTGCTGGGCTTGTAATAGGTAAATGTGCATTGAAAGTGGGCAATGCACTTGCCAGCATCAAGAAAGAACGTGGAACAGAAATCGCATTTTTTTTAAAAAATAATATCTTCGGATCCAATGATCAGATTTGAATGAAATTTTCTGTGATGATTATACATGCCATAAGTGTTGAAAGATGCCAAGTTTAACCCTTTAGCTCCATTATTTACGGAGATCGTATTTTTCATAAAAAAAAGGTTTTCACCTGAACTGTTGAAAACAGAAAAATTTCCTTTATATCATTGGAAAGATCAGGTTTTTTTCATGAAATATACGTTGCCCAAATACTTTTATTGTAATTATTTTATTTTAAATAATGATCGATATAACTTTTTTCTTTCGAATTCGAGTACCGTCTTGTTTTCTCTCTCAATTTTTTTTCTTTTGCTTTTATACAAAAAAGAGCAACGTACTTCTATGTATTAGGTTGAGATCTTTCCAAAATGGCCAAGATCATAAAAAATCTATCGAGTAAAACCAAAGATGGGCTTAAAAGATCAACTATAATCATTGAAAAATTAGAATCGAGAAATTGCGCAGTTTCTCAAAACTTCTGTGCTGCCTTTTGTTTTCGAGCGCTAATATTGCGAACACCTTCCTTCCCCTTCTCAACTTCGTGTCCTTTGGCATCATCATGAAAAATAACGTAAAAAATAATCTTTTTAAGTTGTTTTCAGCTGCGAACGAAAGAAAACTTCCGTTTGAAAGCTAGTGAAAGCTGAAGGAGAAGAAATAGCCATTGCCCCGCCCATGTCCGCCATTGTCACTGTAGAGCTGTTAGCCAATCAGGAGCCCAGTCATCACCACGTGATCGGGGAAAGCCAATCATTGCTCGAGACACTTAGAACTTCGTCGTTAGACAATTCTTTGTCATAATAAAAGCCAGAGACAAATGAAGCAGTTTTTTTTTAGACCTAAAAACGAGTGTTTTGTGCGTTTTTTCGCGTAATGGCAGCAGTTTTTTAGAGTGAAATTGATGGTAGGAAGTTATAAAAACTATTTTTTTTACTGTAATAATAGTGAAATTTTAATAAAACACTCAAGCAGATCGATAGTAGAGATGATAAAAAAAATTTTTTCCAAATTTCGAAATTTTGATCCAAAATTATCTGTACTAAAAGTGGGCAGCTGTTGTAGCTGATGGCACCTCAAACCATCCGCACATGCCTAGCTGCTGAGTTGATTCTTAGCCTCGCGCATGCGCATTTAGATGTTTTTCATTGCCAAAAAGGAACGATTTGCTGAAAATTTGCTGAATAAAAATGCGATCAGTAAACTAAAAAATCCACTAGAAAATCCTAACATTTTAAAAATTAATTTATTCATTAAATTAATGATTTCTACAATTAATTTAAGTGGCCAGCTTTCATAAAAAGGCATAAGGTAACGTAATTTAAATCTTACTGGCTTTACTCTTAGCCTTTTCCTTACAACTAACTTCATCCATGGGCGCCGCCATCTTCTTTCAGCCTTCCTCAGCATTTGTAAGCACCTCTTTGATATGCTTAGATTGCTGTGATTTGGCTGAAGCAAATGTGACGTCACAACTTGCTCAGCTAAAGCTCAGCATAGCATAAAGAAATGTCTTTGCTGAGCTTGGCTGAAAGCGGCTGAGCTGCTGAGGTAAAACGGAATGTGCGGTATGATTACAATGAAGCATGTGTGATGCTCAATACAGTAGAACCTCCGTACAGCGAAACTCAATGGACCGGCAAAATCATTTCGCTATATAGATATTTCGTTGCATGGAGGTGATGTTAAAATTTGCATAATTTTGATGTATAAATTGCTGATAATTACATTTATATATTTTAAATTTAGTATTTATATATAAAAATTTAGTGTTTTATATTAATTTGAATGCTTCTTAACATTAAGAACAAAACTTTTTCGATACTTGACATCGCTGCCTATCTAAAGTCGTCTAGGCCACCATTGCTGAAAATTTTGTTTGGATCGCGATTATTTTTTCTGAAATAATTAAAATTTGAAGCAGAACGGGTCGAAAATAAGATTGTATACGTATTTTACGGAAAAATACCAATAGAACGTATCCATAAGCCTGTATATTAAGGCCGACGAGTGTTTTTTCGTTGGCATCGGTAAAATTACATTTCACAAAAATGTTTATGGGCTAAAACTTTCAATAAAATGAATTCATAAATTTGAACAAATATTAAAGTTTTTAATATAAAAAGTCTTCCGAGTTTCGAAAGCTTTTATAGTAGTTCTCGTGCCGATTCTCATAAAAATAAATTTTTAACATGCTTGCACATTTAAACTCCTCAGCAGGCCGCCATTATTGCTGTGCAGTGTAGTCATCATGGGTAGTTTGGTGCGATAACGTTATTCTCGAGAACTCTTCGTTGCCGATAAAATAAGCCTAATGCCATAGCCGCAGCCTACTGGTCAGAGCTTGTGACGTCAGAACTTGTTTTTAACTTCGTTAGCGATGATTTCGTTCGTTGGTTGTCCGGTCATGCTAAGTGAGGGAACCAAATTTCGTAATAAAGAGCTAAAATATACCTTAAAATTTATTGTCTGGACCGAAAAATCCTTACGTTATAGGGATAATTACGTTATAAAGATTTCGCTATATGGAGATTGAAAAAGCATTAAATTAATAGGATTTTTGCCGGGACCACAGAAAAATTTCGTTATTGAGAGAATTTCACTATATCGACGATCGCTCTACGGAGGTTCTACTGTAAATGGTAGAAGGGTCAATCCAATTGCTGTCACATCCAGATTAGCAGTAGGTGATCATCATGACTTGATACAGAAAAGAGATTTGATTGTTCACCATTTGTCATGTCAGATAATTCTAGCTCGACATTATTGCAAGTATGCACAAAGGTGTTTGGGCAAAGTTCTGAAAGGTTGCCTTGGTCACAAGCTTTGCCTCAGCCAACCCACGTCTTGTGCATTTGTGTATTAAGGATATAGCCCAAATATATTCGTATATCATGAACCCTGGCCCAATCTGACAATTAGCTTTATAGTTTGGGGCCATATAATCCCATATTCATTCCTGGTACACTGGCCTGCCATCGTTATATCTGATTTTTGACCTTGTTGTCACATCTTAGGGCTTCTCTGGGATCACTTACTAATACGACATTTGCCAATTGCACATGGCACGAATTGCTTAATTTCTAGATAGCCATCATATTCCATTTCTTTTTTTGGCTCTGGTCATCTGATCCATGACTACAATGATTGACATATCCCAAACACAACCAAAACATCTCTTCCTATCTATCTGGTTCGCATAGCGGTGATTATTGCTGCTTATGGTGGCTACACAAGACACTGATTTCTGTATGTTCTGTAAACCAAAAGAAACTGTAATTTTAATCCTTGTATTATAAAGTATCTATATATTAATCATGGTTTTGATAGCTCTTACTTTTTCCTGGTGTTGCAATAATAAAATTTGCATAATAAATTACTTTATATCCGAGAATATGGTATACATGTACAATACAAAAATAATGTTGAAATGTATACCATATATTCGGAGAGAGAGAGAAATATTTTTATTGTGAATTTGCTAAAAATTTTTATATGATAGCAATATCTAGTTAATATCTACGAGGTGCTACCCAAAATTTCCCGAATTTGTTTTATTCTGGTCAGAAACATTATCACTGCTCATTAGTCAGTTTTGGATGGAAATTTAATAGGAGGGTCCATTGTAACACAAACAAAATACAAACATAAGCTTAACGTAACTTCCTACAGCAGTGCTCATCAGAACAAGCAGACGATACGTCGACCATCACCCGTTTGCTTCGTGTCTGCGCATCACATGCTCGCGCGCTACAGCCCGAATCACTTTCATTTGAACATGCCTTATATTTCAAATTGTTTTCACGTATACTTCATTGCAGCTATAAAATGTTAGTTTTGTTAATTTTTTCATTTAATTTTTATCATTTTTCATTCCGTATAAGAAATGTTTTTTTTTTCTCTCTCTATTCTTCTCCCTCCCTCTTAGGATTTACACACACAATGATGTAAAGAATGGGAAAAGTTCTTCTGGGCATTTACGTGGTGTCTGTTCTTGTGCAGAAGGACACAAATGTGATCCAATGGATCGACAATATTCCACATTAATTCCGTGGTGTTTACCTCATACTGGCAATCGCCACAATAACTGGGCTGGCTTATATGGCCGTCTTGAGTGGGATGGCTTCTTCAGTACAACTATAACTAATCCAGAACCAATGGGAAAGCAAGTAAGTTAGTTTTGTATCAATAGCATAATGTGCAACTTAATTCTGTTGGATTTTTTTTTTTTAGATTTTAAGTTTATTTTCTGGAAATTGTGTTCCATATTTATTTGAAATAATTTCCGTCGGCTTCCACCAACTTTACCCATCGTTCAGGTAACATTTGGATTTTGCTGCAAAAGAAAATTCATTCTTCAACTTGATAAATCCTGTGATCCAATTTTGCATCATTTCTGTGATGGGTATCATCCAAATGATTCTGCATCAATGGGGACAAGTGGTGGTCTGATGGAGCAATGTCCAGAGAGTACACTAGTTAGAAGGATTCCCAGAGAATTCAAAAAGTTTGGTGAATGGTCTCATAGAATAAAGGAAATAAGACATAAAAACAAAATGCCTTTACTTGCATTCAAAGTAATCACCATTAGCTACAACGCACTTTTGACATCGGTTGTACAGCTGCTGGAAACTGTCGGCAAATGCTTCTTTCGGATCTCTGCAATGCTGGCAAAGTGTAGGCCTTTCAGAACTCCTTTGAGGCAGGCAAACAAGAAGTCTGCAGGTGCAAGATCTGGAGAATATGGAGGATTCGAGAACTGTCATCTGGTGTGTAGCGAGGAAGTGCCTCACGCGGATCGCAGTGTGCGGACGGGCATTGTCGTGGAGCAGATTCTGCTGTCCACCCTGGTACAACTGTGGCCGAACCTGTCGCATTCGTTGATTTTGTCTGTGGTTGTGCTTGTTGACAGTCGACCCGAACGTGGCTCATCCTCGACAGCTTCCTTTTCATCTCTAAAGCGTTTAAACCACTCAAAAACACACTTTTTACTCACTTTCACTAACATTACATGCATCTCCGTTGCCGTTTTGCCTAATTTGAAGCAAAACTTGATGTTGACGCGTTGCTCTATTTCGCAGTGCCATGCCTTCTCACACAGATTGCTCTAAATTGGTCATAGCGCACACTTCCATTTAACTGTTGTGATTTGGCCGCTAGGTGGTACTAGTAACCATGTCTCTGACTGCATCTGTGTGATCGTAACATCCTAACCAGCGCGGTTGTTCAACTAAGGGATCATTCACCGAACTTTTTCGAACGCACTTTGTATATTAAGAATGTCCTTCATCACTGAAGTAACATGAGAACAAACGTCGTGCAGAAGCACACTCAGTGGCCATTTTTCTCAGTTGCGTGTTGCAGATTTTGCAGTTTCTTTCCGTAATGGTCTGCAGTGATGTCTACCCTGATGGGCGAAACCTGTAGTATAGTGCCGCTTTCTGATCCCACCAGATGCACAGCAGAACCTTCTTGTTCTGAATATTGCCTTTGGGCTGCAAATTAGGGTATATACAAAATTTATCACTTAAACCACAATGAATATAATTAGTAAATGTGGTTACTTGCATAGTTTTCTGGCACATCCACAAGATGTCACTGCGTGCGTTATTGACGAATAAAAATAGCACTCTCATCATTAATAAATAGTGAAACAATAAAATATATGGCGGAACTTAACATGAAACATGAAATTGCCATTTGTAGTAAACAAGATTCGCTATGAAGTTGGTTGATAGCGACAGCAGTGCTGTTATTTCACACAACTGCCACCTCGCCTGATTTTAGCATTGGTTACTGTGAGAGTGATCACACTCTCTAATTCTGTTCGTTATGCTTAAATCGTAACGGATAGGGACCAATTTCCATTAAAGGCTTGTTCTCTATTCAATTAAGAACATGCTTAAACAAAAAAATCATAAGAAAAGGTCAGTCAAAAATAAAACTGAACTATTTCTACATATTGGATATCTGTCCCAATAAAGCCGAGCTGCAGCAGCAGATTGTCCGTTAGCAGCACCTTAGCACACTGTATACTCAATCATCCTACTGTAAAATGAATTGCACACGTGTGAAATATGCAAAACTGAATGAGCACGTGACGTGATTTGCATGCACAAATATGCTTTTGATGGTGATATTGATATTTAACTCTTTTCCCCTTTCTTCTTTTTAAGGGAAGAGTTCTTCATCCTGAACAACACAGAGTGGTTAGCGTGCGAGAATGTGCAAGGTCGCAAGGATTTCCCGACGACTATAGGTTCTTCGGGAATATTTTGGATCGTCACCGTCAAGTAAGTCTTTTCCAGTTTATCTTAAGATTTTTGTATGCATAATTACGATTTTATATATATATATATATATATATATATTTTTTTTTTTTTTCTCAAAATAGATTGGCAATGCCGTTCCTCCTCCATTAGCTCGTGCTATCGGGTATGAAATACTTAAAAGCGCAATCGTCAAGAAAAATGAAAGTAGCACACATAATTCTGAAGATAAATGAAAGTAGTCCTAGTTCCAAACCGCTTCATTCGTCAATAACTTTCATCTCCATTAAAGTTTTGGACAATTTTTTTTAGATTTTATGTAATTTTAAGTGACTTTTTTTAATCATGAAACATATTTTAATTTTTAAAAGAAAGTGTGTTTTTAAAACTCC
>JAHWFO010003124.1:7028119-7091434 GCA_023313115.1 Rhysida immarginata
CCCCCCCCCCCCCCCCTTAATTTCGCGTTTTATTGTAAAGGCTTTTGTGTGACAGTACAAATAATGAATCACAATAATGACAGAGTTTCATGTTCATGATACATATGCAACTTTAATACCAAAACAGTAAAATTTAAATAAATAAAATATATTTTTTTAACTTTCGTAACTGAAATACTGTTATTTTCATTCCATTGATGAGAATTAATGAGGAAAAAAAAAAAAAAAGAAACTACACATATTTACAATAAAATATACAATCACCGAGATCAAATTGTCAACGTGAACGGTGATTGTAAAACTTAATATAATAACAAGACTAATTATATTTACAACTATACAAAATTGATTATTATAAATTGTGCTATTAATTGGAGAGCAAAATAATTACAATGTAAACTGGTAGGCAACACTATGTGGTCTTGAGCATTCAGAATTTTCAGCCAATTTTCCACAACAAGACCAGTGTTTTTGGCCAGGATGGTTTCTGTGGCCATGCCCACATCCTCTATATCCACCTAAAAATAGATAAGGTATATCAGTTTGAATATATATATGCTTCAAAAGCTCTTAATAAAAGTTACAGTTTAGTCTTTTTTTATGCAGTAGATATGTTCCACCAAATACCGTAAATAAAATATCCCACAACAGTGACTTAAATTAGGCATATAATATTCTAAAATCTCAAAACCAAAACGAGTTAAAATCAACCCAGAACTGCATGAAAATAGTCTGCAGAAATCCAACAAAATGGGAACGTGATCCACCTCTATTTTTGTGATCAATCTATCTTACGCACCTCTACTTCTGTGATCAATCAATCTTATGCACCTCTACTTTTGTGATCAATCTTATGCACCTCTACTTTTGTGACCAATCAATCTTATGCACCTCTGCTTTTGTGATCAGTCAATCTTATGCACTTCTACTTTTGTGATCAATCAATCTTATGCACTTCTACTTTTGTGATCAATCAATCTTATGCACTTCTACTTTTGTGATCAATCAATCTTATGCACTTCTGCTTCTGTGATCAATCAATCTTATGCACTTCTACTTTTGTGATCAATCAATCTTATGCAGCTAATTCCTCCAAAACTGCAAATAAAATTAAAACAATTGTTTTGCTATTTGTCCAGACTCTCTTTTCAGGATAACAAATGCCAGGGCTGTTAAGAGTTCCTCTTCTAAACACATGAACAGGCATATGCACGTACATAGGGGTACCTTAAACAGTCCTGGAAGTATATTTTATTTTTTTTTTTCATGACAATTGGTTATGCCTTTATCATTACAAATATTTGCTTATTCCGTACCTAGATTTTCACTTCCGTAATAACTGCACTTGCGGCATTGGCTGGGACGAAGTCAACATTATTCAGATTGACTGACTGCCGAGTGACTAATTTATCATTAATTTATTATGAACTCTAAGACCATAAAATGGTACATGGAAATCGATGAAATGTTACATTGCCCAATAAATCTGCCTTTTGCAAATTTTTGAACATTCGGAAGTAATGCAACACAGCATCTTTGTTTGTTAAATCATTCGTTGTTTACTCTTTCCTGCCTCAGATAATTCTATGATCGGAAGTGAAGGAAGGCACAGGAAGTGGTGCAAGCACGTTCCTACTTCCTATGCACCCCGTCCTTAGAGTTACACATTAAATTTTTTTTCTAAAATTGAAGAAATGGCTGTAAAATTCATAGCAGCGAACAAAAGTCAGTAAACACGACATGTATGGACTCCTCATTGAAACGAATTGATTTTGTAAAGAAATCGGTTGACTGTGATGAACCAATTTGGAGTTATTATAGCTTGCATGGAGTTATATCAATTGCAGATGTCTAACATCTAGCAGTTAACAAATAATTTGGCAGACTAATTCAGCAATGAAGATAGTGATCTAGAGTTCAACCACTGCCACAGTCTCCTTAGTCTTATGCTTTTTAAAGGCCACAAAATCATGCCGAAAAAGAAAGAAATCTGTGCATCAATGGGCTAATCCGTGACTTCGAAAGTAAGGTCATGACTAATTTTAACAATTTCCCTTTCGCTGGAAGCCAGGAAAACTGACCAACTTGTGCTCGAGTCTGATTGGCTGTTGTTACTTTCACTCCCATCTTTGGCTGCAATAGTACAAGTTTTGTTTTGTTTTTTTTTGCTTATTACTGCATATCACATTTAATAAAATTTCCTACGAGGAAGTTATCAAAAGGTATTTACAGAACTGAATTCATTGGATGGGCCTAAGCTAATCGAAAAGAAAGGAAATTGAGAGACTGCCAAAGGAAGGCTCCACATCCCTATCTTTCAACAGTGCTAGGGGATGGAAAGCGGTTGTAGCTTCGATCTCCCTTGACAACAAATGGATTGACTCCGAGAAATCTTGTTGGAATATATCAAAGAACTTGCTGCATAAATGCTTACTACTTGTATGCATATGCTTGTGCAATACACTGACTCCCAAATATGCATGAAATATTCACCGCATAAAAGAGACCTGACTGTAATGCAGCTTGAATTTACTTAAAGTTTATCATATAGTCAAATGCTAGTTAAGAAAGAGTAGATTGAATTGCATTTAATTCTAAATACCCATAGAACTTCTATATTTCTTATCTTAATGAAAATTTAAACTCTGGGCCTATTCAAATATATTTGAAAGGGGTTTTGTGACTTTGTTGTTCATACTGTAAAAGCTCGACTAGAGGCCTGGGCTTCAATTTGTAAAAACAGTCTCGACCCCCTCAGCCTTTATTAGAGACTGCTTTTAGCTGAAATTTTTAGATAAATACCCTGCTTTAATTTACACCCCCGCCTCAAATCGAGCTTTTACGGTAATCGCTTTAAAAATCTCATTTTCTGGTTAAAGTACAAGATGAGACCGGAAAGTTCGATGAAGGACTTGGAAAAACAAATGGGGACAGATATTTCAGAGATGATACTTTACTGTCTTTACAATACACTTTTGACATAATTTGTATTAAAAAAATCCTCTTTTTGTACTGCTTGAAAATTCCCTCGTCACAACAGTTTCAATATCTGAAACCTCCAGAAATCTGTGTCCTTTCATCGTTTGATTGTTTGAATATTTTGAGTGTAGCACTGGTGGTCGGCCTTCCACATGGTTCATCTTCAGGGGAACGCTTAAATCACTCGTGCACATATTTTTGAACCACAGCATCTTCATCATACACTGTCTTTAACATTTCATGGGTTTCCTTTGTGGTTTTACCCAATTTAAAACCGAATTTCATATTGACTCTCTCCTCCATTATCAGTGATAAACTCACTGCACTTTTGAACACTGCCACATGAACATAAGCTCTAACACTGCCATACGAACGTAAGCTCTAAGCACTGCCACACGAACGTACGCTTGTTGACAATGGTAAAGGCACGTTCGCATTTGTTAGCTGGGATACAGAAGAACGCCTTGAGCATGTCACTGCTATTTGGACGTTTTCTATTATCACATTAAGGGGTGATTCACCGAATTTTCCGGTCTCACCTTGTAGTTATAATAATATGGTATATTTTGATACTATATTTTGTACAATCTGTAAACAATTATTTTTGTCCTGTGTTAATTTCATTCCAAATTATATAAATTCGAATTCTCCGTTAGTATCTGAAGTTTTGGCTTTTCCAAGATAAAAATACAGTAGATTCCGTTTAATCGGGACACACTGGGACTTGTTTCTCCTTGTAAAGTGGCTGTCCCAATCAAATAAGTGTCATGTAAGTAAAAGCATGTAAAAAGACAAACTATGGTTTAAATTTAGTGAAATGTTTTGAGAGTAAATCAGAGCTAAATAGGTGTTTAATAGTTAGCAACTTCATACATTTATTAACAGTAAACTGCACATTAAGTTATTATGATTCAGTGTTATTCACGCAGACATTTGTCTCGTATTTCCATTTTCACTCATTGTTAATATCCATCCACGGTTTCTCTACACGGGCATTTTATGCAGAAGCAAAATCTTGAAAAATTTAGAAGATAACCAAAATTTTAAGTTTAAAAGTTCTAAAGTTGCTGATTCACTGAGACAATAACAACAAAAATTGAGTAGGGACCATATTCTCGACTCTTACAGATGGCCAATCAGGAGCTGACCTCTAAAAGGTTTATCAATCAATTAAGGCACAAAATCTCGAATGGCCCTTTTATGTTTGGTTCTGTAAGCAGACGAGTTGATGATTCCCACTGCAAAGATAGGGGAGATTAGTAAATTATCCCAAATAAACGACATGTGGTCCAAATTATGAGAAGAAAATCTATGGCGTATCTTTCATTCGGTTTTGTTCTTGAGCTTTGTCCTAAGAAACTGCTACCCTGATTAACTGGTAGCCATAATAACCGGAATCTACTGTAGCTGCCATACATGTGAAAACTGAAATGTGTAACTTCTTGTATATGCACGTGTAACTTCTGCTTAACAGGAGTGGTGTGTTTCAAAAATTGGATACAATAAATTGAAGAGAAACTTTTTTTTTTTTTATGTTGTCTTTGTGACAATAAAAGTGTTAAATACGTACGATTAATTTAATTTTTTTTTCTTTGTTTTTGTACATGTTATTTCAACAAAAACATTACAGAATGCAACAAACTTATTCTTATTTTGCATATGAATCTTATGTATACTAATTTCATCGTGACCCCAAAGTTAAAGTTTTGTTTAACTCTCACTGCTTCCTTCTGGAATTTCAAAGTAAGAATATTTGTACTTAAAGCTTGTAACAGGAAATTCAGCAGATCAGTTAATAGTGTTTCTGGAGCCATTTTCAGCAGTAAGTAGGCTTCTGGCTTAAAACGTTCATTTTTAATTGGCTTATGCATGCTGTTCTAGAATTTTCTGTTCCACTTCCAGTTTGCAATTTATAATATGGAGACACACAATATTTACTATAGTTAACTATAGATTTCAGAATTCATAATTCAACAAAAAAGTTTCACCAGAATTAAAAACATCAAATACAGTTGTTTTATAGTACAGAAAAATAATTAAACAGGGAATAGAAATACAGAGTCGACTCACATTATTATGACCACTAGCTAATACCCCAAATAACCACCTTTAGCAGCATGGACAGCAGCTAGATGGCGTGGGAGTGAGTCAATAAGATTCTGTAGGTTTCTACTGGTAGCTGTTGGCATGCAGACTATAAAGCATCTGATAGCTGCTGAAGGGTATGTGGTGGTTGTTCCATAGCACGCACTTGACGATTGAGGTGATTCCAAAGGTTCTCGGTTAGGTTGAGTTCTGGGGAATTAGGGGACCAGGGTATTACTTGGAACTCTTGGTCGTGTTCCTCAAACCATCCCCGAACAATTGCAACTGTATTACGCGTCATATTGTCTTGCTGGAACGTACCATCCCCCTCTGGAAAAACAGTCCGTATATATGGGTGTACGTGATCTGCAATTATGGATAAATAACCGAATCGGTTGAGAGTGCTTTCCACAGGTATCAGTGGGCCAGACAATGCAAGGATACTCCCTCACTCGCCAATGCCCGTCACTTCTGTGGAGCAGAAATTGTGACTCATTGGAGAAGTGGTCCAGTTTCTGTACTGTTGGGCAAATTGAAGCCTTTTTTGGCGATGAACCTTCGTCAGCATGAGTGCGGTGACCATCCATCTGTTGCGGAGGTCCATATGTAGCAGGGTCCTCTGCACTGAGACATGTCTGGTAGCATCCTCGTTGGTTTGAGCAGTAAGTTGGTCCACTGTAGCTCTTCGGTTGGCCTTCACATGCCTTCGCAGCCGACGTTTACTTTCTCATCAATGACACATGGTGCTCCACAGTTCTCAAACAGATTATACTGAATGGTCCCATTTTCCCCAGTTATGGTACACTTTAACTACAAACAGCACGAGAACAGTTCATAAACCGCACGGTTTCTGAAATGCTGCCACCCTTGGTCCGAAAGCCGATAATCGTCCCCTTTTCCAGATCGGATAAATCACGTTTCTTACCCATTGCAGCAATGAGTGACATGTTTTTAACATAGTGGAAACCTATCTTATATTGTCACCTAATCAATTCCCAACACATGACATAGTTCCTCGGCTGGGCAACCCCGAAGACAAACGTAGGGGATGGTCATATTAATGTGACTTGACCCTGTATGTGGGTGCCTTAAGAGGAGCGTGCCATTTTCCTCTATTCACAGAATTACTTAAAATTTATGAACAGAACTAATTTATGAAATCTCTTTAGGCCCTTTAATCTTTATGAAAAGTGACCAATACGAGGCTAATTGAAACTAATTTAATCTGTGTCAAAAGGCATTATAGTAGACTCCCTGTCAACTACCCACCATTGGACTGGATAAGCGAATAGCCGGTTAATTCAAAAAAGCATACAAAATAACATTTACAGTATAGGTCATGAATCTGACTAAAAAGTAAGACATGAAAAAAATTGTGTACGAGATATGTTCAAAGAGTATCTAACCTTAATTTTTCCCCCAGGAATAAATAAGACACTGGAACCTTCTTTCGATGGGGATGTGAAAGAGACATTCATGAGAACATATGAATTTTCCCCCGCCCGCAGAAGGCATTAGTCTCTGGTAATCAATTTATGAGGAGTGTGTGCAGCAAGCACTTGTCGGATTGTGAATTGTTGTGAAAATGCCGGAAGGAGTTGAGCAGCGATATTGCACCAAATAGTGGCAAAAGCTTGGTGATACTCAAACAAAAACCACTCGCAAAATCCGACAGGCTTTTGTGGACAATTCCATGAGCCCATTCTTCGCATCTGATTCAGACTTTTTTGGTCAAACACAGCATTCCTGTGCTTTCTCAGGCTCCCTACTCGCCTGACATGACTCCATGCGATTTTTGGCTGTTCTCCAAGTTGAAAATTTCGCTGAAAGGGGTCAGATTTGAATCAAGAGAGGATGTTATGTGAAATGCGGCCATCCAGCTGAACACCATTCTGACAGATACTTTCCAGAAGCGATCTGCTAGGAGAAGTTGTGCATTACCAAGGGAACTACTCACGTATATTTTGCGACCAAAGGTTCGATACTTTTTGAACACGCCTCGTATATATTTGTTGAATATTTACTTATAATCTTTAGTTAATAAAATCAATAGAACCTGTTGGGTGATGTGAGCTATTTATGGGAATGAGCATTATGGTCAAGCGGTTCATTTTATAAGCTCATATCTCCAGTTTTAAATTTTGTAAATTAAAGAGGCTCATTTAGAAGTAGTTCCTCTATTAAATGCTTTATTAATTCTTTGAACTATAACGCTTACATAACTTAAAATTCAGAGCTTTTGAAACGGGATGGCCTCCACCTCGTCTAAGCTATACAGGGGGATTCTAAAATGGACAAAAAGTTCCTCTGTGAGTCAAAATGAACATAAAGTTCCTCAGGCAAAACGTCGAATCCCAACCCTTATTGCTCTAAGGAAAAATAGATTTAGAGATATACTTGTAGAAATTTATTGTTCTCAGTTGATTTGATTTCATTACTAACTTTTGAGTACACAAATCCAGTCTTCAACATTAGCTTCAAGCAACAATCATTACAATCACTCAGGTGTTGCCTTAATGAATGACATCAGATATTTGCCTGATCTGCAGTTTGCACTCCTTACCCTCCTTGCGAGAGAACTACTCGTACATTTAATTAGCCATTTCTTTTGCAAGAACCCCATATGATAATAAGAGAAGTAATAAAGTTTTATGAAATAATTATAAGAGCGAAAATGATTCAGTCTGCCATCTGAAATAGCAGGTGCGTTCTTGAAACTGCCACTTTTTTTTTTCACTTTGTCGTTTAAGAAACCCCATCAGAGAATTCTCAATATTTGGGGACTGCACCAAGAACTCACTTTTCCCTCTATTTCCTTTTCACTTTTCTCACTTGCCGTAAGCCAGTGAGGAAACGTTTTCTCAAAAACAAAATCGTGACAATCAACCAAATTTTGTGTTAATGAAACTCTTGTAAAATAATTCATTGAAAACCTTAAAAAAAATTATATAATTAATTCTCAAAAGCATGTGTATTCTACTTAAGTAGGTTATTAGGAGAGGTATAATCCCTAAGGCATTCCTGATTTTCTCTATTCTCATCAATTCATGCCATTTCCACTTATTCACAGGAAATTCACCAGTGGCTGTTTTGCAAACGCACCTTTATGATCTGCAAATGTTAAAGTTTTCCACTGTATTCTTTATAAAGCGAAGTGATCAGAGACGAAGTGAATAAAATTCTTTAAATTAAAAGTTTTCATTTAAATACCTGGCATGGTACCTTTACAAGCGCAGTGTGCATCTTTTGACCCACCACTGGAACAGAAAGAACAGCAATGGAAGACGCCCGAGTGCTTCTTCCATTTAGGTTTAACAGGAATTTCAAAAGGACTCCCCTGAAAAAGAAAAGAAAATTTACCTAGATTTTTAACATTCCAGAACAGGCCATTTAAAAGAAAATGGTCTTTAAATCTGGAATCATTGAGACCTGGTCTTTCTAGTTATAAACTTGTTCACATTGCAGAATTTACTATGATTAATGTTGAATGTAAGAAAGTTGATATCTTAGGCAGTGCATTCAAAAAGTTCAGAGATTACAAAAAAAAAAAAAAAAATTAAAACCGAGGAAAAAAGACCTTCTCTCTCCACACAACATTCGTATAGGCTCTCAAAGGCCTCTTGAAAGTCTACTGATGAAATCCATTCAGAACGGCTGCCACATCTTCAAAAACTCTCTCCTTTTAAGGTGGATTTAAGTTTGGGGAAGAGCATGAAGTCTGTGGGAGCCAGCAGGTAATATG
Organism: Rhysida immarginata; assembly: GCA_023313115.1. NCBI lineage: Eukaryota > Metazoa > Arthropoda > Chilopoda > Scolopendromorpha > Scolopendridae > Rhysida > Rhysida immarginata. Next base: position 7,036,926 of record JAHWFO010003124.1, read on the forward strand.
AAGGGTATTGATGCAATACCGCCTAGAGAGGAATCCTGCTCATGGAAAAATCATACATTGTTACTCATGGTAGGGACAATTTCGGGCTCAGTAGGAATATGATTAACAATACCCTACCGTAGATGATGTAACAATATACGAGGGTAGCCCAGAAAGTAATGCACCACAATTTATTTTCTTCAACGATTATTTATTGAACACAATGAAATTTATACACACGAAAGAATGATGTTTCTTCTACACTCCATATTTTTCCACATAATTTACATCCCGTTCTATGGCCTTCCTCCAGCGAGACACAAGGGAGTGTATGCCCCATCGGTACCGGTCCTTGTTCTGTTCACACAGCCATGTCTTCACTGTGCGAATCACCTCTTTGTCATCCTCAAAATGTCTTCCACGAATGGCATTCTTCAATGGCGCAAACAAGTGAAAGTCTGAGGGCGCTAGGTCAGGGCTGTAGGGTGGATGGGGTAACACTGTCCAACCCTGTTTCGTGATGTGTTCTGACATCCTCAAACAGATGTGAGGGCGAGCGTTATCCTGTTGAAGCAAACAATCAGCTGGGTTGTTATGGCATTTAAGTCGCTGGAACGCTTCTTGAGTTTGGATAATGTGTTCACATATCCTCAAAATTAATGGTGCTGCCTCTCGGCATCACATCAATGAGTATGACACCATCACAGTCCCAAAGCACAGTGGTCATGACCTTACCAGCAGAAGCAGTTGCTTTGAATTTTTTCTTCTGTGGAGAGTGCGGATGACACCGTTTTATCGATTGTTGTTTTGTTTCAGACTCAAAATGGTGCACCCAGGTTTCATCAGCTGTCACAATCTGGGACAAGAAGACTTCCCCCTCAGCTTCAAAACGTTGCAGCAACTCGGAAGAAATGTTTTTTCTCAGAGCTTTGTGTTCTTCCATAAGATAACGTGGAACCCACCGTGAACACGGTTTTGTATAATCAAGAGCACGGGTGATTTCACCCACACTTCCTTTACTGATTGATAGCTCCAGCGCCAACTGCCGAGTCATTCTGCGTTGATCCTGACGAATGAGTGCATCAGCACGCTGCTTCTTGTCAGGTGTGACTGCCCAGGATGGCCACCCCGACCACGGCAAATTTTGGAGCTCCGCTGAACCACTTTCTAATGGCCTCACCCTCTGTGCCCAGCAACTAACCGTACTTCTGTCGACTGCTGATGCTCCATAAACTGCACATAAACGTTTGTGAATGTTTCCAACCGTTTCTTGCTCCGCAGTGAGAAATTCAATGACGACACGCTGCTTGTAACGTACATCACTTACAGATGCCATGTTGTTCCATTGCTGCACATACGCTATCTGTCGGAAGAAACGGAAACTTTGCGCACGTACTCCAAAAACTTCAAAGAATGCATATTTCAGGTTTCGCATTCGTACCAATGTGGAGAAAAAAATTGTGGTGCATTACTTTCTGGGTTACTCTCGTATGACATTTTTTCTCTAAGGCTTTGAGTAGAGATGGCCGTTGATTGATGACCATCACTTTATTTTGCAAAAAACTGACAGATGAGAATTGACGAATGGGCTGGCAATTGCAGTGCAGCAGAAACTACTCATCTGATTTACACATTCGTCCTACACTAGTGTGTTTCTTCGGCTAACATTTTGATACTTCTTCGATGGTTATTGGCTAGCAACGAGCACACAACTTCAACATTTTCATCAGTAATGCTTATGATGTAATACACTCACTCAGATTGTCTTCCAGTGATTCATGCTAAATTCATGCCCATTTCTTGAAATATGAATACCATTCGAACAACTTGCTACAACTTGGATAACCATTTCAATATGCGATTTGTATCATTTGGAACATTTCCATAGTTGTTTTATCGCACATAAAGCAAAATTTAATGAATAGCTCAAGATGGCTATCAATAATTCATCAAAAATTTAATGGCCACTTTGTAAATATTTATAGCGTAAACACCGAAAACTTTGTTGCTGCTAACTGTGTACTACTCGAAACGCTCTAAAACAATTGCAGGCTATCAATAAGACTATATTCTAAATAATTCTCTAGAGATTTAAAAATAATCAATCAAAAAAATTTTTATTTAGGGGTGTGGGTATATTAACCCTGAGGAGATTGCTGTCCTAAAAACAGCAAAGGTCACACACTATTTTGAAGAGATACAAATATAGGTTAGGCTAGGGTAATGCTCAAGCAACATTTTATGCAAATTTTTTCCCCATTTGATATGCACTATGTGGGCAAAAAATACAGACACCCCTCCAAAGAAGTAGATCTGGCTGTTCTTGCAGTCTGATAAGCCATCAAATGATATAAAACCCCACTGGCGGGGGATTGGGAGTTCATATATGTGCATTAAAAAGACAGTGAGCAAGTTGTCATGTTCAATGACTTCAAACATTACATGATCAGATGCCACCATTATGTAAAGTATTGGTTCGTGAAGTATCTGTCTTGCTACAGATGCTAAAATCAACTGTAAGTGGTGTTATTGTAAAATGGCAACGTCGAGGAAGTGAAATCCAAAGAAACTTCTGATACCAGCCGCAAGATGGTAATGAGGATACAGTACATTGCACAGCTCTAGTGGCCCTATAGTGGCAGTGATCACTGCTCGTGAGATTCAAAATGTGTTGGGCATTGTCACTAGCACAGGATTCTTTATTGAAAACATTTGGTCGATAATTGTAAACCAAATAAAGGGCCATAAAAAAAGATAGACATGCAACCATTCACCAAACCGCCATTCAATACATTAACAGTGATCTCAATATCATGAATGGGATTTTTTTTTTGAAGGCCCTTAATTCTATAGAGGAATCTTTAAATGCTTAATACACCTCAGCATCATGTGCTTCCACATTTATAATTTGAATTCAGTAGGTATCTAAAAAATAAACCACCTGAGATTTGTCAGGACAATTCTCTGAACTTGAAAATTCTTTGAACAACTGGAAAAACAAAAGATCACCAAAAAATTCAAAATGATAACCAAGTTAAAGACGAAAAAAAATATTGATTTTAAATAAATTGGTGAGTTTGGTCTGTGTTGCAGAAAATCATGAATTGGAGACCAGATCTACTTAAAACAGAATAAACTTTAATTCAAAATCAAGTAAACAGGATTCCTGCAAATGCAGAATATTTTAAGTAGGCCATTTTTTTTTCTGCTAGGCATTTTTTTTCTTATTAACTTTAACAATGCTTTTTAATACATAATTACTTGGAGTGGTTTTCCTTGGATTGTGATGTGAAGCAGAAATACGCCAGGATTATCAGGACAAAAACTTATTACATAAGACCCATCTTGACGATCAATTATTTGCACTGGAATAGAGCTGGAAAATATTTTAATAAAAAATAAAGATAAAATTTTTTAGAAATTATACAAAAAAAAAATTTATATGTATTTTGAATTTTTTGATTTTCTGAATATCTGTGCTATTGGCTGATTATGTTGATTCTAAGTGGATATACAGATTTAACAGATTCATGCTAATCAAGATTGAACCATTATAAAATATTTTTGTAACTGAGATGAACATTGCTTATGGACTCAAATAAATCTTTGATGATTCTTAGATTTTATTTATTAAAAATGTAGTAAATTAGGAGTAATTATTGTATCATTTGGGATATTGCTGAGAACCCCTTGAATCTGTGCCTCCAATGTGCAAGGTCCTTTACACCTCTTTTGCATACCCCCAAGTAAAAAAAATCACATGAAGTGAGATCTGGACTTTTTGGAGGCCCTTCATGGGGTCCATGTCATCCCAACTAACGTTCTGGAAAATGTTTGTCTAACCATGCACTCACAGTAAAAGCAAAATGGGATGGCACACCATCCTGCATTAAAATAAGGTTACCAATGTTATTCCACCCAGATGCTGTGAACCTCACATAATCTGAAGGTAACTGTTTCCTTCATATGTCACGGGCCAATGAGTCTTATTGCTGTTATTCCCCATCATGTGAATACTTTTGGTCAAGTTTGCATCATCTCAACAGTCATTTCTGGATTGCTAGCACATTTAATAAGACCGTTATGACAATTGACGAAACCGCCAACATGGAATATGGTCTCATCACTCCAGAGAATGTTTTCAAACAATTCAGGCCAATCTTCATGCCAACACAGCATTAACTTCTCATATTCCATTCTGCAGTCATAGTCTTCAGGTGTTAGCTTTTTATCCCAGATGTAGAATGCAATCATGAGATTTGTTTTAATTCTGACAAATAATTTGAGCAAATGCTTTGACTAAAGCAGCATGTTTATCATAAGGGTATTGAGTAATGAGATTTTTTTTTCTATTGCATAGGGGATGAGGGTCAATTAGCTAGATGATTAATACTTCACAAAAAATGAAGTATTATTATTAGACATAGTGCATCTATATGAGACAAAAAGGAAATGGCCAACTAAATGTCACTTATTGTCAATGCTAATAAAATCATCTGTGTAGTAGATAATATGGAGTTTAAGCATCGTGTGAAGTTTGCTTTGGATAGGGGTCATTATTCTCCAGAAATGTTTTCATTTCCTTGATACATCAAGCAACAAATGTTATTGAAATCAGAAAAGTAAAAGTACTCCCCATTAAAGTATTTTTTCCAAATACTGTACTTAATATTTAAACTCTCTAATTTTGATCAACTAAGCATTTGAGTTGTTTTGCCTACAGATAAAGTGTCTTGTATTAAAAATTTTATTGCTAAGTTGATTTTTTTGTTTTAAACAATTTTTGAATTGTGTATATTTTAGGCTTTAAAAGACAGTCGACGAACTGACTTACTATTTAGCTTCAACCAGAAAATTTGATCTTTATACAGTATATATATTCTATAAATACCTAAGAGGGTTGTCTTTTGCCACAAGCTCAGCTTTAATCTCATCACCACCTTTAGTTATAACTCCACCTTCAGCATCACGAGTGATAAGAAATATTTCAGATTTATGACCATCTCGAGCTGTCAAAAGACCTAAAATATATGTAAAAAAAATAAGGAATTATTTACTGATGTTATAACGCGAATTGATAACGTTTATATGTTATAACCTCCCTTCATCCATTCTTGGTTATAAGCAATTCACTATTTACATCATTTCTCTCCATAAAGTGAGATGGAGACAATATTACAAATACAGTAGGCCCCCCATTTTACATCCGTTTTGATTTACGTCTGCCAGTGGACATTTGAAAAAACCCCCGTTTCATGTCCATGGACTCGTTTTATATCCGCACCTGTGGTTCTCCTGCATACAAAAATTTGAGGGTGCTGATATGCAATATGGCATTTTCCTATAAAATGGTAAAAACATTGGGGGGAAAAAAAAAAATCAGAAAAAGTGTTTGGGGCGGTTTTGGTTGTTTGTTTCTGGTGTTTCTATTAAATTAAAGTTACTGTACCATATGTTTTCACTGTTTTTGTGTTGTCTTGTTTCATTTTTTTCAAGTGTTGTGGCTGTTGTTTTCTTTTAATTCAAAATGTTTTCTTATTTGTTTCAGGCAGTTTATAAAAATTGTGTGAACCTTCTAGGTCTTTTTTCAGTTAATCCCTTCACTCGGAAATTTTTTAAAGGTGGCAAAAAAACTTTTTGCACTGGTTATAACTTAGATTTATATAGTTTAGTACAGTATTAATAACATATATGGGGGGGGAGGGTCACTTTTTTCTGTCCAGAATGGAATAAATTTTCTATGATAGGACCCTTTGGGAAATCGAGCTTCGTTTTACATCCGCCATTCTGGAACTAATTACGGACGTAAAACAGGGGCCTACTGTACTCAGCATGTTTGCTTTGTTAAATCCACATTAGCTGGAGTTATCTTACTTCTTTTGGAAATTTTAAACCTTAGTGATTGTCTCTTTTAATGATATTTACAGCTGAAATTGGGGTTAATTTTGAGTATGATTTAAAGTAAATTATAGCTTTATCTCCTGTAAGTCAGTTGGCATAGCATATCATTACAAATGATTACAGCAGTTTGACAAAATCACAGGATTTGACAGGATATTGTTCTAAAAAATCATGAACTTAGCAGTGGAAATGTGGCAAAGCACCATCCTGTTGAAAGATAAGACCACACTGTCAGTTTGCAGCTGTGATTGATATAGTTTTCAGGCATGCCCAGACAGGAGTTTCTTCAGCAAAGAAAATCTGGCCATAAATTATGAATTTGGAATGAGATGCAGTTAAAACAAAACATATTAAAGATATGCTTGTTTTACATAACCAAACATGCTAACCATAATGCAAATAGAATGGCTACTGTAATCATTTGTAACATTCTGTAATATGTTTTAGCAAATCTTGGCTTCAAGCTGATTCTTCTTCACAGTATTTCATTCTATCTACTAAGCCACATTATTCAGTTGGAAATATCATTTATTAAGGAAATTTTTTCTGTTTCAATAGCTATTCTGCATGTGTAAATCAATATGTAATTTTTTCGTTTAAATTGGCAATAACAAAAATTGAAAATATGGAACATACAAAACTACCATGTAGACTGATATAGAAAAATCTTCATTAGGCTTGAAAATCATGATCAGCCATTTCAATCTCTTATGGCCAATTATCAGGTTAAGGTAAATCTTGTTTGTGCTGTATACAAATCCGAATTGTTTTACTAAATCAAGCAAATTTTGCCTAGGGACCCTTTGAAGCTAGATAGAAATTACTGTGTCCCATTCCTTTATTTTTAACTTATTCTTAAGCAGCTCTATCATTTATTTTCTTTCATGATGCCCAGATGACTTTCGCACCATTTGTTCCAAGGTCTTGGGATAAATACAAAGAAAGTCTAAGTCTAAGGATGTTTTCAGAGAACAACAGGGAGCTAATCCCATCTTAGATTTAAATTTTTCTGCCAAGATATTTAATGAATCCCTGATACTGCTTGAAGATAAAAATGTATCAACAGAAACACTATAATTCAATTAAGTTTACCAGCACCAATATGCACAAATTTTGATGTATTTGACATGGATGTTATAGAAGAAGTACAGGTATGACAAAGTGCAGTTGAAATAATTTGATCAGATCAGTGAGACTCTTTTAATAGATGACAAAAGACAGAATACTTGAGGACATGCGTCTGATAGTGGAAGATCATGAGCACTGGAGATTGTCTATAGGGCTGCTGCTCCCGCAACGCTAATGGATAAGCAGGTTTGAAAAGTAAGTAAACATCATGATATTGAACATCCCTTTCATATATGCATCTTATCAAATCCTTTCTAATACCTATTCAGTTAAACCAAAAATGAATGCCATACTAACCAATCCACCCGACATAAAATAAATAACCCCATTAGAATAAGAATCAACTTGATAGCTTTAGGTGTCTCAAACTTTTAGGGTAAAAATTCTACAGATTCTAAAAAACAAATATTTTGAGACGGGGAAGTATTGGTCGGAAATGCATATTTCAGGCATCACGGTGTCTATTGTATAAGGTAACCAAAATCAGCAAGAACTTTTTGTTTTTTTGTACAAGGAGACAGGCAGCTTGGATCCTGGCAAGCAGTACTGCATCAGATTTTGCTAGAGTTTTAACACCAACAATTTAATCTGCCCCTCTGGGAAAAAAAATCCAAAGGAGTGAGATACAGCAATCATGCTGGAACAAGAGCTCCCCTTCCAATCCAATGATTAAGGAATTTATTGTCCAAGTGTCCTCGGGCATCAACACTGAAGTGAGCAGGTGCACTGTCATGATGCAGCCACATACATCCCCAGTGTCTAACAACTTTGGCAACATCTCGTGAATGAACATCATGCAATGTGGTGTAGATGGTCTTGTACAATTCCAGCTTACAGCTTTATACATAATTGTTGTTGGTGACCAGAAATGTGCGGCATGTGGATTGTCATCATTCCAAACAGGGTTGTTGTAGCTGTTGAAAACCTATCATTAGAGAAACACCCCTCAAGAGAACAATACATACTGTGGGAATTGGTACTGTAGCACAGCATTGGGTAAAACATTGACAGAGCTGAACTCTGGGTTAGTTCCTCATATGTATTACTTGTTCAAGATATGTGGTGTGGCATCAAATATGCATTTCTGATCATTAGTTCCCTCTCTTAAAGTACTTGGTTTACAGTCCCTGTATAGAATTTTGACCCTAAAGGTTGGAGACACCCTGTTTAGCAACTTTTAAAATCAAAGCAGTAATTCTGAAAAATTAGAAATTACTTTCTTACCATCGCCTTTGACAAAACATTGGGATGGAGAAATGTGCTCTGAAGCTACCAGCCCAATCAAGGGAAACCCGTTGATATGATCAGCCTTTTCAAATCGAAGAAAAGTTATTCCATTCAATTCATGAGATAAATCGGGAAAGTGTCGGATTTTGCGTAGGTCTTGTAATCTCTTAAGTAAAGGTCCTATAAGACTTAGAATCTCGACACTGGAACCGCATTCTAACAGTTCATTGGTGAAAGTGAAGCTGTGCTCTAAGTCCTCTAAAGCTTGTTCTAAATGAATTCGGTGCATTGTCAAGTTTTCTTGCTTCTGCGTGTGAGCTGTTTTCAAATCCGATAGTAAGTTTTCACAATGCTGCTGCAGTGCTTGCATGTATGCTGCAATGAACTGGTTAATATCTTCCTCTGTCTGAGTTACTTGAATTTCTACTTTTTTACTTGCAATGCGAGTATTCTCAATCCATTTCTTGAGGTTGTCAGCACACGGCTGCATCTGAACAAGGGCACTCCTAAGTAAAGCCATTTGACGATCACTTACTTCAGAAACAAAATGACAACGATGTTCACGATGAGTAACAATAACGCAATCACGGCAAACAGTTGTTACACATGTTTCACAGAACATTTTCAATTCTTCTTGAGGATGGAAAGGACAAAATATTGATGTTGTTTTTTTAATAATTCCCTGTGTGATAAACAAATATAAAACTATTCCAAAATCTTACAAAAATTAATTACAAACATAAATAACGATAATTGCCATATAATATTGTACAAAGATATTCAGAATGATTCATTTAATTCCAAGTGAGTAATCACTACCTACCACTTGCATATCAACTAAGCTTACAGGGCATCTACAAATCTATGGCAGTATTTTGCTTGCTTATAATTCCTATTTTTATTGCTCGATTGCATTGACATTTTACAAACACATTATTTTTCATTATACATGTACGTCGAAAGATGGTAACATCAAGCAGCACTGTTTTTAATTATGTTCATGAGAAAGAAAATAGATGTAGCTCTGCAACAGAAAGTGAAATATGTTATCTAGTAAAGATGTGAGAGTGTTACTGCTGTTCAGAGGGGATTTAAAACGATACAAACCAAAGACCATGCCCACAAACAAGAGCATTCATTGCTGGTTTAAGCAGTTCAAAGAGACTGAGGTCATACCCTCGCCTCACAACTCCCCAGATCTAACTTTGCCAGTTTTCTTTCTGTGGGGTCATACCAAGGGCATTATCTATGCCCAAAGACCGACGGACCTGGATGATTTAAAGAGGAAATTCACCACAGCCATTCATGGCATCGTGTTGGAGATACTAGAAAATGCATGGGAAACAATATCTGCCAGATATGAACTTCGTGTTACGGGCAACGGTGGCAATGTTGAAGTTTAAGAAAGTAATGAGTCTGAGAATATATCTGTAAACCGTCAATGCAATCGAGAAATAAAAACTGGATTATAAGCAAGCAAAATGCCATCATACATTTGTAGACACACTGCATATAGTACTGCTATAGGACATAGAGCATAATAATCTGAGGATAATACGAGGATTGTTCAATAAAAATACATTTAGAGGCGGGAAAGCAATTTTTATTTGAAGAATTTAAAAGAAATCTTCATGAACATTAAGGCATGAGTCCCAACTGGTGAAATTCCTGCAGTTGTTGGCAGAACCATTGCGTAACCGCAAATTCTATATCAGCGTCGGAACTGAACCGTCTTCCTTTTAGTGATTGTTTAAGAGGGCCAAGTAAATCGCATGGGGACAAGTCGGGACTGTAAGGTGGATGTTCTAAGACTTCCCAATATAAGCAAGCGAGCAGATCTTGAATCTTCCAGGCATGTCCATGACAAACCTAATCTCTCGTGGATTCCCTTCCTTGTAGATATTTCTTGCACAATTCAATCACTGCTATATGAGGATAGTCGCCATATACAGCTTTCATTCTCGTAAAAATTTCCGTAAAAATTTCTTCGTGGTTGTGCAATCCAAATGTGATTCTACTGAACAATCCTTGTATGTAGAGAATCAAGAGAGAGTTTTCTATAAAGCCTGAGGAAATCGCATATATTAATTGTAAGGCGAGAGATAATCCCTGAATAATTTATCTTTTGGTTGATATGTCACCAATCACTATGTTCATTTAAATTCAAATATCTATAGTCATTTAAAAATGCACAAAGCATTTTGAATAACCCTATATAATGATGGAGGAATACTTTTGATATGTATTTAAATTTATACATCATCTCTTAGATGTTAGTCTAAAAAAACAAATTACAATGTACAAGCCTAACCTTTGGTTAATGCTAAGCCTTTGGTATATTCATTTATTTTTTTGCAATCAGTATTGTTATGAGTTCCTCACGAATATTGCCCCTGGAGTTCATCATTGTGACCGGGAAAATATTGGGATGATGCGTAAGTTACTCCCGTTTTTTTCGCTTTGCCATGCCAAACAAAACTGGATGAACTTATGCATCAACCTAATAAAAGGCAGTCCACGAGATTTTACACAATAAAGAAATTTAAAAATTACTTCAGTGCAGAAAGTCATGCTTAAGGGTTTGGGGAATGCGAGGGTATATTATACAGGGTTTCCGCATAAGGGAACCACAAGTTATACCGAAAGGTATTGTGAAAACTTACCATCCACTCAATTATTCCTCAAAAGAGGAGCTTTTTTTTTTTCTTGTTTTTTTTTTCATCATGACAATAAAAGGCCACATTGCATTCTAAAGCAATGGGAACCAAGACAAGCCTGAAATTCTAGCTTGTTACTCACCCTTCTTACGGCCCAGATTTGGCACCATCTGACTTTGGTTGTTTTATATTCTGATGTTGTGGCATTAAGTGACCAATCATTAAAGAAAATTAGAGCAAACCTTATAAATAATAAATTTTATAATTGAAACAAAATTAGACACCTATTTAATTCTTTGTTTCAATGAAGGAACAAGAAACAAATACAGTTTCTGTAATTGGAACAGAAAGAGAGAGGGGGGAAAAATGATCTTACCTGCTTTCTGGCTTCATGCAAAGTGGTAATGTTATGTTCACTCGTTTTCCGTTGTCTCTTATGAGCTTCTGAGCAAAATGAACACAAGCTAGCAGCACAATTAGTACAGTACAACGTCGCTCTAGATTCCGTGTTACACAGGTCACACCCCACTTGAGAGAGCACTTTGTTCAATGATTCCCGTCTTAGTTGTTTCTTTACAATATAATTTACTGGAAACTGTTGTGCTCCTTCAGCTGGCATGTCTATTACCATGTCACACGATGGACATATAATTACATTTTTTTTGTCTTTGGAAGGAGAGGAAGACGATGATGATGATGATGATGACATATTTAATGATGGTAGGCACAGAAAAGACTTGTCCGGTTTTGTTGGAGATTCTAACTTTAAAGTTGTATTTTTAGTTTGCTTTTGAGCTGCCAACTGATTAGCACCAGGAACCTGAAGAAAACTGTGCTGACTAACACTAGTTGAGGTATGATGTTCAAGTTGATCAAGACATTTTGAACAAAAGGTGTGCAAACAAGGAAGAAGCCGTGGATCTTCAAAAGGTTTTTTACAGATTTTACATAAAAGTTTTAAGGATTCCGGTTGATAATTAGGAAGAGAAAGACTGAAAAAATTTCAAAATCATACCAATATGAAAAACATAAAACTTAATTTTTATAATGAAAGCTTAAGCCTGACCAAGGAAATTATTTGTTTTGTTTATTACACACGGTGTTTATTTTACTAGTACAAGATATTGTTTTAAATAGATCTCCAGTGTAACGTTATCTTTCTGGTAAAGAACATTGCCTTTTATCACCTAATCTACATACAAAATTATGAGATCAAAACTAATTAATGTTCTTGTCAGTCATTACTTTTAAGTTCATTAAAAATAATTAATGCAATGTCATATTCATCATTTGAATTTTTTGGGCCTTCCATTAATAGGCACTTAATTAATCTCAGTTAATTTCTTCAGATACTGTATTCATTGTACAATCCCATAGTATGATCTGAAGTTTTGGTCTCACAGGTAAAAATTAAGTCCCTAATAATGGACAAATCTAGCTCATGGGCAAAAGCCCAATTATAATACCAGTGATACATATGATCAAAGTTAAATGATCAAAGCTCAGTAAATGATGCTCTGTAGTTAGAATAAATAATGAAAATGAATGCATTCGTCATGTACAAGATTTCCAAAACTCATCTAGGGTTTTAGAAATCTTACGGACTGTCGGATTTTTCGTATTTTTATTTTTTTTTCCTTCGGAACTTGGATTAACATATGGAAACTACTTGTGGAAAATTCACAATTGAACAAAGAACCCAACTTGTGAAATTTTATTTTGTATTTTATCAATTCACCAAAGAATATACTCGCAAAACTTCAATGCCAGAAAACCAAAACAGATTTCTTGATTCGTCAGTTTATTTAACGGTGAGTCAATGAATGAGTGAGTGTTGAATCAGCCTATGAACCATGAACTCCTGTGATAGTTTTATGACATCGAAATGTCAGCAGTATTTCCTTTGGATATGGATGATGGAATGATAAAATCTAAAAAAAAATTTCAGTTGTAAATTTCCCCATAGGTAATTTCCAAAGTTAATCTAAGTGCTTAAAAAATATATAGTATAACCCAGTTAACAAGAGCTCGGTTCATACGAACTCTTGGTTAAGGCAAACAAAACTCTTGGTCCCATCCCCCTGGAGCTTAAGTAAGTCAAATTTCACCTGTTAACACAAACAAATTTTATACCAGACCGCTTAAGACGAAAAGTTTTTTTTTTCAAATTTTCGAATGTAAGCAGTGTTTTTTATTAAATTTTGCATTTACTTCCTCGAATTTCCATCTAAAAAAAAAGTAAACCATTCATGAAATAGAAGAAGTTCCCGATTGAGAGGTTTTAAGAAGTTAACTAATGTATGGAGTGGCCTTGCAAGTAGTAACTTTTAAAGATTTTGATCCCCCCAAGCCCCCTCCACCTTCCGCCACTGTTTGTAACAAACCATTCCTTGTGTCCATGTTTTTTATACATTTTGCTTTCAAAACCGGAAGTTGAATTCGGGAGTCATGCCAAAACCGTTTAACCAAAATTGGACGGGAACCTCTAGTCCACAAGGAGATTTGAAATACCGGATAGGTATTTCAGCTACCAAGTAGCCATCTTCAGCGATGAGAGACAAAAGTCAACTAAAGATGTCTACTTGGTTGATTTCTGTCTCTCATCGCTGAAGATGGCTACTTGGCAGCCGAACTACGTATCCGGTATTTCAAATCTTGTTGACTAGAGGTTCCCTTCTGATTTTTGGTTGTTCCGTTCCACAGTTTTTGCTTAAAACCATTTAAGACGAATCATTGATAAGACAAAGTTTTAATCTGGTCCCCTGATGATTTGTTTTAACTGGGTTATACTGTATTAAATATGAAAAATCTGACAGGGAATAAGATTTCTAAATCCTTAGGTAACTTTTGAGATACCTGATAGATAGCTATAAAATAACCAGTACTAGAGACACATCTAAAAAAAGGTAAGTTGGAATTTATTCATATATTGATGCTTAATTGTCACAATAAAAACTGGTAAATATGAGTAAAATTAGCACTGACTTAGTAAAATTTGAGTTGACGTTCATTGATAACAGTTTCATTAGCAAATGTTTTCTCATCATTAAGAAATTAAATTATTGCTAACTATAAACTTTCCAAAGAAAAGAAACTTAAAATATTCACTTAAATTATAAAGTTAAATTTTATTTATATGGTAATTGCAACCTTAAATAAGAAAGTTCATTGGCCACTCTCACTTTTTTTTTTATATTGGACATATTTTAGCATTTCATTAAAATGCAAATTGGTACAAAAAAAGATTCTGTGGGATAAATTTCAGAAATAGTCTCCTCAATTCAAAAAATTATGAATATAGAAAGATACCATAACTTTAATGTTATTTATATAAGGTAGTATCCATCTTTTTATTGTATTTTGAAACCTAGCAATTAAAACATGTTTTTTTACATTACCTTAAATGTGTTTGGGATCATTCACAAAATACGTTAGCTTGATGGAGGAGGGAGGGGGACTTGGAAACTGACAAAAGTGAATGATAAAATGGGGAAGGTAGGGGGTATCTATGTATGGACATTTGCCTAAAAAAGTGTGGAGGAAAATTAGCTACATTCTGTCCAACAAAAGAAAGACTATGCCAATTAGGACGATATAGGATCACTCAAGCGAATGCTTCTGGAAGTTTGTAAAGCTCTCTATATATCATTTGAAATAAAAGTATTTTTTCCTCCTCTTCTGAGAATCTGCCCGAGATAACCACTGAGTGGATTAATAAATATCACAAGGCACTTTGACTTAGTTTTTTTCTTTTATTGGACAGAGTACAGTGATACCTCGCAGTATGAGTTTAATTCATTCCATGATCGAGCTCATTTTACAATTTACTTGTCATACAATTAATCCATTCCAGCTCCCCAAAAACTACTCAAAAATCACTTTTTATGGATTTTAAAACAGGAAAAGTGCAGTTACAAGGAAAATGACAGTTATAAAATCATTATAAAAGAGAATGCAAAAGAAATATGTAAATGCTTGTATGAAAAATGTGAAGAATCAGGAGACACAAAATCCACTTGACCACAAAATGGCAGATACTTAGAATGGATACTTGGTAATTCTAATTTAAGTTACTGCTAATTTGGAATTACCTGAAGCTAATTTAATTGATAACATGCGCCCAACTTGGAAAATATCATAGGAATTTTAATGGTAAAGACCCTTCTAAAATTTATTTAGATCACAGTGTGTCAGGCTGCTAACACGACATCGATGTGAACACACTTGCGTGAAAAAGAAATCAATCAAACACCTTGCTGCAGGTAACTCTTTAGCTCATCGCCATTCAGAATAGTAATGAAAATTACATGTACACTAAGATGTATTCTAATAGATTTCCGCAATTTAAACATTTTGTATATTTAATTTAAAATTAAACGGTATTTGAATTTACTTACCTATATTCAAAGGTTTCCTGGGAATCTAAAGATGAGTTAGATAATGAACGATGATATTTAGATTTATATGGTGAAATTTTATGATGATGATGATGGCTAGCATTATTTCTTTTCTCATACTTCGATATTGAAGTACTACTGCTTTCAATGCTGCTATCGCTGGTCACATCCTTGAAAGTGATGGGATGACAACATTTTGTTGGCAGTTTTTTAGGAGGATACGTGGGAGACATACCATCAGTTTCTAAAGAAATTTTACTGGAATTTGTAGTTGATGAAATGGGTGATAGCTTATCTTCTAAAAAACTACGAAGA
Source organism: Rhysida immarginata (assembly GCA_023313115.1). Classification (NCBI taxonomy): domain Eukaryota; kingdom Metazoa; phylum Arthropoda; class Chilopoda; order Scolopendromorpha; family Scolopendridae; genus Rhysida; species Rhysida immarginata. Next base: position 7,052,530 of record JAHWFO010003124.1, read on the forward strand.
AGGGGGTCACTTTGTGAAGGATGTGCGTCTGCTACAGGACTGTTATTTGGGGTTGGAGCTACACTGTGTTGTATTTCTTCTATTTCTTGTTCTTTTGTTACCTCCCATTCTTGCTGTTCTGTTGGATGGCTTAACTGCTCTTGAGTTTCTGTTTGGGCAATTTCTGCTTCCACTTCAAATTGGGTTTGTTCTACTTTTTGACTCTGAGGTGTAATGCCAGCTTCCTGTTCAATCGATTTGCTTTTCTCAGCTTTTTCATAATCGGAAGCAATTTTAGCTTTGAGTTTCTTAGACCGCCAACGATGACTGCCCATGACATTTGCAAAGCTACGGCCACAAACAGAAAATTTTTCGCTTAGTGATGAATGTGCCGAGTGGCCTTTAGATGATAGATTAAGAGCTGATTGTGTTGGAGACCGAAAATCACTTTCTGAACAACAAGCACAAGATATTCCAATTGCATCTCTCAATGTATTGCCTGTTGATGGCTCTGGTTGAGGATGAGATGTTGATTGATTTGGCTCACTTCTTAGTGAAGTTAGAGCTTCTTTATCACCAGGGCTTACATTTTTCTCACACATGATAGTTAGTCTTTCATCTTCACCAATACACATTCATCAAAAGCAAACGATAAGCAACCATTGTAGCTTTTTCTGATCCACCTGCACATCAAAAAAGGAAATAAATATGCTCAGTAATAAATAATATAAATTGTCTCCAATATAAATAAGTGATAAAATTTCCTTGAATGGAATTGAATTCATTTTTGAAATAACAAATTCATTTTAATATTATTTTAAGAAAGAAATTTTTAGATGTCTTGTTAATACTACACTATCTACCAAAAAGTAATTGGACACTTTTGATTTTAGACGTTTTGTCAAATATCTAGAAAAGTACTTGATGAATTATCCTGAAACTTCAGGGGTGTAAAGAGCATGTTACACCTCATATATTTCAGTGAAGGTTTTGTCCCAAAGACAAATACGGAGGGTTGATTCAGATAAAATGAGATGACACTGCAGTTCTGTTACGATGGTGTAATACCATGGCGCCATCATCGGTTGTGTTCGATGTGAGAACCATATTGTTGGACTATCGCCCGGCACCGTAATTTCCACTGAAGTAGGCTGAGTTTGAGGGACTCCATGGGAAGTTCGTTCCACACCTGCTGATACACTTTCCATAGCCCATGAACGGTTCTTGGTCGGCGACTTCCGAGCCGTCGTTTCAGGAGACCAAAACCACAGAAATCCATCGGTGATGCATCAGGAGATTTTACAGGCACATGAGAGAAGGGAATAAATAACTCGTATGCCTGTCTCCTGTTCCATCTTTCTGTAGTAAGCCACAGATGATTTGGCAGTGTGGCTTGATGCCTTGTCCATGCGGATCCAAACTTTTGATTGCTCACCAGGGTACAGACGTGGGATATCCAGACGATATATGTGGTCTATTACATTACTCTGGAAGTAAGCTGCACTAATTTTACAGTTTCCAGGAACTCGACGAATCATGAGCAGTCCACGTGAGCAATATCCGCCAGCCACCATAAAGCCCTTTGAGAACTTTTCCTTGCACCTTCGGACAAATTCGGACCTGGCCTTGCCCCCTCTTTCGCGATAGTAAATTGCCCTGGATTTGTTGGTGTCATCGAGGTACACCCAAGCTTCATCCAAGGAGACAACCCACTTCCATTGTTCTTCACCTGCAAGATGGTTTTCATACAGTTTTCTGGCGTTGGTGAATCGTTCCTACACGTGCCTGGCCGACAGTCTGTGACCGTGCGCTTTATGACGTCGCTCCAGCCCAAGATTGTCATGAATTATTCTGGAGACTGTTGCCTGTGAAATACCTTTCCTTTGGGCTAGACTTCTCTGTGTGGGGGGATTTTCTTTCAGCACTTCATACCGGATTTCTGCACCACCTGAGCTGGGCGTGTTGGCTGAGGCTTGTTTCTGGTCTGCTTCTCCGCTCGTCCATGTTCATTAGATGGCCGAGACTGAAGTTAGTGTCGGAAAGGCCAAACATATACCCTTCCCAAAAAGCTGTGATTTTGGAAGCCATGTTTCAGCACGAAATGTCCCAAATAACAGCAACAAGTGTATATAAAGCTAATCCCCATGAATAGTGGACGAGTCATGCAAATCACATTCCATCAAGGTCATACGCGGCGTTTAAAGTCGTCTCATTTTATCTGAATCAACCCTCCGTAAGGGACCAGCAAAAAATTGAACAAAATGGATAATGTTTGGGATCACCCTGTAAAAAATAATGCTTGAAATCCGAAATGTGTTGTAGCTGTAGCATATGATTATGAGGCTTTTTTTACTTATCTGTGTTCATATGTATGAGAATAGCACATATATTCATGGAGATATAAAGGTTTCTTTAAAAAATAAAAAAAATCAAGTATTTTATTTATAACATGCAGGGTTTTCAACCCAATGCAGTGCCATTTTCAGTAAACTTGACAAACTAGCCCTGCAATCAGAATATAAAAATATTACGGTAAGTATTTGATGAAATATGAGCATTTTTACTAAACAATGTTTAACTGGGAATGCACAAGCGTTGCCAGTATGTCTTTTGCCTAATTTATTAGCCAAATGTATAGAGCCCAAGCAAAATCGTGAAAATTCAGAAAGATATCATCGATAGAATGATTTGATTTTTAATAAAGAAAATGATAAGAAGTTTTCTCCAAAGTTTTATTTTTGGACCTGATACCAGTATCCTTACTCTGATATGAAGGCATATTGACTTCATATGAACTTTATATAAGCACTAGTGATATGCCCAGCATTGCTCGGTCTGTTTGTTTAATGAAATTTTGATGGTGATTCCCTGGCGCCATCTCTTGAGTAAACAAACAAACATAAACCGAGATATATCATTTTTACTCCCCATCCTCCCATGTAAATCTTACTCTGAACCTAACAAAAATATGGTGCGAATATGAGCTCAATCGGATAAGTGGTTCAAACGTTTTTAGAACATTTACAGACGCACCCTGAACTTGAATTTTTATATACAGGGTATTTTTGAATTGAGTACAGATTTTTTGGGAGATGATAGAAGAGGTCCTTAGAAGTATTTTTTGTCATATGAACATGGGGTCCCCGCAGCTCCGTTTACTTACAATACAGCATTGAACAATCAAATGACACCGGGACGCAGTGTGCGTTGGTAAGCCTAGATTATTTTATTTTTAACAATTAACACAAGCAATCTACTGTAATAACTTTTAAAGTAATTGTTTGCAAAGAAATTTCAAGGTGCACGTGCTTGTTTGTTGAAAAGTCTTAGGACAAACTTAGTCAAGGAGATTCCATGATATCCAACCCCTTTGTAAAATACGATTAGTCCATATATAAATGAACTAATCGCATTCTGGGAAAGCAGTAGGTAAAGATTTGTTTTAAAAAGTTCACTTGATGTACTTTTTACATGTGTAATCTAGGCCTACCAACACACACTGCGTCCCGGTGTCATTTGATTGTTCAATGCAGTATTGTAAGTAAACGGAGCTGTGGGGACCCCATGTTCATATGACAAAAAATACTTCTATGGACCTCTTCTATCATCTCCCAAAAAATCTGTACTCAATTCAAAAACACCCTGTATAAAGATATTGTCTTCATATCATTGTAAAGAGAAAAAGTTGGTACTGGGCCCTGTCCAAAAATAAAAATTTGGAAAGAAATCTTTATCATTTTGTTTATTTTTGGAGGGCAACTGAAATTCAACTCATTCTATCGATATATCTTTCTGAAATTTCATGATTTTGCTTGGGCTTTTTATAAGAGTAGGTCTATACATTTGGCTAATAAATTAGGCAAAAGACGTATTGGTAATGCTTGCACATGCACAGTTAAACATTATTTAGTAAAAATGCTCATACTTCATCAAATATTTAATATTTTTATATTCTACAGCTATAACACATTTCAAGCATTTTTTACAGGGCGATTCCAAACATTATTTTGGTTCAATTTGTTGCTGGTTCCCTATTTGCCTTCTGGGCAAAAAACCTTTATTGAAATATATGAGGTGTAACATGCTCTTTACACCCCTGAAGTTTCAGGATAATTCATCAAGTATTTTTCTAGATATTCTACTAAACATTTAAAATCGCACGTGTCCAATTACTTTTTGGTAGTTAGTGTATCTTTACTAGTAAATTTACTTGATAACATTCAACTATCCCATGAAGTCACTTCAATCAGTGATAGAGTTTCTATATCAAAGATAGCTGTCTGAATTACAGATATTGTAAGGCTTATGATTTTTTTTTAATGTATTTTACATTATAGTTCCATTTTTGTGTCAAATTATAATAAAAAATTACATGGTGATAAACATGCATATCAAGAAACTGAAGGGGGGAACTGCATATGTAAAAAAAGCAATAAATAAAATTGCATAAAAGTTTCAAAATATTATAACAAAAAAATGACTTGCTTATTTATTTGAGAAGGCAACACTGGTGAATATGAAATGCTTCAGAGAAACAAAAAGGAGGTATTACACTGTAGAAATGATCCAAACAAGATGCAAAAAAAAAAAAATCATTTGTTTCTAAGAAGGGAACGTTTCGATCTTGTAAGAGCATTGCAAAACAAGACCTAATGTATTCGATATAGCATAAAAAAGATGACTATGCCCAAAATTTTGCAAACAGGGAATCATAGATAATGGAGATATCTAATTTCAAAAATTGAGATTTCTGACCTACACTTTGATGCTTGTTGGGATGTGCTGATTGTCAGGATCTTAAGGATCTGAACCTTTACTGGTCAACACACAAAAACAAAATGCCTCATCATGAATTTTGCTTCTTCAGCTTCTTACTTCCCATACTTTAGAGAAAACTTCAAATCTTCAATTTATTGGTGCAAATCATGTATTTTTGGTCGTGCCAGAGTCTCATTTCTGCAAAGTTGACCTTCTACCAATTCTTTTCTTTAATGCTTGAATGGCGGCAAATTTCAATCTGGTAGAACTGTCGATTGCTTCTTCTGGTTGAAAGAGTATTGGAGAATCATTATTCCTGGGTTATTTTTTTTTTTCTCTATGCTGTTTTGTCCAAATTTTGTACGCATCAGCGAGATATCCTTCAGGAAGTTTCAACTTGGATGTTTTACTGGTGAGGGGTGATAAGAGAAGCTACTACTCTTTTGGTTCTCTGCTGTTTCCTCTTAAGTGGAATGTAGGCTTTTTTCTATATCTGATATTGTGTTCTCCTCTACTATAATTTTCTATTCTTTTGAAATTAAATATTTCCCTTGCCTATGGCTTATTGCATGTAAAAAATTTTTTTTAAATAAATGTGACTGTGATGATGAAATATCTCAGGCAAATAAGAGATGAAAAAAATAATATGAAAAATATTTTTCATTAAAGATCTAATTTGTAAATAATTGTATATAATTGATGCATACCAGTACTAAGAAACAATAAGATTAAAAAAGAAAAAAAAAAAAAAAAAGACACCAGCTGCAACACATGGAAAAAAGGTTCCATGTCTCTTGCCTTGAGAGGATTGTCATCCTGAGAGAATTATCATCTTGCATTCCATATTTTAAAGTTTCATGAAAAATGAAAGAAACATTCAGTTATTAGTTTGGTTTGTTTGGTATTAACGTCCTTTTCAACTGCTATGGTCATTTCAGGACAGCATTATAGGGGCTGCAAATTTTGCCTCGCAAGGGTTCTTTAACATGCAGCTGGCAAACGAAACATTCATTGACATCTTTCTAGAGCCCAATGTATATTTTTTTCCCCCACAATGGGCTTAATTGCTAGTATAATCGTATATATGAAAAAAAAAATTGCATTATCATTTATTCATCATTACTATATTTCAAATTAATATAGATATAAGTTTTAATTATTAGTAGATATTAATTACATTAAAATAAATTCAGTACTACTTATATTACTACAAAACAAGTAATAATTTACCTGACACACAAAGGCATTTTCAAGAGAAAGTGAAAAAGAAAACTTCCTCAGTGCCTGACTGTGAAGTTCATTTTAGGGATCCAGCAGCCATAGATGTTCAACAATGGTTGCAATTTTTCAAGCCATTATTTCTGATTTATCCAGTACAGAATTTGCTTGTAACAGCTGCATTGCTTTCATGAGAATGAAAAAAATATACAAAATACTTATTAGACCAAATTCTATTTTTTTTTTTTTTTATATAAATGTTAATTATTTAATTCTTAGCTCAGTCAGTATAAAAATTAATATTTATAAGCTCGAGTGTGCTATTTTTCACAATATAACTTAGACATTCCCACATCTAATTACTCCACTCATTGATGCATGCCAGAGAGTAGTGTGAAACAGAAAAAATGATAATTTTGAAATATTCTTTTTAATGAAACATAATATCCCTTCAATACCCTCACTGAAATGAAATAACTCTTATCAGGAAGAATTTTTATAACGAAATGACCATAAAGCATGTCTCATTACCAACACTTTTGCCTTGGAATGTTGATATCTTGCTCTTCTGGGATGCTATGAAGGCAAGTCAAAAATTACACTTTTGCCATAACACACCTTCGAGGTTGTCATTCAGCCTTCTTGCATTCTTGCTTAGAATTATTACAACTGCGGTCACGTGCGAAATTTGATGCTGAATGCGTCATTTTCCTTCTGGCTAATAAAGTGTAAACATCTCCGCTCCACTAGCAGTTTGCACCAAGGAGGAACAACGACCAGTGATCGATTTCAGTGGTCGGAGAGTGTGAAAGTTGAATTTTGAGGTACTGGAACATCCTCCCTACAGCCCAGATCTTGCTCCTCAGACTTTCATCTGTTTGGGCTGCTCAAGGATTCTTTGCAAGGTCGTCAATTTGGGCCACTCAGTTTCAGAATACCCCAATCACAGAACTCTGTTGGCTGTGAATACAACCAATGGCACATGGCGGATTTGAGTTCCTCATCAGTCTCAAACCTCTGACCACCCAGAAACTCCTCATGGGACCAAAGTGGTGGTAGTCAGAGGGCGTTAAGTCTGGGTTGTAGGCTGGGTGGTTTAGAGCCTCCCAACCAAAACGGATCAGTTTTGCTTGGATGACGTTTGACCACATGTGGCTGTGCGATGGCATGAAGAAGTCTAACATCGTTTCTTCTTTCTGGCTGCTTTTCCCAAATAGCACGTCGCAGTTTAGGCAACGTTTAACAATAGGTAGCGGTATTGATGATTGACCCAAGATGCAGAAACTATGCGAGTAGGATGCCTTGCATATCCCAAAAAACTGTAAGCATAATCTTCCGAGCTGAAAGAGAAACTTTGAATTTTTTGCGAACCAGAGAATGTGGATGTTTCCACACCTGCTTGCAGTTTTAGGTTCAGGTGTGAAGTGTCACAGTTATCTCCTGTGACAATGCCATTCAGGAACGATGACCTTAGTAGTTGACGTCTTAATTTCTAGAACCCCCCCCCCCCCATTCAGGAACGCATTTTACTCCCGGTGTACAACCTGCTGTAGATGTTGCAGACTGCATGCCGTTCTTTTGCCAGTCTGTTCTGGAGTCAGACTTTTTGGAATCCAATGCAAATAGACTTTGCGGTATCCAAGCTTCTTATTCACCATATCCCATGCAGATCCATAGGATATGTGAAACGTTTCACTCACTTCTTTCAAGGAAATGTGATGGTTTTCTCTGATTGTGTTGTTCATGTCCTCAATAATGGCTGGTGTTGCTGCTGGTGCAGGCCACCCAGAACACTGTTTATCGGCAAGGCTAACTCTTTCTTCCCGAAACATTTAAGATCATTTACACATATTGGAATAATCCAGGCAGTCGGCACTATAAAGTTCTACCTTTTCCCATGAATTTTAGCGGGTTTCTTAACTTTTGCGAAAAGAAACCTCATAACAGCTCACTGTTCTTCCACTACAGACGATATGATAGTGGCAGCCATTTGTAAAACGACTAGTAGCACGTAGTGCGCGTGTGCAGGAACAATTCTTATTATGCAATGTCTGTGCAAGTACTGAGCCTTCCTTTTGGCTGTGTTAACTTTTACACAGGGACTATATTTCCTCTATTAAAAATAAATGGCGTCACTTTCTGATATCCCCTCATAGAACAAATAATAGTCCGAAGGAGCAATGTTCGGAGAGTATACCGGTTTGGATAGAACTTCCTACCAAAGATCATTAAGGATGTCCTTCACCATTTCAGCATCGTGAGAACGAGCATATCAGAGTATGGCTGTTTTTTCTTGGCATAGTGCACATTTCGCAGTTACTGTGAATAACAGTCCGCTGAGACCTGTGCCAAATCCAGACCAGGGCCGAATGGAAAATTTTGGCGAGACACCTACAAATCCAGTGGCACACATTTTGTTTACATTACATATGCATATGAGACCATTCATAAACCACATAGTCACTTTTTCCACTTTTTTTTTTAACCCCCTCTTCCCCCTTTTTGGTCATTTGATTCCCCGCTCCTAAAAATTGCGTGTCAGAGAAATTAGCTATTCTCCCCCCCCCCCCATGAAGGTATTAAAATACAGCAGATTTATTTGACCCATGGTCATTACTTGATTCCCTTCCCCCCTTTTGTAGTCATAAATAAGTCCTGAAGTGGTTTATGAACGTTTTCTACAGTCATAGGACAAATGGGGGGGGAGACAAAATACCGTGTTTCTTTGAATACCGTATTTTCGCGTTTATAACCCGCAGGGTAAACAGTTTTTTACATCCCAAAGAGGGTGGGTGCGGGTTTTATTTATTTATTTTTTTTTTACAATGACTGCGGATCCTGAACTTTCCTGACTGCTCTAGAGGTTTTTCTCGTTCATGGTGTTATTGACGCTGCACCCGTTTTTTCGCCACCCAAAGCTGTACCCAGGGGGGGGGGGTGCACCCCCCCCCCCCGGGAAGGGGGCCACGGGGAAAAAAAAGTGGGCCAGGGGGGGCCCCCCCCCCCCAACAAGCAGGATTGGGCCACCTTCCCCCCAAAAAAAATTCTGCACGGCCCTGTCGCCGTCCTCAAATAGATATAGCGCTCCAAAAAGTTAAAGTGAAATAAACGCTGGTCTCAAGCAAACGTCGCAGCTTTTATTATTGGACATTAATTAACAATTTATTATAATTTTTTAAGAATTTTTATTATCAATGTAAGGTAATTTTATTAAGGAAACAAATAAAAATTTAAAATATTTAGTTTGAATCAAGAATGTGACGTAAATCACAATGAATCAAAGCCTTGCAAAGAATGCATTTAACGCCGCCCTCAACTAATCGCCGTGCCCCAAAAAGTTAAAGAAATATGGTACGAGAAGATCAGGCAAAAAAATAAATACTATGCCTCGGGCGTCATTGACCTTCGCTATACCTCTGTATGCATAGAGTACATCTAACTTTTTTCTTAAATTAGCATATGTTATCTCAGAATTGTGAGATTTAATAGAACTTGAACTTGACACAAATTGTCAAAAACGCGGTGTCAAATCGGGTTCAATGGGCTCATGTCGGGCCTTGGCAGTGACTGCCCATGAGACATTCTATATAACCAAACGTCTCTGGTCATGGCTTGCTCTTATAATAAAGTGGGCCATGCTCTGGTCTTCCATTGGCCCCTGATGAGAGAAGCGCACGGTACAGCACCGCCTTCTGATCCCCACACGATGCACAGCAGAACCTTCTTGCTGTGAATGCTGCGTTTGAGCTATAATAAATTTTGCGTTTCGAGTTACTCTACCATCCCCATTTTTCGTCGCCGTTTACGACCGTGTACGGAAGAGATTTCTGCTTGGCGGTCAGTTTTTTCCCCAAGCCCGTGGAACCAACGTCCGATGGCTTGGCAAGTTATTCAAAAGATTCTTTGTCGTGTCTTCGGAGAGGGCCGCTTCAAGGCATGCGTCTGAAAACTTTTGGTTGGCCCGGGCACTCCTTATCCTTCAAGTCGAAATTGCCGGTCCTGAACTGCTTGAACCAGTGTTGACATATTCTTTCAGTTGCAGTAACCTCTCCGTACGTTTTGCACAGGATCCTGGATGTTTCCGCAGCAGAAATCTTCCAGTGAAATGGTGCATGCAGTGTGCACCTTATTATTGGGCTCCATTCCTGAGCAACATAACACTGTGAAGGAACGAACAAAAATTCTTGAAATTATACATGAATAAAGAATGTGATCGTCTGTGTAAAAGTGGTTCAAGAAACTGGAAAATATCTAACTGCATTTGCTTACTAAATAATTGCTTGCCTCGATTCAACCCTTCAACCAATTTGAGTTTCAGCTTTCTATGTGACACCGTTCTTGGGCCGGATGTGTTCAAAAGACCTGGTGAATGAGCAGGCCAAGGAAGAAATGGAATATGGTGCTCACTCAAGAACGATTCATACTATATGTGGATGGTTGCTACCACTCTTTGAACTTAAAAATAGAAGCTCGACGCTACCAATGTACATTTTTTCCCCCTCATTACTTTATGCTTGGTGCATTAACTCCAGCTTTCATTTATAATTTTTTATGAGTGTTCAACAGCTTTCTGATAGTTTGGGAAGGAGGAATTCCCGATATGCTAGCTTGGTGCCCGCGCTATTATTGAGCTTCCACCTTGATTACCTTGTAGTCTTTAGAATACTTGGAGACATTCTTGCTATCCCGTGTTCGCGATAGACCAGTTGGAGAGGCAACGAGCGTAATAGTGTTTTTCATTCGCAGCTCTGAATATAAATTCTTAGCAATGTCGTAATGTGGCATCATACCTTCTGAGTGTTTAATTTTCATTTGTCACCAGTGTACATTTTATTTATTCAAATGCAACCATGTCGTCATCTTCTGTAACATCGTCATAACTCTCCAGATTCAAACCCTGAATTTTTTGCGACTCCAATTCCCGTAGAACTATATGGATTTATTCATTCCGTTGATAATGATTCTAAAAATACGTTTCTTCTTGGACGACCATCAAGAGAGCTATCCTCAAATGAGCAAAAATGAGGATGACTGATTTGAAATAGCGCATCGTCAATTATACAGTTTATCGTCAATTTGAAATAAATTTCATCGATCTTGACTAGAGTTTATTTTTGAGGTAGGACTTACACTACAGAGCAACCTGAAAATCATGCTAGGGCTTTTTTTTTTAAAGTAGGTCCATTTTTTCTGGAGAACTACGGTTGTATCCCCAAAGGTAGGCAATCCTAAGAGAGTTAAAGTAGCCTCACAGTTACTGAACACTGATATGGAAAATCTTCTTCTATCTTCTTCTAGCTGTACATACATGTATAATAAATCTGTTGTCTGTCTGTTTGTTTGCACGCGTATCTCACAAAAACCACTGGACGGATTTTGATGAAACTTAGTATGGTTACGTCCGGGGTACTTTTCATCCCAATCAATCACGAAGTTCCCGAGAAAAATTTTTCTCCTATCTTCTTTCTTTTTCTTTCTTTCTTTCTTTCTTATATCTTTTTTTTAGTTGTTTTTTCAATTTTTTTTTGTTTTGATTATGGTAATTTAGAAATTAAAATGTGTTTTGATGTTCTGATTGGATTTGGTTATTTAATAAATGGGTTTTATCTGTAAGTATTGCTTTATGTATGCATAGATTTTCGAAGATTTTTATTTTGTTCAGATTGTTTATGATGATTTTGGCAGACAATATTTCTTCTAATTTTCAAAATTGTGGTTTTTATGTAGGATGTGTTCTGCAAATTTTGATTTGGTGTGTATGCATATTTATGGTGCATAAAAATATATATGCTGAAAGATGACTACTTGTAAAACATATTTGGGGGATGACGGATAAGTGATAGAACGCATTAAGATCATTTTTGGAATTTTTTTTCTATTTGTCTGTCTGTTTGTTTGTACGCATATCACATAAAAACCACTGAACGGATTTTGATGAAACGTAGAATGGTTATAGCTTATAATCTAGGTCAACATTTAGGGTACTTTTGATCCCGATCAATTTTTTTTTTCTTCTATCTTCTTTCTTTTTTTTTCTTTCTTTCTTTCTTTCTTTTCTATCTATCTTCGTCTATCTGAATTTTTCGTGTCTGTAGATTCACATTCAGATATTACAAAATTTCGTCAAACAAAAAGCCCGAACAAAGCTGGGTATATCAGCTAGTGAAAAATAGGATGAAAAAAAAGCCCACCATAAAGCAAAATATTTTGGTGACAATTTCCATACAAAAAGAAGGAACACAAGAAAACGTCTAGGTGACCAAAAAAGTTCGAATGTTTAGTTCAGCGAGGGCGACGAAGTGATATCCGATGTATTGAAGCTCCTCACCCTCCAAGCTGGAGGTCGATATCTCGGAAAATGATACTATAAAGATAAGCGATATTTATTAATCAATAATATTCTGCATAGTTATCTTTTCTCATTAACACGTTGATGTCTTGATAGCTAATTTCACTAATTGGTGTTTATTTTAATTATTGGAGTCTATTATATTTTAACAGTCTGTCGTTTTTAGCATTGTTAATACGCAGTCTTGTGTTATCGTTTTAGGTCAGATTTGGACTATCATGTTCGCGGTCATAGCAGCTGCTGAGATTGTACTTCAGTTAATGGTACCAGTTCATCTTATTAATGTTATTTATTCCGTTGATAATAATTCTACAAATACGTTCTTCTTGGACTACCATCAGTAAGTCAGGTGTAAAACTTACAGAAGATGAATTCAGAATTCTCAGTTTGGGATTAAAATTTTCCGTACCAAAGAAAATGATGTACTGAAGAGTACGACCTCAAGTTGTAGGATTTACTTCCCTTGTGTAATAAACAAATTGCTTCAATTTTAAATCAATTGAAGAATCATCAAGTAAATGAATTGCAGAAGAAGACCATTGAGAACGTTAAAAATTTGAAAAAAAGCTTGATTTTCTATCAAAGACGATAAGAGAAACCATGTGGAAATTATAAAGGCGTTGAAGACCATATTAATAAAAATTCATATATCAAATTGAATAAAGACCCCCTTGACTGGGTTCATAAGAAAAACCAAGGACTAAATTTCCATCTACAAATGGGCTCGTGCCTACAAATACGTGCAATTCCAAACCATGTAATGAGGCCCATTATAGACTATATAAAGTCTCCAACTTACAGCTTTGCTTCTGGGCCGCTTTAAATAAACTTGGAAATGCTAACCTTGGAAAATGCTAACACTATTAGAAATATCATAGAACTGAAAAAAACAGATGCCAAATCATCCGTGATGACCATAAACTAGTTTATTTTGATGTTATTTCTCTTTTTCCGAGCACTCCAATAAAAAAAAACCTTGGATGATTGTCTTCATGAAAATGATATTACAATAGTCAAAGTCAAACAGATTATACACACAACTAAATTAAGTTGTTACAGCAACTTCTTTCAATTATCATTTTCACAAAACGGAAGATGCGCATATGGAATGTAATATTAATCCTTTTCCAATTGATTTATATCTATTAAATAAAGCATATACCACACCTTCCTTTGTTTCCAAAATTATAGTTTAAACATGTTAATGGCGTGTTTGCTGCATTTGATAATGGGAAATGTGATAATTATGGCTTTCTAAATTCATAAATAATGCTATTTTCTTTTATAATGCTTACAATTGAAATTGAAACCAACGGATCAGTATCCTTTCTTGATATAAATATAATTAGAGACAAGAAGACGAGAGAGGAGCCAACAAAACTGTGGACAGTTCTTGAATAGTGAAAAGGCCGTAAAAACCACTCACGCTGAAACTAAATAATTCACGTCGAAGATGAAGAGTAGCTCCCGAAATGCGCATTCGTGCTAATACAGTTATTTTTTTTATTATTCACATTGATTTGTGGTTTATTCGGCCTTCTCACTATTCAGTCATTAGAGACAAAAATAAATTTAACTTTGAAATTTATAGAAAAACTAATTCCGACCATTGTTAGTCCTATAAATTTTATCATAATATGTTCCGCCAGGCAACAAAAAAGAGAACTTAAATTCATTCAACAGATTACCAAGTAATTTATATCCATGTTTACGACACCCTAGCAGCAGTTTTGACTGTTTAATTAAAAAAAACGCAACAAAAAATAAAAATAAAAATAATAAATAAATAAGTTATCATACATGAAACGACCACTTTGAAACTAAATTTTGAGAAGAGAAACCGCGTGCGTCTACCTTATAATAAACGTTTTATAATAAAAGTTCTATAAAAAAGTTTTCGTAATTACTCGTATAACGTCAATGTTGTGCATAAAGCAGACCATAGTTGAGGAAATTACTTTTACTCCCAAATAAATTTCCTTTTGAATTAAAATCTGGCATATACCTATTACATGCTCTTCGTGTGATCTTCACAATGTATAGAACAAAGCAAAAAATTTAAAAACTAGAGCTGAAGTACACTTTTCACATTTCAGAAACTATAATCCGGATACATTCAACTTGCTCAACATATTAATAATAATTAATATTATAAACTGGAGATAAGCCTCTCAAGCATCAGGTAAAGATTTTTCTATCGAAAAATGGAAGGAAAATTTCTGCGACCTGGGTTCGACCAACACCATCTAGACAGAAGGCCTGCGCACAGAAACGTCATACATTATTACATCACACTAAAGCGGCTATTGTTAATCGTATTTCTACCAATAATAAGCCCTAAATTTAGCCGCTTGTGAGTACTAACCAGCACTTGTTATAATTTTGACTGCGTAACTCGGAAACTTCTCGTTGGAATTCGATCAAATTTTAACGGTATAACCAGTCTTATATACCCTGTTATTCCTCCAAAATCTAGGCTTTACAGAACCTGAGTTATTAACTTGTTGATCTTGGTGGCGGTATTTTTATTTCTGTTATCTCAGTTATCGTTCAAATTCAGACCCATGTTCATAGGACTTTTACTGTTTACCTTGACCTCTATAATACCCCCTTAAATTGTTTTACACACGATTTGAATCACCCTGTATTGTTTATCTCTAAAGATATTGGCTTTACCTAAAATATTCAGTGTTGCTGAACTCTTACTATTTAATCTACTAGTATAACGCAACAAGACACGTTGAGGCTATCAGCAAGGATGTTAAAGATAATAGAATAAGATAATTGTCCAAATTTATCTAGTGAAAGCAGCAGAAAACTGTTATAAGAATTAGACAAGAAGTTGAAAGAAACTTATTCCTAGTCCAATAACGCAGGCCAACAAAAAACTTTTTTTAAATCATCTTTAATGTTAGGAGCTGATTCTTAGGCTATACGTTTTTTTATGCTAAATCCGTATCTGACCGTACTTCTTTTCTATTACCCACAGATTTCTTGTTTTTCAACGAAACACACTTAAATTATTCAGATTTTGAGGCCTGATAAATTTCCTTGTGGCCCCAAAATATGGACACTTTAACATTGCAGCCGCTTCTCTTCACACCCATTACTTTAACATTGAAGTCTCTTGGAAACGTGAAAACGTGACGTGATAGAAAAAACTCTAAAAGCAGATAAAAGCAGATTCGGATTCAGCACATTAAAAACCACAAGAATAAAGTCAGCTTCATTCAAGATTAAGAATAAAGAAATAAAAACACTCTTTAACCACAACAAGAACCACAACAGTGGTCTCACTGTTTCCCAGTGTCCCCATCCCCGAAACACTTGGCTTTCTCAAAAACATTTTGCCTAAAAACAACGTTCCTAAGGTCAAGATTGATGAATATCTAAGATTAACCAGATTTTGCGTAAATAATTCTTGTTGTGGTTAAAAAGTGTTTTTATTTCTTTATTCTAAATACTATTATCTACATTTTTCCCTTTATTATTTTTTCTGTTTTTTAGCCTTTGTTATTTCACACCGTTATAATATTGTGCCAATTCCCTGAAAAATTTTGTTTATTCATTCAAGATGATTTTTCATTGCTGGCCTGTGTAATTGGATGATCTAAAATTGTTTCAGATAAAGCCAGTTGAGAATGCGCGAGCTTGCATTACCAAAACAACGGATTTAAAAAGTTTATTGCTGATATCTGTGTATCTTGCATTTTTGAAATTGACTTCTGAATTCGTAAATCAAAAATTAGAATAGCAATGACTCAAAGAACCGATCCTCTTTTTTTTTTTTTTTTTTTTTCCATCGATAAAATTGAATTGAAAATCGAAAGACCATAAACTAAAAAATTTTATTATCTTGGTGGCTACATCTCCTTTCGAACCCGGGAAATTCCATGGTTCGATTTCGTTGACCTGCAGAGACGGATTTAGGGGCGGCTGATCGGGAGGCCGCCTGGGACACCAAATAGTTTTGTCACATAGGGTTTTCCCGGGGCGTACAATTATATTGGTCCGTTCCTGTTGAGCTCTATACCATTATAAACGACTCTTCGCATTACTCTGTTGATATGGGGCTTATGAATAGCAGCACAGCCACGGAACCTATGGTCCCCATTTCTAGGCGAATGGTGATTGTATTGGCGATATTTGAAGTTGCATAGACATATACACTCGCATAACCAGTTTCACAATTAAGAAGTCTGTAGGATCTGAAAAGTACTATATTTCTGATACTGAAAGTGCTGTACTAACTTAAAATGCTGAAGCAGGGCAAGCAATAGTAGTAACACATGCCTAGGTAAAGATGCCGAGGTGAAAAGGTAGCCGACATACTGCGAATAAGATTGATATATTATAATTATATAAATTATAGGCACACTCTAACAATATACTAAATGCACAGAACATGCTATATTATTAATTCAATCGGCAATTAATCGTCGGATGCAGTTGATGTTTCTGGGACTAAATATGGTCTAGAAATAAGCACACATAATTGAAATTGTTAGGATATACCATATTAACATTCATGAATTCAATAATTAACAAGACAGGTGATTCTCGAAAAATGTCGCCCTATTAAATGCAATATGTGCACTATACGAGACTATTTTTAGATATTATTTCTGAAATGATTTTAAGAAAGCGAGCCCAGCTCATAATTTCAGTGAAGTTTGGCCGACCCAGGAGCCGCGGTAGTAGATTCTTGGAGCTCAATAACGAAAAAAGTTAAGGACGGACTCTGAAATTGTCGTCTTTTCCGATCTCAAAGGAAGGATTTATATAGATGAATCCCAAAAGTAATTTATTCTCTAACCTTTGACGTCTATATCCTTACATTCACGAAGATTCATTTATACGCTTTCAAAAAAACGTGAAATCATTTATTTCAATATTTGAACTTGTCTACTTAAATTTTTCAAGACTTTTATGTGAAATCTCACTCTGAACTATCTTCCATTAATCTGAGTGAAACTTCAAAATATTTTCATTTGAAAAGGATGGAGGGCCCTCGTAAATATGCTGAGAAATGTCTTTTCTCGGGCATTGCGCATTTCACTGAAATACGCTCGTGCTCTTTATGTAGCATTAAATTGTTTATCTTTCGCAAAGATCATTTCAAAAACATCTGAATCCCACAATCTGTTTTCACAATTTTCACATTCGGCTGGTTCTGTGAACTACGTCTTTGTTGTAGCCTTCTAATTAAACGATATTTACGAAATTTATATCCTTGTTTACCTCTTATTCTCATTCCTACTCAGTAAATCAGCTGCTTCTGTTTGTTTAAACACCTTTCTGGTGACCATTAATTCCTCAATTTATATAGGCCACTTAAATGCTGCTTTTCTATGACAAGTACCCGATGTTCTTTTCAATTCATACCGCCTTTACTAAGAAACGAATAAGAAACGAACATAGAGAGATTTCATTTCCCTGTGTATACCTCAGAACATCTAAGTGCAAGTGAAAATAATAGGAGGCCGATGTAATAAACATTTATTTAGACTAGGTTAAGCAAATTGTGAGGAGCGTGTTTGGCCAATTAAAGACTTCTCCAGACACACAAAAGAACCTCACTTTAGTCCCTATTCGGTATAACTGAAAACAGGATTCATCTGATCACATGAATTGGCACCACTCTGCAGAGGTCCAGCTCTGATGTTTTCTGCATAGTTTTCGATGAAAGGCTTGAACTGTGGGAGACTTGTAAGGCAACGGCTCCTGTAACCTGGCGCCGCTCTGTTCACTCACTGACATTTTTGAGGTTCCAACATTGAATCAGTGTGAGTTATGCACCACTATTGCTCGGAAGAAGCTTATACAACCTCCTACTTTGATGATTGCCTATTTATATTTGCTTAGTTTGGGTATGTTACACCTGGGCGGGAAGTACCAATTAGACAAATGTTACCATAATTAAATTTTTTGGTATCTTGTTATCAACGTTTAATCAATTTTATTTTATAATTAATATAAACTGGATATTTCAAAATATCCGAACACCTTTATGCTTTGCTTCTTCTGCAAAGAGGTAAAAAATTAATATAGCCTGGGTCCATCATCTGCTGTGATAAAATTTGCTGTCAAGAATATACATTAATTTTAAGAATGTTGCTGTTGGAAATGCACGCCAATTTTACAATGATATCCACCGACTCGCCTGCATCCTTATTAAATTCGCATTGTGACGTCCATGGAAAAGCCCACTACTTCGCAGAAATATCTGAACATTTTTGATCATATATTGTAAACTCAATTTGATATTGATTTTACTGATACTGATATAGACAGTAGAATATATTTTTTGAAGCTCACACGTTTACTAATCCAGAGGCTCTGACAGGTAGGTTTCAAATGATATCAATTGAACCCTTACAATACATAATTGGGAAATGCAAAACACAATGTTTCTGAACGATTTCGCCGTGTATTCTTTAAGGAGGAGGACAATACAAAGAACTTTATATTCATTAAAGTGGTAAACTTTCTACGAGCATGAATATTATTAAGTACCATCTCATCTTAAAGCATGAGCCAAAGTTTTTTTTTTATAGAGAATTCTGTGTCTCAATTCAGACTCTTGTTGCTGATTTTATTGAATCTAGGCGGCCTCTTTTGCTCATTTTCCTGCTGGAGTTCAAGTACATACCACTTCTGATCTACGGCTACTTCAAGATGTTAATTCTGTTTTGATTATTGAAACCTTATTCGGGTGATCTCATCTCGACCTTTACAAAAGGCGTTTTCCTCCATCACTGTTAATTTAAAGACAATGCAAAATAATACACCTCTCAACCGAGCTGCTAGCACTCAGGCTTTGCTTGAGGTGCAGTCATCTGAATTCAGGACTATCCAGTGACCCGCAAGGTCCTCGAATTTGAACCTTTGCAGAATACCGTTGAGCGAAACATCAGAACCATGAATCTAAGGCCTATTTGGCACAGATTTCTGGTGAAGTCAGTGCCGCTATACAGGGTGTAACTAAAGGTGTGTTACAAACTTTGGGGAATGATAGAACTGGCCAAAATAAGCATTTTTTGTTCTATGAACATTGGTCCACAACTGCATTGTTTAAGAGTTATAGCAACTGTTCAAAATGACGCCCTTCAGCATCAATGCAGGCTTGCATTCGTCGCTGTACGTTGCAAGACACCCGTTGCAGCATCTGCTGGGAGTCCCTGATGTTGTCTGCTGCTACAGCCAATCGTGCGATGAGTTCCTCCACTGAATTAACCATTGTTTCGTAGATCAGGGACTTTCGGTGGCCCCACACAAAGAAATCCAATGGTGTTAGGTCCGGTGATCGTGGCGGCCAGGTAACTGGACCACCCCGTCCAATCCAACGATCGCCAAACGTATCAGTGAGGAAGGCCCGGACATGCTGTGAGAAATGTGGAGGTGCACCATCATGTTGGAACCACATTACTTGACGGGTGTTAAGAGGTATGTCATCCAACAGTTCAGGCAGCACCTCCTGAAGAAAGACGAGGTAGGTTTGTGCATTCATACGAGCTGGGAGAATGTACGGCCCAATGAGGCGATTGCCAACAATACCAGCCCACACGTTGACAGAAAATCGTTGCTGGAAGCGCCTTGTCGAAATGGCATGTGGGTTGATACGGTCCCAAACATGGATATTCTGGTGGTTGAAAATGCCTTCCCTGGTGAAGGTTGCTTCATCAGTGAACAGCACCTGCTGTGGGAATGCTGGTTCCTCTCTACAACGTGCAAGAAACCATCTGCAGAATGCCATACGTGGTGCAAAGTCAGCAGCTCCAAATGCTTGCACTCGTTGCATACGAAACGGATGAAACAGTTGGTCATGCAGAACTCGCCAAACAGACATGTGATCTGTGTTCATGATGTGTGCAAGCGCACGGGTGCTACATGTTGGCCTTTCGTGAACTCTACGAAGCACAGCTTCTTCGAATTGAGCGGTACGACGGGTGCGAGCGCGACCATGCTCTCCACGCATCACAGCTACACTTCCTGTTGCTCGTAGACGTCGCACAAGCCGAGCAAACATTGTGTGAGCTGGCTGACGACGTTGTGGAAACTGCCGTCTGTACAGACGACAAGCAGCCCTTCCATTACCATCTGCAGCACCGTACACTAACAACATGTCAGTGCACTCGTTAAAGGTGTAGTCCATATCCGGAAGCGATCACACACGTTAGATTTTTTAGTGTGCAGGATCTGCTTGCATGGTAATGTGATGGAGTGGTCATGTTACTTTAAAAATTTACATGACCATACCATAATTCAGAAAGGGGTGTGTCATAAGCCTGCATTGATGCTGAAGACGTCATTTTGAACAGTGGCTATAACTCTTAAACGATGCAGTTGTGGACCAATGTTCATAGAACAAAAAATGATTATTTTGACGAGTTCTATCATTCCCCAAAGTTTGTAACACATCTTTAGTTACACCCTGTATATACAGTCTGTTATTCGTTCAAGAGGGAGGATTCTCTAATGCCTCGTCCACTCACATCAGATATACTGCCCAGTCAGAACGTCATAAATGGCTCGTATAATATCATAACAACAGCTCTCCTTGTCAGATATTGCACCTGCTAAGATATCAGGGTAGTATGAAAAAGAAAATTTGTTATACCTGGGAATCTAGTAGGTCTCATGAGTGTGGCAGTTTGATAAACATTAGACAAGAACAAGTATTAGTTGATTATTAATGTGAATATCGTCTATTCCTATTTGGGCAGAGACGGATAATGGTGGAACGGCTATGTATCTCAATGTTATCAGCGTATTTCTAGAGTCGTGATATAATGAACTTGCAGAATAGATGCCGATTGGTAAGATGTTTACCGTAAGTCCCACAGAGAGGGAGAAATGGTTCCTTCGAATTCTCCTTCTACATGTTAGAGGAGCCATCTATTTTGATGATTTAAGAACTGTTAAAGGGAACCCTGTTCCATATTCAACTTTCCAGGAAGCCTGCATTTCAAGGGGCCTAAATGAGGCTGCAACTCATGAAATACCAATACAGCTTAGGCAATTATTTGCGTTTATCTGCATAATGTCTCAACCCTCTGATGCAGCCAAATTGTTCGGTAGACATAAAGACATTCTTATGGAAGACTATAAGAGACGCTTTCCTGATGGAGAGAAAGCTTTCTATATGACATTCAAAGAAATAGAATCCGTGTTGCAGACACATGGAAAGTCATTGGCACATTTTGAGCTCGAGGTTCCACATGGTAATTATGACGAGCACATCCACTCAAACAAATATTTTGACATAGACACCGAAAAAGCTCTATTCGAAGAAAAATACGAAATGCTAAATCAAGGATTAAACGGGCGTTCGAAAAAATTAGGGAAGCAATTGAAAATCCTAATTTAGCAAAACGTCTTTTCTTTATTGACGGGCCTGCAGGAAGTGGTAAAACCTTCCTCTACGAAACAATTATGCATTACGTTCGTAGCAAAGGCGATTTAGTTTTGCAATGTGCATTTACGGGCATAGCCGCGACATGCTTGAGAGAGGCAAACTTCTCACAGCCTCTTCAAGCTCACTGTCCCAATTAACGAAGCATCTACCTGTAATGTTCGACATAGAAGTGATACAGCAAAAGAGCTGAAGAAAGCAAAAGTCATCATTTGGGATGAAGCACCCATGGCCTCACATCATTGTGTTAATGCCGTACAGGAAACTTTTCGCCGAAGGCGCTTAAGTCCCTTCCAATACACCATTTGGCGGTGCCGTCTTTCTCTTCGGTGAGACTTTAGACAAATTCTCCCTGTTATTCCACATGGGAGTAGAACTGAAATAATTTCGTCATGCATGATTAAAACTTGGAGATGGACAACTTCAAGAGCTTGGATTCGAAGAAGGATACTTCGAAATTCCTCCAGTATGTGTTGAAAATGGATGCATTGTTGATGCTGTCTTTCCTCAACTCATCCAACCTGAAGATAACAGCATCGCAAATCGTGCGATCTTGAGTCCAAAAAACCACGAGTCTCTTCAACTGAATGAAAATGTCCTTAGACGAATTCAGTCTGACTTGAAATGCTACACGAGCATAGATTCGATTCAGCAAGATACGGCAAATGCCGAGAAGGTAGAAAACTATCCTACAGAGTTCTTAAATAGCTTAACTCCCAGAGGTATGCCTTCTCATAGACTTAACTTGAAAGTTGGTGCAGTAGTCATGCTACTAAAGAAGCGGTCTTTGCAATGGCACGATAATGATTGTGAAGCAAATGATGTCAAAAGCCATTGACTGTGAAATACTGACAGGATCTTTTAAAGGTACCAGGGTATTTATTCCATGAGTCATTCTTGCACCAAGTGACTCTGAACTTCCGTTTATATTAAGACGAAAACAGTTTCCATTGAGACTTTCTTTTGTAATGATGATCAGCAAAAGCCACGGACAAACACTGGATTCACTTGGCATTTACTTGCCATCTCCAGTATTCAGTCATGGTCAACATTACGTTGCATTTTCAAGAACACTGTTCGAGACAGTCAGGGTAAAAGTATTTGCAAGTGACGAACAAGGCAACTTGAAGAAAGACCACAGAGTTTTCACTAAAAATGTGGTCTACAAAGTATTTTCTTAATAATTTAATTCATTCATTGTTATATAATGTGGTTTGTTGCAATAAATTTCTTTCGAACAGTATCCAAAACACCTACACCAAATATTGATTATTCAGTTGCAATGTTATTCCTACACTATTCAGCAGCAGGGTGGCTGGTACCAACATCTCCTAAAAAAAGTCAGTGTTAATTGTATATCTATCAATAATAAGCCCTAAATTCTGACTTGTTATGATATAGTAAAAATGTATGACGATTCCGTACACAGATTTGCTTTCTAGGGAATGTTGCCGGTATCCTGTTACATTAAAAATCATTGTTAAAAATGAAAATCAAAAATTATAGGTTTTTGATAATAGTGATCATAAAAAGGAATTTGACTCATTACTATTTATATTTTGAATTTTGTTGTAGATACAAGAGGAAGCCTACAGGTTGGTATTGGGAATATGGAGATGCTAGTATATCGGAGTAGTCTGTGTATATCGAAGTAGTCGGTGAATACTAGAACTTTCATTAACTTTAAAATTACGCATTAAAATAATTATAACAATAGTATTATTGCTCCACTTTGCCTCCTTTCTGGTCCTTATTATAAAGAATAAGCAATTTTGAAAGATTGACTCCCTTCTTGACTGTTTTTGTTAAGAAGGCAAATAATACCTAATAATAATTTTGTTAACACTTAACATGCAAATAAGCGCTTTTTATTTTGAATAATCGTTTACTCTCAAATTAGAAAATATTTTTAATCTTCAACGAGGCTGAATCGACGTCGAGGGAAGAAAAAATAAAAAATGCCCAAAAAACCGAATTCGTCACGTGAACTCGAGAATGCCGTGGCTGCCTGCACACCAAATTCCCTCGTTATTATAGGTGGTTATCTAGTCGTAGCCAGCTGACGATAGTAATACTATAGCGACACGTGCATCTATCTACACATGGAACAGAACTCGGCAGATGTTAGGATTTGGGAGATTTTCCAACCTTCGGCTCGTTTTTAAAAATTTCTCTAAGCTAATATTAGTTCTACATTAGTTCTACTTGAATCCCAGGAAAATCGATAATTTGCGATTTTGTGCTGTAAAATTAAATTCCCACCACATGATTTTTTTTCCCCTCCGGCATTTTTTAAATTTATTTATTTACTGAATTCATTTAAATAAATATTTATAATCATGCTTGTATTTGATATTTCGAAACATTAACTTAAATAAATGATTTCTTAAGCAATACATTTCATTTTTAAAAATTGTTAATATATATATAATAAATATCCAAATATACATTGATGCTGCAAAACATTAAAAACTGTAGTTATTTTATCATTGCTGCAGAAACAAAAATATAAGAAAATACATAAATCTGATTTGGAAATGAAGTACTTGATTAAATCGTTAAATTTAATAAACTAAATTAATGGTTTTTTTTTTAGCAATTTGCTTACATATAAAGAAAGGTAATCAACAAGTATAAATAAAGGTAATTCAAAGTATCATCATTATCTAATAATAATTACGCAAAAAAATTTCCGTCTAATTATGAAATAATTGAAAAAAGGAATTCATGATCCACGATCTGGATTCGAACCAGGAACCGCGAACTATCCCAGGCTCGTTGCTCAAGGAATTATTTCGAGTTCCTGGTTCGATTCCAGGTCGTGGATCATGAATTTCTATTTTCAGTTATTTCATTATTTTCAGTTATTTCATTATTCCTTGACCTTATAATATTAATTTTTAATTACAAGGTTAAAGATATTTATTAATAAAGCAAACATAAAATTGCTGCGACAATAAGCTTGCTGCTGCCGAATCAAGCTGGAGAGCGAGCATAAGAATGATTTCTTAAGATTATTATAATAAGAAACAAGAATGCGATTTTAATTTCTGAATTTTACTGAATGGAAATACAAAGAATGTAATAATAACAAAACAATTATGTGTTATGAAATTGACGATATGGTATGAAATGCTTGCGTACGCGTAGTTTGCATTAGATTGTAAAGGGGAAGGAAAAAGTGCATCTTAAAGGTTTGAGTTTGTTCTTTTGTAACGTTAAATATGAACTGAATCCCTCAACAGGATTCGAACCCGTGACTTCTGATATTGAGGCAGTTAAAATGGGAAGGAGCGCAAAATTTTTCTGCTTCATTGAAAAAGATAATTTAAAATAATTTTTATACGTGAATGGGGCATGAACTTACGTTCTCGGGCATTATCGATAGATAGCTCACCGGCGAACTCAGCAATCTTGCATGAGTGCAATGGTCTCTCTTTTACTTTTTTTTTTTTTTGGACGGAGGAAGGAACCAGGAGAAGATGAGAGCTTTCTCCTGATAGCACATTCTGTAGTTCTGCCTATATCAACAGAAGCAAACGGCCGTTAAAGTTCTAAAAATATTTAAATATCAAGAGGGATAATTTCATTCTTCTCTAGCAATAATAATAAAAAAAATTCAAAAAAAAAAAAAAAAAAGATCATCAACTACTCCGTCGACGATGGTTTCTTGGCCGCAGCCTCCGCTAAATGGATAAGGTGATCGCTTCACTGCAATACCCTCCGGCTTCAAACATTCAGGGAAAAGAAGATGCAATTCAGCGAAAAATTGAATTGTTAAAGAGCATAATTGGATCATTCTATTTGATTCCAATAAAAAAAAAATGCTTTCTTTAAAAAAAATTATATTTTTGATATATATTATTTGCGAATTGCATAAGAATTGCTTAAATGGGATAATAAAAAAAAATTAAAAAAAAAGCTTTGCACAAGTTTATGAAATTTAATAATAATAAAAGAATCCAATAAAAATTTAATTCAAATACAGAGAATATCTAAAATTTTTGCGATTTTATACATATATGAAAATTTTGCGCATTCTGGAATTTGGGATGTTTAAAAATAATTAAGCACGGTGCATATTTCAAACTTCTCAAATTTTATGTTGCTAAATCTTAAGCGGAGGGGGAAAAAAAAAGTGCATAGCCTTCTGCAAAAGATGGAAAGAGGAAGAGATGGTTAAGGGCAATATGAATTATTTGTAAAGATTCCTTCCCCGAACCCCCCATTTCTTTTCTTCCTCATCCCATCCTTTTAGCTTGAGCAAGCCTGTGGAGGAATGAGCAGCAGCAACAGCAGCAGCAGCAGCAGCATCAGACTTGCTACTCACCAAGTGTCTCTGCTTCCTCTGCTTCTGCTGGTGTTACCCAGAGGGAGAAGCTTGCTCCACGTCTTTCCGATAAGAGTCGAAAACGAAGCTGATACATACTAGACACCTGCCGAACAACTTAATATTGCATATGTTTGCGCTACGATCGTTTCTAATGAATTTAAGTTTTAAGCCGCATTAAGTGGAGGTGAAATTGCGAGCAATTCTCATAAATAGACCCCCAGAAAATTCTCATTGGCCGCTTTCTTCACGCACAGCATCGCCCTCTTCTGGGGAATTTATAGAACATTTAAAGCAGGGGGACGCACGTAGAGGAGCAGGAGACAAGTGAGGTCACTTCCTGTTCCGGTTCTTCTGCTAGCATGTGAACGAAAGCACTTGTTAATACACAATGTCGTGTTAATCGTAGATAGCTAAGTTTATATCCATATCAGATATGGAATCATAGACAAATTGCTTCCTTAATTTTATAATTTACAGATCATTACATGTTATTTTTTTCGGAGAAATATTAGAAAGGGGGACTTATATAATCGATGAACTTTATCCGTATTTAATAATCAAAGTGCGATGAGGTGATATTGTTTTTTTCGTTCATTTAAATATGTTGCGCTTTCGAAGTTTATGGCGTGGATTGGAAGTTAAAACTTTTTTCCACAAGGCTAACGCCAGGTGTGGAGTGAGGCTTTTTTCTTCCGATGATTCGGATGGATATGGAAAAGACCCGAGCAAACCCTATATGCCACAGCCTTCAATCGGCCGTGCAATCAACATATTGAAAGAAGACTTTCAAAATATGGCGAAAGGAAAATTCAAAAGGGAGGAAAACGAAATCTTTCCCCATTATTGCGATGTAGCGATCATAGGAGGAGGAATAATGGGCTGTTCAATTGCATATTGGATAAAGGAGAGGGCAGGTGATGCACTCAGGACGGTCGTCATTGAACGGGATCCAACGGTATTTAAAAAAAAAAAAAAAAAAAAAAAAAATTAAACAGCTTTTGCAACAATAAATTTTCTTCTTTTTTTCCTCTTCTATGGATAATTACTTAATTAAATTAGTTCAAGCTAAACAAATTTATTTACACTGCTGACCATGAAAATCGCTACACCTTTCTATTCTGGAATTTTATTAAACCATCACTACTCGTGTATAAATGACCATGACCAAAGATGGATCAAAAAAAAAGGTTACAAGCAGCAGCATTTGAAAAGTAATTATTGTGGAAAGAAATGTTTCACCCCAGAATGGAGACAGATGTCGCTACTTGTCTTACAGAGTTTGTGTGGGTAGGTAGTGTCAGTTCGCAGACACATCAGAGCGATTGAAATGGCAAGACGTTTAGAAAAGTCTTGTACCACTTTGACACTTTGACAAGGTTACAAACGTGAAGCCATCCGATGCAAACACCCTGGCATGTTGAGTGATGGTGTCATCCTTTTGCAAGAAGCAGCCAGCCTGGTGCTTAACTCAAGAATTGCTGCAAAAATTCGAGTGGAAAGTCTGGAGCGATCCCTTATACAGCCCTGATTTGACATCTAATGACTATTTCCTTTTTCCGAAATTGAAGGAACACTTTATCTGGAACAAGGTTCTCTTCAGACCTTGATGTGAAAACAGCTGCCAAGAACTGGCGCAATGGGCAGGGACGTGATTTCTACCAAGCCAGGTTAAACAAGTTGGTCCTGCATTCAGATTTGTAGTCTAAATAGATTTGGTGATCATGTGGAAAAGTGATCAGCAAGTATGCCTCTTAATTCCCTTTTGTATTTTCTGTCTGTTGTTAATAAATAACTTTTTATTACCCTTGTAACCTTTTTTTTTTTGACCCATCCTCGTAAAACAGATTTGGGTGGTGATATTCTTTGCCAGCACAATGCTATTGCATACTGATTTGCCTCTTAATATTCAGAATTCTGATTAGTGATGGGAGTAATCAATGACTAGGTAATCGATACCTTCGATACTCGCAAGGAATCATGAGTACCAGTTACTCAAGTGAAGTAATCAATACTACGCTAGTGAAGATTCTAGTCACTGTGGGTATATTTTGACCAACAAATTAAAGAAAAAAAAAATGAATTAATATCACCGAGATAGATGCAGAACTCAGAAATTTTAATGGTAATTTTTTGAATTTCTATATGTGGCCAACTTCTAGAGTGGTAGAAACAGAGCAGTCTTATTCAGACCTGGTTAAAAGTAGTCAAAAAATATTTATGTTCTCCAGCAACTTCCGCTCCATCTGAAAGACAGTTCAGTAAGGTTGGGGATCTAAAAAATTGCAAAAAAAAAAAAAAAATAAATAAATAAATAAAAAATAAAAAAAAGAAAATCATCTAAAGCCAAAAAAGTGTCGAAATATACCTTTTTCTGAGTGGCAATATTGATTTCTGAAAATAAAATTATTTTCTAATGAAATTATACTGTTTTGCATATGTCTATATTGCTAATTGCTGTATGTGTATTTTTAATTGCCAATTACAAAATTAAAACTCATAGGTGGTATGTAAGCTTCACCTAGCTAAAGTCTGGATAAAATGCATAAAATTTAATAGAAAAGTTTTTTAATCCTCAAACTATATTATGTAGTATTGAAGAAAGAATCAAGTAAACAATTTTTTCTATAAAGTTAATCGATACCAGTAGTCGATAATTTCGATATCTTCAAAATAGTAATCGGAAGCAACCAATAAATAAAATACCTTGATATCGTCCATCACTAATTCTGACCTTCCAGCCCTTTTAAACACTGGATAAAGACTCCAGGCACCCTGTATATCGCATGTTGTAGTACACCATTGGTATTGCATGTGGTTTTAAATTCATTGCAAACGGATGACTCATTCTGTTGTAGCGATTTCCATGACCAGCAATTTATTTGGTTATGGTTGATTAAATTACAAGGTGTAGTAATTCCTCGGACTTGTGGAAATTCATACACGACTAATGTAAATAAAGCATTACCAAATTAAATATTATTTAAATCCAAATTTAAATTTTGGCCTACCTTCATCCTTTTCTGATGCTATACAAAGTTATTCTTAATTCCCTCTGGGATTTTATCAATGGATTTTGCAAAAATATGACAAGTCCGTGGTGAACCCTACAGATGCCTGATATGTGCACCCTTGGTGACACGGCAGATATGAGTCCTGTATCCAGTTCCTGCCACACATCCCAACATGTCACTGTCGATACCAGCGAATGTGTGCATAATCCTGTCTCCCTCTTTTATTACAGAATGTGGCTTCGTGGGTGTACTTCAGATCTGTGCACGATATGTTGACTTTTTCGAGCTCCTAGTGAACGCTTGTCTCATCTGGTCGACTGTCTCAATTTAGGTCCTGGAGTAGTCTCCTTGAATTTCTTGAATAGTTTTGTCCATCAGCACTTCAGTGTGATATTTCGCTTGAAATAACCATTGGACAGTTCACAACAGATTCACATTTCGTGAATTCCACGATCCAAAATTCCTTCTTTTCACCAGTAAATGCTGCAGTGCTTGTTGCTTACTGTTTTCCCTGCTCTCTAGTTGGGAATTCTACATGCACACCATGAGACCTGTTGTAGATACAAACTTGGAGAGATTGCGTATCTGTTGGTAAGAGTGTTTTTGCTGTATCTGTCATAGTTTTTGCACAATCCATTGATAAAACTCCAAAGGAAATTATCATGTAATTGACTGGCTTGGTGGCCAAAAGCAGCAAGGTGCAAGTCTTGTCGCTCTTGAAACCAGCAAGTTGCAGGTTTAAATCCTACTGAGGGTATGGATGCTTGTGCTTATCCCTCACTAACAAGCTTGAAAGATCAAGCCAACCCTCAGTGGGCTGATCCTCTGATAGACTAAATTTCCAATAGATCCAATGGTTATTTAACATCCTCGACACTGAAAAGGTAAAACAGGAATAGAAAAGATAGATAGGTAGATATTAAGTCCCATCATCCACGGTTTTAAAATACAATATATTCCAGTTATTTTGCCCACTGGTTAACCAGCACTGGCATTTTATTTGGGACGATGCTCAAAGAACAGAAATGAATAGGGAAATAAGCCTTTTTTTTTTTTCAATTTGGACAACATGTTATTTATTTGAGACAGTTTCCTCACTTCCTCTGTCTTTGGAGTTTTCAGAGGAATCAATGATTTGCTTCTCTGAACAAACCCAAAAAAGAGGCCAATCATTGTGAACTAAAAAAAAGTGGAATCAGGACATCAGCTCCAAATTGTTTATGAAATTTTCAATGCTTGGCACATGATGTGTTTGTTGTCTGTAATGGCAAGAAAATGCCCATACTTCATTGATTGTTGTCTTATAATTTAATCTTAATCTCCTATTTTGCTCATAGTCAACAAGCAAAGTCGACGAATTTTTTTTTTTCAATTAGTATCTGAATCGGCACGTTTAGAACTTTTACAGTGCAGTAAGTGTTGAAACTGTTTTTCTTGTAAATTTTTCAAATTTTGCATCTTCATAAAAAGCCATATAAATATCTGTCACTAGCCAAACAAATTGTGCAGGTATTAACAGAATATCTGCATGAAAAACAATATATCTGTGTATGTGTTAAATGCACACTTGGCTCTTGATTTGTTCAGAAAATATATCGGTAAACGCTTCTTAGCTGATCTTTTTTTACGTCATTTTTAACTAAACGCATTTACTTCATGACATTTTGTATAATTGCCTCAGCTGCTTTTTATCTATTTACTTTCAAAAGTATAATTATTAAATGAAGATAAGGAAATCATAAGGCTTCTTGAGTATTCTTTCCATAAATTATTTCTCAAGATTAAATTACAGCAAAAATTAGAAGAACTCGACCATTGGGGTTATTTTGCAAGGTAAGCTATCAGATCTCTATATATACACAGCAGATAGATATAGCTCCAAAATAGATATAAAAGGAAGGAGGTTCAAATTTAGTTGTCTCTCTTTATGTTTTACCAGGATACATGTTTTAAGTTTGTCTTCATGTAGGTAATTTGTATTCAAATCTTATATACATTTCAGACACACACAGTAGCTATTCAGTTTCATTATATTGATATATACTGATTTAATACATTGGTATTAAAGATATAGCACTAAGGCATAAAAATACAAATTAAAAAAAAAAGGACATACAACCCTTAAGTATGTGTTAAAATTTTGAAATCCATAAATTAGCAATTACTTCTAGGAAGAAAGTGTTTTCATCTGGATTAGATGGGCAAAATGGATGAGATTTCACTAATTTTTCGTTTAAATTCTCTCTATACATTAGTTTACTTAAATTGTTATTCACAATTTAGTTTTCATATTTATATATTTTCTCTAAACGGTGGTTCGATAATAAAGGAACACATGAAAGTTATGGGAACACATTTATTTGGATAAGTTTGAAAATCAAGCTGCACTGTAATAAATAATAAATATAAACTTAGAGATGAACCTCCAAACATCAGGTAATGATATTATTTGGAAAAATGGAAGGAAAAACTATGCAACTGGTAGAGGCGTCGAGCATATGATACTCGAGGTTTCTGGTTCAAATCCAGATCGCAGAATTTTTCCTTCCATTTTTTTTCAAATATTATCACTACATGGTAATGTTCATTTTTCAACGTAGTTGCAGTTTGCATTCAGGCATTTATCACAGCATTGTGCAAGTTTAAGCATGCAGTCACGATACTGTCCTTGCTCAAGTTTGTAAAGTACTGCTGAATTGTGGTTGCTCTTGGAATCCAATTTGTTGAGCAGTTTCATTGATTTTGATCCTTCGGTCTTCCACATCTGAATTCCATGGTGTGTGCACAGATCTCGGTCTTTCTCTCGTTCCTCTGGATAATCATGCAGCTCAGTTCGGCCTTTCTGTGAATTTCCTGCACCAAACAGACACCTCTTTTTGACTCAAAACATTCTCCACATGAACGTTCATTAATCTGCAATGAATCTCACTCTGATAAGTTTCTACCTAAAGAAATCGGATAACCTCACGCATCTCAATTTTGGAATAATTTTCTGTGACATTGCTTATTTATCTCGTACTATTGAACAGAGAATAACAATACATACCTTACTACTAGCACAGCTCACAAGACTGTGCAACCACTTGTTTTTATTATCGGACCACCATCGTACATCTGGGGAAATTAAAGGTTTTTGGGCTTAAGGAAATGCGTTGTGCTACATCGATGTAATTTACGTTCATTGTTAATTAATATTTAAGAGAAAATATACCCAATTATAAAATTTTAAAAAACTGCTTTTATGAATAACGATGGATGAAAGAAATGTGAAATGATGTTATTAAATGAAGGTGGTTGAAGAGGATGTTGGGCAAGGCATTAGAGAGGCATTTTTGGAAAGACTGGTTCCTTTCATTTTGTGATCATTTTAGGGCACTGTAATAGAAGGAATTGAATGCATTGAATCTTTCTGTGATTCTTAAGGGACTGGCTACTCAACAACAACCATTGAATGTTTCAACTGTAGACTGGTTAAATAGTTATCAGAATCATGTTTAATCCAAGAAGAAAATTGAGATAACTATCTTAGAATTGTATGAATGGATAAAGAACTCTTGGGAACTAGTAGAACATACAGCACTTTGGCATGGGATTAGTAACAAGCTTCATTCTCTTCATATATTGAGAGCAAGTGTAAAATGATTAAAATGTTACCAAAATTTGTGTTTCAAACCTTTATGTGTTTGCTAAAATCTCATCATATAAATAACCCATGAAGATAGTTAAGATAATAAAATTATTATATAGACAAACAACATAAAATGATTTAATTCATTGTTATGGAAAACTACTCCATTTGTTACTGTTAATGAAAAACAGCATCCATAGCAACTATTCTTGAGGTACTGTAAATGTTGACTCACTGACTTTTTTGGTAAACTTCTTCATGATGTGGTTTCCACCTACTGGTTCATCTAATTTGTAACATTCATTAGGAAAAAAAAATTGGTTTATTATTTAAGTGATCATGTGTGTCTTACTGATCTTCTGTTTCTGCGACTCCTGTATGAGTAGCTAGCTACTTTGGCAATTTCATTAACCAAAGGAGATTAGGGAAAAAAATGATGAAACAAGAAAGGAGAGCAGAATTATGTTTCAGAACGAAAGAATAGGATATTTCTTCATCATTTCCAATTTAATAACTCAGGTTCTGTAAAGCCTAGATTAATGAAATTTGGAGGAATAACAGGGTACATAAGACTGTCTATACCGTTAAAACTTGATCGAATTCCAACAAGAAGTTTCCGAGGCAATTTTAAAAGAAGTTTATGTTAATAATATATATCAATAATTTAAAACAGAAAAAAAAATTATGTAATGTAATTTCCTATCTATTCAGAGTTGATTTCGCCTTGTCGATGGATATGCAGTTTTGTGTTCAATAACAATCGAAAACTCGATTCTGAGTCAAATTTTAATTAAATTCTGACTCGAACCTAAATTAAAAGGAGGAAAAAAATTAAGAACTTTTTTTTTTTTTTAAGAACTTAATCAAATGCTTTTTCATCAGTCTACAAGTCATCTCAACACATTTATATTCAAGTTTAGAATTTTAATTCTTCATGATCGTTTCACTTTATTTGCCTTAACATTGCACATATAAATACTTTTTAATTACGTTGGAAATGCTGTTTAAATTCCTGTTTTAATATGAATTTAATATTTGTAGTTTTGAGCAGAGTATTTATTATGAATATCACTGGTGAAATTCATTATTATTTTTATATTCTTTTACATAATCATTTTTTTTTTTTTTTTCAAAACAAAAGTTACTTAATCTTTGATGGGTGAACATGTCAGTATTAAATTAATGAACAAATTTAAAGTAGTGTCACTATGAATAGTTCTAACTGGCCATTTGTTTATCTTTCTTTTAATAGTATACCAGATGTTCAACTGCATTGTCTGTGGGAGGGATGCGACAACAGTTTTCCTCACCTGAAAACATTGAAATGTCGATGTTTTCTGCAGAATTTCTAAGGAATATCAGATCACATCTGAGTGTTTTAGGTAGAAGCTCTAATTTACATACATGGAGTTTTTAACACCCCTTATGGGAAAATCTGTTATAATATTAATAAATGATTTTTAATACAAATGAATTATATGTCTTATTTTAGAATTTATTTAAGAACAAAGCAAAATATGAATAAAATATTCTCCAAACTCGTTCATTTTAAAAGCTGCTCTTTAGGGTTACACTGTCTATATTTTCATACATAGCAATTTGGATTCCAGATAATTTTAAACAATAATAAGGTATTAAAGGTTTGATGTAATCAAGTACAGTAAAATGGGGTTATTTTAGTACGATGGGTTTATTTTGATAATCGCTTCCTTTTTGCTTATAAACTCATTTCGTTGTGCAATCCTGAATGCACCCATAAAATTTATTTTCTTATGTTGGTAGCAAGATAATTTTTTTTTTAATGGCTGCTATCAAGTTTTTCATGTTGTGACGAGTTTTTGAGAAAAAAATTGTATTTTGAAGTAGTGCGGACCCTGGCCTTAACCAATGTACGTAAAAATTTGGAAATCCATTAAAAATACCACATTTCTATATTTGTTTTGTAATTTAAGTGAGAGTGAGGTCTCTTGTGAATTTCGTGCAAGTAACAACTAGTTTACAAAGTCATGAGAGCCCACGTTTGTCAGGCAAATGTAACGTGGGGTGTCATTGATCACGTCTAAGGGGCTACTTTGATCACTGATATCTGTGAGTAGTAGTGTGATGATAATGATCTAAATGTTCTTTGATCTCATTTTTGCGCCTTAATTAGCAATTAGAGACTTGTAATTAATCGATTATTTTGTAACCTATAAGATTTTGTGTTTGATTTGTTCAATTTTATCTTGTGAAATAAGACAAAAAAAAAATGGAGAAACATTTTTTTTATGCATCAAAGTAACCGCATTATCTTTATTGAACTATATTTCAAAAACCTGCTGGTCGATTAATTTTTTTTTCTGAAAATGTTTTGGTTTTGGGTTTACTTTTAGGTGGAGATCAAAAAAGTAGGGTGATCAAAGTAACCCCACGGTCATTTTAACTTTGATAGCATTGATTTTATTTATTTATTTATTTATTTATTTATTTATTTATTTATTTATTTATTTTAGTAATAACTATAGTAAAAGAAAAATTTGGAGAAAAGCTTTGGAAAGAAGATGTAACACCGATATTCCATTTTTTTAAATATGTTTTTCTAGCTACTTCCTTAGACGACACAGAGGTTCAAGTTTAAAAAGTGATCAATTTAACCCCATTTTACAGTACTGAAATGGAGATTGGAATACTTATTTATAAAAACTCTTTATATAATTTATAAGCATTTATACATAATTTATTGTTGAAACAAAGTGAGCGCCTGCTGTATTGAATCGATCGTAACAGTGGCATGTGCTTCAAGCCAGGTCCAACAATGCCTATATGTTAACAGAAATTGTCTTATTCATTCATCAGTTCGTATTAATGAGTTAGTGCTGTTAGAAGTTGTCATCGAATCAATTTTGATCTCCTTCAAACTAGCTCGAGCCTTGATTTACGTTTGTTAATTGGTGGAAATGCATTTTGAAAGTTGTTTTGTATGTTTTGAGAAAATCAATATACAATATCAAAATAGTCAAATTTCCAGAAATTGTGAAAACCATTTACCATTGCATTGATGTGTTAAATTTTAAGAATCATACTCATAGGATGACGTCTATTTTACTGTGTAATGAATTTGAAGTATCCACAGCCTTCGTATTATTGAGTTCTCATGTTTGTGAAATTATTGATTGGAAGGATTTTTTTTTTATAATATTCTGAAATGCATTATTAGATTTGTTTATAGATGTACTGGTGGTATTGTATTTCTTTGCAATAATTAATAAGATTCCTTTAATGTTTATTATTATTATTATATTTTTTTTTTTACTTTAATTATTTTTAAAAGCATTATTTTTTGAATCTTAGACATGGACCCTCCTGAAATCTTCTTCAATCCACATGGTTATTTATGTCTTGCAACTGAAGAGGGTGCAAACCAAATGGAAGAAAACTTCCAACTCCAAAAGTAAATGTTATGATGAAAGCTGTCCAATCTCACTGTATTTAGTAATCAGATATTTTTTATTATAACATCTACTTATGCTTAAATTTTGTTTTACAGAAAACTTGGTGGGAAGATTGAACTTTTGAGTCCAGATAAATTAAAAGAAAAATTTCCATGGTTAAATATAGATGGCATTGCTCTTGGCTCACATGGTAATACTAAAGTCCAAATAAATTATTTTAAATAAATATTATTGTTTGAAATTTTTAATTTCCTATCACTTTCTGATTCTCTTTAAGGCCTGAGAAACGAAGGTTGGTTTGATCCATATTTATTATTAAAGGCTTTCAAAATGAAAGCTGCCTCTCTGGGAACACGTTTCTTAAATGCTGAAGTAACGGGTTTTGAAAGCAGCATTAATGCTGAGCAATATGTCGTAGATGACAGCGGAAGGAAACATCCAGTAGAACATTTAAAGCGTGTTGTGGTAAATATAATTTTGTATGAAACTTTAGATAACGAATAGCGTATAATATGCAAAGGGCCTATCATATTTCCACATACCTATTTCATAATGTAAAGAGCTTCTAGTAGATACCTTCACATGCTGCTTTAATTCACCAGAATGTTTGATTATTTTTTAAATAAAATATTTCTATACATATGCTCTTACATACAGGTATTGGACATTGAAACTGAAACACCTTCGCAAATAGCACTGGATACCCCCAGGGCTGAATAGAACTTTCTGCTAGGTAATTAATCATATGCATATCAATGAATTACGTGTCAGAGTTCTTGGTAGTCACTCCAGTAGAAAAGTTCGATAGTAAGCTTCAAATTGTCTGTGCAGAGCGCTATAATGGGAGACATATCCGACTTCAAAAAGAGGGCAGATTGTTGGCGCGCGTCTAGCAGGTGCATCTGTGTCCAAAACTGCCACACTTTGTGATGTCTCACTTGCTACAGTATCCAGGGTGATGTGTGCATATGAACAGGAAGGACGAATCATGTCCAGGAGGAGCAACTGCAGGAGAAAAAGGAAGTTGCTGGAAAGAGACGTCAGGACATTGACCAGGATTGTTGCACGAAAGCAGAAAACCACCGCAGCAGAAATCACCGCAGAAATGAATACACACCTGCAGGAACCTGTGTGCACGAAGACAATCCATCGTTACCTGCATAAATCCAACATCCATGGCAGGGTTGCTATACCGAAGCCTTTCATCAGTAGTACAAATGCCTCCAAGCGGGTTCAGTGGTACCGGACGCATAAAACCTGGACGTTGGATGACCTCAAACGCGTCATATTCTCGGATGAGTCCAGCTACACTGTCTTCCAAACAACAGGGAGGGTATTCGTCTGGAGGAGCCCCTCTGATGCCTACAACCCAGACTGCTTGGCAGCCACAGTCAAACACGGAGGTGGATCAGTAATGGGTGGATCAGTAATGGTTTGGGGTGCAAACTGTGCAGGACCTCTACCGATCCTTCCCAAGACGTGTTGCTGCTGTGCTGGCTGCCCACGGTGCCCCAACACCTTATTAAATAAAGATTTTGGATTTCTACCAGGTGTTTCAGTTTCAATGTCCAATACCTGTAGATATGCAAACGTTTAGGATAGAAACCCTTAATAAAAAGTTGATAAACTGAAGATAACACTTTGTTATTTACAGTGTAGAAAAAGAAGGAAAAATTATGCGACTGGATTCGAATCCAGAATTGGTAAACCAGATCCCCAATTTGAAAATGGGATCCTCCTTACCCTGAAACAGTGAAATTCTTAGATCGGCATTTTTTTACTAAGTAAAAGGTGAGAAAATAAATCCCCGATTCAGTTCCAGGTTGCAGACTTCTTCCTTCCCTTTTCTTTGTCGTAATTACCATATTACTGAAGTGTTATCTTCAGTTTATCAAGGTATTATGTAGTACAAATGATCATCTACGTATTTGATGGTTTCAGGGTAAGGAGGATTCCTGACTTTCGAATCTGGGGCCTACTCTGCCATTTGGGCTAACAAATGACTTCATGGAAGTCCTGAACACACATTGCTGTTCATTGTCTGTGATAGCTCAGTTGGTTAGAGCAGCAACAGTGATAAGTCATGACCCTTGGTTAAGTCCAGGTCGTGGAATTTTTCATTCCCTTTTCTAGGGATTAGGACCAAACGTTAATGTAGTAATGGTTAAAGTCATTCAGTCAATTTAAAATGCCTCAAATTAATTAATTTATTATTTTTGTAAGACTTTAATTAACACTTTCGTTATAAAAATTTTCAAAAATTTTAAAAACTATTTGAGAAAACAGTAATATTTTCCCCTTAAGGTCAAAACAGAAGAAGGAGAGTACAAGGCAATTCAATTTTCTTTGGTCATAATTGCAGCTGGTGCACATTCAGGTGAAATTGGAAAAATGGCTAAAATAGGGACAGGTCCCAGCATTTTGAAATATCCTATTCCTGTCGAGCCAAGGTCAGGCAAGTTCAGAGAACAAACTAAAGTTCCAACTCGTATGAAAGATATGTTGGGCATTTTTTGATATCATTGAAATTCATGTGATTAAAAAGTTAAAACACTGAAGTTACCAAAATTTAAATAACAGAACAAAAAAAAAAAAAAAAAAAAAGAAAAAAAAAATCGGTGTCTCTAACACTGCCAATTTATCTCTGCAGTTAATGAAAATATATTTCATTATGTAAGAAATAAAAATTGTATAATCAACTCCTTTTATTGCTATTTTTTTAATCTTTTTTTAATAAAAAAAAATGTAACTCATTAATCTAGTGAACTTTAGATATACAAAAT
>JAHWFO010003124.1:7091834-7194519 GCA_023313115.1 Rhysida immarginata
GCATGTTACGGCAGCTGCTCAAACGATGCAGCATGCTGTCCTAAAGAGTTTGGATGAAGTTCTTTGGTATAGTCCACCATGTTGCTTAAACCCTTGGCATACGATGGCAACATCTCTTGGTGGCTGTGGAAGGCGACTGATCTGTCTTCCTATGGTCCGATTTGGTCATCTGGCCAGAGCAAGATATCCAGTCTGTAACCATGCAGCTGGTGCACAATTATACATTGTCCTGCTGGAACAGTCTTTCTTGGAAGGCAGCCATAAAGGGGATGATGATGGGCCTAATAACCTCATCTGCATATCGTTGACTGGTTAGATTGCCCACTATGAACACTAGAGAAGTTCTAGAGTCATAGGTTATTGCATCCCACACCATAATACCAGGCGAAGGCCCTGTGTTGCATTGAGTTAAATGTGTCTTGAACCGCTTCACTCATACATCGCCACACCTGTATTCGACCATCTTCTGTAGCATGACAGAAGTGGGACTCATCACTGATGGAATCTGGTTTGGCATGAGTGGAGTCCCCTCTGGTGTTCTTCTGCAGTGAGCGGTACACATCATCTTGGATGTTGAACATTAAGCCAAGCTGTGTGGATATGATAAAGAACAGTGCTGTTGAATTCTGCATGTTCCTGAAGATGTCTGAAGAGATGGCACTTGCTGCTCTTGCAGTGTGT
Organism: Rhysida immarginata; assembly: GCA_023313115.1. Taxonomy (NCBI): domain Eukaryota; kingdom Metazoa; phylum Arthropoda; class Chilopoda; order Scolopendromorpha; family Scolopendridae; genus Rhysida; species Rhysida immarginata. Next base: position 7,092,516 of record JAHWFO010003124.1, read on the forward strand.
CAATCTTCATTTGCATTTGTTATCCATAGACACTCCGGATTGATTGGGGATGTACTACTGATGAATGTACCTTGAAACAGTGTTGATGTTATGGCCTACTTCAGTGGCTTTACGATGATGTGTCCTGGAAAGACCATTAAGGAACCCTCTCTCATATGGGGTTAGCTGATGAAACATCCAGCCATGAAGCTGTTGAGGCATTGAAATGGTCTTGATGGACTGTCAGGATACAGAAATTTGCATCCAATATTGGAAGAAACCTTTGATAGGAGAATCCAACCACTGAAGGGTGCATGGTATTTGACGTCAGACTATCACACTCTTTGTTGTAGAATGTATGCATTTTTTATCATTTGCAGCTTATTTATGCTTTTGTGACAGCTTATTTATCATTTGGCTTGGCTCACTTGCATTACTGGGGAAGGGGGCATTTTTTTTTTATTGATTTTTGAATTTCTGAACAAAGCAATGAATTGAAACTGCAGCCAATCAAGAATACCGTAATAATTTAGCAACCATGAAATTTATGTTGATCCAGTTTAATTTTGAAATAAATGTTGATATCCATATGCATTTATAACAATCAAACTTTTTTTTTAGAATTGTTACTGTTTTGACTGCAGTTTATAATGAAGAGCTCAAGAAATTTAATGGACACATTATCAAATGATAAGTTAAAAATGACATTGCCTTTCATAGAAGTTGGAGTTTTATTTGTAAATTTTAACATAGATTTGATTTTAGAAAAGTGCATCAGTTTTAACATTTATTTCATGCCTAACAGAAAACGTTATGTGTATGTATTTAATTGTAACAAAGGCCCAGGACTAGATTGTCCTCTTCTCATAGATCCGAGTGGGGCATATTTTCGCCGTGAAGGACTTGGAGGAAATTTTCTTGGCGGAAAGTCTCCTTTACCGGTTGAGTAGAACCCCTTTTGGCTTTGTTTGAATTCCGTTAAGTAAACAAAATCTCCTGATGATGTATATTTTTTTCTAAATACAGACTGAAGAACCAGATATCACAAATCTAGACGTGGACTATTCTTTTTTTGAAAAACAAGTTTGGCCACTTCTTGCACAGAGGGTGCCTTGTTTTGAATCTATTAAAGTAATTATCACTCTTAGTTTACTTTCTCAGCTTTTCTTTTATTTTCTTAATATCAGAACTACTTTATTTTTTTATTCTTCCCTCTTTTTTAAAATTGTAGCTGAAGACTGCATGGGCAGGATATTACGATTATAATTGCTTTGACCAGAATGCTATTATTGGAGTTCATCCTTACCATCAAAATTTGTACATAGCAACAGGTTTTAGTGGACATGGGATTCAACAGGCACCAGCAGCTGGTAGGGCCATTGCAGAACTCCTTCTGGATGGCGGATTCTCCACTATTGATTTATCTAGATTTGCATTTCAGCGAATTGTAGAAAACGTCCCCGTGTTTGAAAAAAACATCTTCTGATATTTCTCCATAAACCATTTAGCCATTAAAAAAATTGCATCTTCATTTTTAACAAAATGTATTTTATAAGGAAATAAAATGTTATTGATTAGAAACCCCATATTGCACTGTCTGCCAATTAGAAAAGATGGAACACCGTATAATTTTTGCCCTCACATTAAAATATTAAGTGTGCAACTTAGTTCTGTTAGTTATCTTTCACAAGTTCGTAGATCAACTGTTGGAATTTAACCATTTTTACTCAGGAGGAGACAATCGAATGATCTTTATTCGAAAATTCAAAACTTTTTGACTATTCCACCACGGGTTACGTCATTTAGAAACAGAGTCTGACAAGGTGCACATTGAAAACTGCATACTCCATTACTTTAACTAGCTGCTGAAACATCCAGGATCCTGCACAAAACAAACAGAGAGGCTCTACAACTAAGAGAACATGTCAAGTTTTGTTCAAACAGTCCCAGACTGGAAATTAGACTTAATGATCAAGAGTGCCTAGGCCAGCCAAAGAAATTTCAGACTCGGATCTCGAACCAGTCCTCTCTAAAGAAATGACACAGACTCAAAAAGAACAGAGGTCAGAGTAAGTTGTCAAACCTTCAGATATTGATTGCACATGCTTGGAAAACTCCAGAAAGAAAGAAAATGGGTACTCCATGAGTTGGATGTTTTCAGCCGATTGCTAGGTGGAGCAAAATCTTTTCTGTACAAGATCGTAAAATGGATCTGGTTCAATAACTAGAAATGCAAAAAAATCCTGAGTCAAATCGATCTCCTTGTGGCTCAACACAACATTTACAGCAAGAAGGCTCTGTTGTACATGTATATCTAGTGGGATCAAGAAAGGGAATGCTATACAGATGATAATGAAGAAGGAGGGAAGAAAAATACTCTGAAACACAAGTTTTTCATTTAGTAGCTAGGATATCCCTTCTAAATGGGATTGCTGTACTTTTAATGTGTAACAGGGAATAATATGTTGGCAAAATCAAGATTTTAAAACTTGTTTTCCTCCTCGACTCAGAAAAATTTTCAAGATTTTCTTGATTGGAGTTTTAAAGTAAAAGGAAAAAAAAAAGGGACTTTGCCATATTTTTCACATGTAACAATAAAAAAAAACACTATATAAAGCCATACTAAAAAAAAAAAAACCCACCACATTTTTAATTAAACTTTATTTTACAGTAGCAGATACAGAATAAATTTTTCATTTTATTTGTTGGGGCGTTGGACCAAATAGATTGCCTGCCTGTTTATTAGCAGTTCGGGAAGGAGCAAACCCTAAGAGTTTCTGGATGTTCTAAAAATCAAAAAATAAAATTTTAAAGTGCCAAAGAGTTAAAAGTGTTTAATCTTTCAGTATACTTCTCAAATATTCTTACCTGTCTAATAGACATGGTACAAAGGATGTACAAAAATATGAATGAGCAGTCGGTATAATCTTCACCCAAAAGATTGCGATGAGAAATTCCTTGCAGCCATGAGATTGGAACAAATGGCAATTTTGCAACTACTCGACCATCAAATCTATTGGAAGGAAGAAAAAAAAAACTCTGAGAATACATTTTCATCTTAATTTAAAACAATTATTTTCATTTGATTATACTTTTAAACATTCAAATTTCTCAAGCTTACGCAATAAAATCAACAAAATTAATGTATGTATTTGTTAAAGTTTCTTGTATGTGTGAAATCCTAAAGGCTATTTAGAGACAACTATTTTCAATGTGCTAGACAAGCAAAAGGAATTGGCCATAATAAGACTCGATGATTTGTTCATTAGGGCTAAAAAATAGGCAGCTTCATAAATTAATATAAATAAATCAAAGTCAGGAAAAGAAAAATAAAAATAGCAACAACTGATGACAGGTAATTTCCTTTGAATACTAAAAATAGCATACTGACTGGTTGCTAGCTGGACAGTGATTGTTTAGCTGCTCAGTGGACTCAAGTTTTCAAAAATTTTTAAATATAAAATGTTATCCCTATCTTCTAAAACTGAAGACAAATTTAGTAGAAAATGGTAATAATCTAAACAAAATATAAAGCAGTGAAAACATTCGGCATTCCACCGAATATTTATTCATGATTCTGAAAAACACAGAAGATTTAAAGAGAAAATTTGGTGATGGTGCATTGAACATCAAAAAGAAACGGTTTCGAGAAGGAGTCCATGCTGATGTGAAAGCAACTCTTCTTAAATGATTTGAAGAACCTAGAGGAACAAAAAGTTCCAGTGATTGGGCCCTTGATAAAGGACAAGGCTTATGTTTTGCCAGCCAGTTAGATAAAAATAATTTTAATGTGAATAACAGATGGTTACATAGATTGCCATGGAGTGTTTTAAAATCCATTTGAGCTGAAAATGCTTCAGTGGATGATGTAAACCTGAAAGTGCTGTAAAACCTTTAACTTTTGTTTCTCCTCATAGCAGTATGTAAATAAAACGGTATAAACCTGAATATAACAAGAGTTTTTTTGTTTTTTTTTCAAAGTTGGAGGGCAAAAAAGGGAGGTGTTATTAAGTTTGCGTATTTAAAAATAAAAAAAAAATTCTCACTACTTAATGTCTGGAGATCATTCCATGACACTAACTGACAAAATTAGACAATGGATTTTAGATTCTTGGAAAAGAATTTATATTGATTCTATAATAAAAGGATTCAAGAAATGCTTTATCTACAATGCAATGGATGGCTGTGAGGATATTCTTTGGGAAGACAACAATGAACCTGCATACCGATATGAAAGATCAGCTTAATAGTTCAAGCGATCTAAAATACTAATGCAAATAATGTAAATAGAGCAAATAAAGTTATGAAATTTCGATTTCCTTATAAAACCTTTTTTCCAAAAAATGCCTTGCCAAAAATAGGAGTCATATTACCGTATATACTCCCCCAAAAATGACTCCTAAAAACCCAAAAAAAATGACTCTACTTATGCACGAGTCAGTATTGATGAAAGTTCTTAAAAGCAGAGGTCTGTTATAGTGGCGTGCTCTTATAAGTGGAGTTTACAAAAAACTAAATAATAATCAGTTTAGAATTCATTCATTAACTTTTCCAATAATGTTTTATACAGAAAGCTAATACGGTTACAATGAATATCTATTAATACATACTGTAAATATTTACTGTATCATTTCGAAAAATAAAAGTAATGAAAATGAGGCCAATGAACTAGGCTGAAGACGATGGGGATGATGAGTATGAAAATTTTCATTAACTTTTTGGAGAGTCAGATGAAGAAGTTATGTTTGATGGTTTATACACCCTATAATTTGTTACTATAAATTTAATCTTGTAATTACACAAAATTTAATACATGTTTTCCTCTCAAGTGTTAAATTTTTTTTTTTTGCCTCAACTTATGCCATTTTTTCACTTTTTGATTCAAAAATTGGGGGTCGACTTGTACACAAGCATATATGGTACATTTGAAGTTGTGTTATATTCAGGAAAATACAGTATATGAATACAGTATTAATAAAAATATTAATTTTAATTTCTTATTTTTAATTGGAAATATTGACTCTTGGCTAAAAACAGATATTTTTTAAGCCTACATTAATATATGGAGTTTATATATATAGTTCATGTTTTTTGCAGTGGGTTCTGCCATATACAATTCATTAACAATAGTGGATAGTTAATTATACTTAGCCATAACACTTTATCAAAACTTACATTGAATTGAAAGTACTTAGCAGAGCAGTGAAAGCAAACCCAATTGCAAACATAGATTTCATCTTGACCTAAGAAGAAAAAGCCATAATTAATAGCAAAGAAATTTAATTTTAAAGTCAAGTCATTCCAGAAAAATTCACTAGGGATGTGGAAAAAAGACTGCAACATTTAAAAAGTAGAACTCTGTTATAACGACATCAAAGGGACTGAAAAAAACGTGTCATTATAAACAAGTGTCATATGATTAGATGCAAATACAGTACTATAACAGTTACCCCTGTCTAATGATCAAGTCGTGCAGTTTATTTCTCCTTCTACGGGATAAACATTTGACTTCTTATAACAAACTTTCACTTTCACTTTTGAATATGCAAACGATGCATCCCGGGGCCAATGAAATAACAGGCCCAGCGTGGAAAAATCACCTGATCATAATAGCCCAGTCAACAATCCAACCTTCATTATTTCCAACAAATGAAAAAAATACTGATTGTTAAAATCCAAAATGGAAACAATGAAGATTACATTGTTACTTGGACTTCTATGGTCAGGTGACTTTTCCATGCTGGGGGCCTGTTATTTTGTTGGCACCATGCAGTCATAATAACGTACTAAACTTTTTTGAGGGCTCAAACTCTACTTCTGTAGGCGACCCAGCTGATCTTTAAAATTACTTTATATCAGAGATAGATGCATATTTGTTTGTTGTTATTAAGCAAGGTTGAAAAACATGTTCCTTATACAAAATAGGGCGGGACCGCAGGATATTAGACGCTATAGCCGAGGTGTCGTTATAAGCAAGTTCTATTGTATATACAGAGAAAAACTAAATGTTATTTCTTTATAGAGAGAATTGGAGTTATTTAAGAATTAGAAGGCACATCAAGAGAAAAAATTTAAAAAAAAAGCATCGTCACCTTTTACCTTCTGTCAATAAAGGAAAAAAAAAGTACCGGTAAGTTACCGGTAATTTGAACAACATAAGAATAATGAGCCTTCCCACCCTCCCTAAATTTTTAAAAGTCTTTTATTGTTCTTAGGTGCAAAAGAAACTGAAGCCTTGCAAATATCATGTAGAAAAATAGAAACCGATTAATTTTGGAATTTTTACTCCTGCCTTTGAAAAAGACAGGACTAAATGCTAAAACTGTTATTTGTAAAATTGTACTTTTTTTTTTTTTTAATAATTAATAAGCAATAATTATTCTGTTGAAATTACCATGGAAATTTCCCTGTTGTTATTTTTCAACCTTTCTTCTTCACGTTCTGGATTTGTAAAAAAAAAAAAAACAACAAAAAAAAAAACTCATTTACAAAATATGTTTCTTAAATTTCAATAAATTTCATCAGTTTCAATTTTTATTTACCAATTTTTTTCTTCTGGTGTTTATCGATAGTATCTCCATGGGCTTCTTTCTTTTTTTCTACTGAATAAATATTAAAAAATATTCAAAAAATCTTCATTTTCAAATATTCAATGTTTTATTTTTATTTTTTCCTCAAGAAGCTTCAAACTTACATCGTTTACTCTGTTTTTCTACTTCTGTTTTTAATTTTTGATATTTTTCTGTCCTATAAACCATTAGCCATGTTAAACCTTAAAAAAAAGTGGTTATAATTAATATTTGCAATATGATTTGCATTTAAAATTTAATAAAAATGTGCAAAATATTTCCAAATATAAAATTAAAAAGTGAAAGGACTAATACTTTAAAATTTAAACTTAAAACCTGTTAGAAACCCACCTCATATACCAGGTCATAACATAAAGTAATGAACGATTTTGACGTATAGCACATTATACTAACAAAACATATTTATTACAAATTAATCATCAATATAATTTCCATCATTACTTATGACCTCTCTCCATCTTTCAGGCAACTTGTAAATGCAATCTTTGAAAAACTTTTTTTGGCTTTGAATTGAAGGATGTTACTAGTTCATATTCCACCTCCTCCATGAAGAACAAAAGTGTTTTCCATTAAGATGGTGTTGAAGACTCCGGAACAAATTCAAGTCGAAAGTTGCCAGGTTGAATGACAAAGAGTATATAGATTGAATAACAGGTTAAAACAGAAACAACCCTGCATCTCTCTTGAATACCGCACATACCTAAAAGTTCTTGTAAATGTTGATAGATGGTTACATAAAAAAAACAAATGCACTATATTACAATCTGATACAAACGAGTATAGGCTTTCCCCAAATCAATAAGACCTAACATGTTATCAATAAACAAAATCTTAAAATAATTTAATATTTCATGCTTTGAAGCTATCCGCAACAGCCTTGGGGATCTATGAAAGGATGAGGTAGTTCACAGTCTGTCATGTTCATGCATGCATTGATACAAATGGAGGACATTTTGAACATTTATTCCGACTTGTGAGATTGCCACATTGTGGTATTCTATGAATTACATACCACCAATAGATGCAGTTTCCTTCCATTATAGTCTGGCATTGTTTTTTGTAGTGGAATAACTCATCAACCAAGCACTACCAGTCATAATTTTATATGATTTTTTTTTTTTTTGCTTGTCAAAGATTCATGCAGTAGAGTATGAGTTTCAAAGTTTACAGTTTGTTATTATTATTATTATTATTATTATTATTATTATTATTATTATTAAATGACAGTTTGTAGGTACGGATGTTCTGTAGCACGTATTTATGAGGGGCAGTTAAAATGTTCCTGGAATGACGGTATAGCACACAAATGGTAGGATTACAGCAACGCTTACCTAATCTCCTTCAAGGCAGCACCCTTGCGAGCACACACACATTTGTTCCATTGAATCTGCCATTTTTGGAAGCATTGGTAGAAGGCTTCTTGTGGAATCTTCTTGAGGTCGGGCATCGCATTCGACTTGATTCCCTCCATGGTTGCGAAACATAGTCCAGGTCATAGGTGAACGTCCATGACTCATCACTGTAACAAGTTGTTTGAATAACATCAGGTCCTGCGTGCTTTTGTCGACCGTCATGCGCATTTCCTTCTGATCCATGGTTAGCTCCATAAGAACAAACTTCTCACTGACGTGTCTCATCTTCAAATCATCGGACAAAATGGCATGAATGGATCAGTGAGAAACGCCAACTTCTTGCTCCAATTCTGTGATGGTCATTCTTCGATCACTTTAAATTGCGACATTGCAAAAACGATCAACACTCATGTCTACTTCAAACAAAACAGTAACGAAATGGCACACTGAAACCTGTAAGGCTTTATTGTGCCTGCAAGCAGAGATGCTGTTCTCCCGTCCACAAAAATGGAATCACTATCTTATTGCTCGTTTGCCATCCGTTGCGGAATCCCAGGAACTTTTTGCCTGTCCCTCGTAAATATGTGCTACAGAACACCCAATCTGCACATAGCACATGCTTTTTTTCTAATTTATAGTCCATTTTATCCATCTTGAAAAATAAATTTTACCTTCATTTTACCTTAATTACATTAAACTGAAGTGGGGAGTGAAAGACAATACACAAATCTTGAATATGTCAATGACAGAACTGTATGGTGTTAGATAATACAGAATATGGATTAAATATTCATATAGCCTAAAAGTGCTCACTAAACATACTCAGGGTGATTTAAAATGAGTGTAAATCACTTTGGGGTCTTGTTGGGTAGATCAGGTTGAGCAAATAATGTTCTTATGAACATAAATCATATTCCATAATTACAACAGATCCAAGTTTTATTACGTATAGTAGCGAATCATCATCATCATCTTCCCATAGTTAGGTAACCGTTGGGGCTAGTCACTGCTTCTTGTTGTAGAATCCATGACTAGCTCTTTCGTCTTTATCCTTTTACGGATGGTGATATCTGCACCCCTTCCACCCAACATGCTCCTTGAATTGTAGCGAATAGGTGAACAAAACACACTTTACGAACTTATTACTAAATGTAATTTAATGTGTTCTTTGAGCTTAAGACAAGCACGAAATTACGCCCTATCTTTAGAGAAGCAGGTTTGGAAGTAACGCACAAAAACCCCAATGTCCTGAAGAACCTTTTGGGGAATTATTATCTATTATCTTATACAGAAGATAGATTATCACAGAACGATAATCTGCAGCACTTACTCTTCGAGGGAGTTTTGCGCCATCCTGATGATCTTAATGACTGCTGTAAGATGATTGCAGCAGCCGAGACTGATGGCTTTACGTGCCCTCTGAAGCACGGGGATAGATGGAAATTCCCAGGTTTTCACTCAACCTGTGACTAGCCGCGCCCAAAGTTGCTTAACTTCACCAGTGCATTGAGCAAGGCGAGACAACTGGGCTATGGCTGCCCCCTGGGGAACCCCAAAGACATGACTCCAGCACTTTTACAGGCAGGAATCTACGAGATTGCCTGTAGTATATGTCCGAAGGTGTACCGAGGAGCCACTTGTAGGAACGTTAAAACGAGGTTCAAAGAACATACAGACCTCGCAAGGTTTGGCCGCCCAGATAAATCGGTGGTCGCGAAACACATGCTGGAGACAGGACATGACATACTGATAAAAGATTGTCGATTGCTTAGATGTGTAAGACACAGGAATTCGCTGGATGCCTTCGAAACTTTAGAAATTGCAAGGAAGGACCCGAATACATTGTTGAATGGAGATGCAGGCCCTATCGAAGACTCTAATTTAATACGAATGCTTAAATTGTCATGATAATTTCCTCTTCTTTTTTGGTATTGTTTTGATTTGTAATTAATTTGTATTTTTGTTTTTGTCAATTTGTTTTCGATATTTCACTAGTGCAACACTAGGAGTATTTCTCCTAGGTCCGTGCTTTTCTTCTGTTAAAGGAGGTTCCCTCTCACCATTGGTTATTGCTTACTGGTAGTTCCTAATTGGAGGATAGGTAACCTCCTTCCTTTATAAACTTGCTGTTAATTTACCAAATACTTACTTGGCATTGAATAATGAACTCAAGGAGTTCGAAATACGTATATGCGAAATAAATTTCCAATTGTGGTCATTATGTCGTTATCCACAGTCATTTCTGAACTCTCTATCCTGTATTATTGTTTTCTTTGTCTTTTGGGATTGATTTCAATTTTTGTATGGGTTTCCTAAATTAGATGCCCTCTTTTGCAATATTAACTGTACAATTACCAAAAACAGTATTGCTTATTTAAATTGCTGATGTAATAATGTTTCTTAAGAACTATTGTAATATGTAATAAGTGGCTTCTTAAGAAATAAGCATAATCGGTTTCATTTAAGTCCTTTTTCTTTTTTCCTTTTATTTTTAGTTATTTAAGTTCATCAGCTTTAGGCAATTAAAAAAAAAAAAAATAATAGGTCTCCAGTCTTTTGCTTCCTTATTGCAGTTTGGCATCTTTCTCGGTTTTATTCAATGCTATGTTATCTGAGCTGAATTCTAGAGTTGAGGAAAATTAAAGTCCATAAATTAAAATATTTTTTAATTGCCTTTAATTATGCATCACCATCCGCCACAATAAATTCACTTGCGATCATGCAGAATGTTGATCCCCCGATCATCAATGAGAAAGTGCGAGGAATAGTGAAAAAAAAAAAAAAAAAGGTTGGGTTACCAAGTATCTAATATACCTTCTCCTAATAGTGCGGTGCACACGGATATGAATAAAATTAGTAAAGTATCGCTCCACATACTGTAAAATTTCGAAGCTCCTCCAGTGCAGACGAATATCTAGAGAGAAAGGCCTACGTTTGCTCGGCCGTTTCGTCAATGGAGGGCAGCACACGGCTGAGGAGATTGATCGTAAGCAGTGGCCGTGGGAATGCAGCCAAGTGCCCGAGCGATGGGTGCGGTGGGAATAGCGGCCGTCAAGTTGCGTCGCCGTCGTCCATGCACAACACAGGTGTGACGTCGCAACATGGTTACCTGCGCTTAGCAGGTGGCAGAGAAATCGTCACGGGAGAAGAGTTAACGAAGATATTTTCGGTAAGAATTTAAAAACTTAGCTTATAACGTTGTAGATTTTATAAATTACTAACCCACTTTTCCAATGTTTAGAATATGAAAAGTAGCATTTGCGAGTAATGATTCCTTATTGTCTTTATTTTGAAAAAAAAAAAAATTATTAATACAAATGAATTTCAAAGGGGAATGATCATGGTGTTTCCTTCGTAAACATAAAACGTATATTCACTTTTTTAAGCTTAACGAAATTTATATGATCGCGTAAATCTGAAATAATCGCATATAATTTTAAAAGTATCTATTTTAAATTCCTTTCCCGTTCATACCGATCTAAAGTTTAAAATGACCCAAATGTGGATCTCCGGAGGAGTCAATGCACAGTAACGTTGGGACATAAAATTTGAAAAAAAAAAAAAAAAAAATGAGCCTTAAGGGGACAGCAGTGCGTTTTAATTCTCTTTAAATCGATTGTTATTTAAATTTTAATTTATTTTGAATTGAGATCTTTGCTCTTTGTCCGATGTTGCAGCATCTTTGGTGAGGAGCAGAGGCGGTTGACAAAATACCTGTGGTGTCATGAAACTGCTCTTTTATGGCCTCCTCATAAATAAAAAGTTTTGCAAATAAGATTTGCTGCTTGCAGTTCAAGGCGAAAAGAAAACGCAAATCAATATCAAGCAAACAAACAAAGTAAATCACCTTTAGGAAGTCCCAATTATAATCTTCAAAACAATTTAATTTGTCAACTGAAGAAATATGAAATCATTATGATCATAATTGTAGAATTCAAAACATCATTAAAAATAAAATCAATAAAATTAAAATATATATATATCCTTAGTTTAAGAATTATTTATTTTTTTCGCTTAAAGATCCTTAACTGGAAATGTTAAATAGCTGATTGAATATTTGTGCCTGATCAAAGAGAATATTTGTGTATTCCAGATGAAGTGAGATAAATTTTAATGGAAGTCTTCGGATCTTTATGAATTTATTATTTATTCATTCACTAAAAGGAAAGTGCAGCAAGACTTTCATTAAAATGAATTAGGCAGAATGAATTGCTTATTATCATATAATGGACGCAGTCTGTCGTAATGTCATTTTGATTGAATAAATCAAAACCAAAGGAGGATGATTTACAAAATAATTACACCATTTATTCAATTAACGAAGCCTGTATTCGTTGTTATTTAAAATTGCAAAGAATCTTCAAACTGAAAATTCTTAAAATACGCAATTGAAATTAATCATTAATAATAATCAGATTCTTTTGTTTGTGCTAAATAAAACACAATTCATGGTGTTAAATTTGAATTTCTTAAAATTATTTTTATTTTATGTTACTACTTTAAAATATAAAGCATATTGCACAAAAATTAATAACACGTATATTTCCATTAACCCAGTAATCATTGGGGTAGTAGGACGGTAAATATATAAACTCATGAGAGGAAAGATAGAGTTATTGTTTCTTTAATCTTTAAATATTGTTATCTAAAGAAATCTACTATGCTCCTTATTTTCAAGAAAAAGAGATTATCACTAAACCAGGAGATTGCAGAAATTTTTGATATGGTTTTCCTTTAAGGGTATTTCTATTTTGCAGAAACTGTACGCTTTTTTTTAACAATTTTGTAACAATTTAAAAAACATAACAATTCATTAATTTATTTTTAAAAAGGGGAAAGAAAGGTTATTGGGATTGAAGGACAGGAATTATTCGCCTTCCTCCCCACCTCCTGCATTCTCATGTAAATGAGAATCATCCTAGTGTAGAAGCTTTTTCCAAGCATCCTCCCATAGAGTGCAACAGTGCCATTCAAAGTATCCCTTTTCATGTATTACCAATAATACCACTGATTATTTTTTTTTATAAGATTAGAAATTTAAACGACAAGTGAATGATAATCATTTTAAAATGACAGTAATTTATTATTGTCATTGTATGAATATTTGCATTGATGACATAGGTATTTCATCATACATCATCAACAATCATACATTTAATCCATATTTAAATTTCTGCTTTTAAACCTGTCAATTGTGTCAATATTTAAAAGTTAATAAATGATTTATGAAAACATTCAACTTTGATTTTCTCTTTTGCTTGATTGTCTAACCCAGTCTAACAAATTTCATTAGAAATAGTGGTATTTATATAGCAAAACTGTTAAACTGAAATTATTTTATATCTAGAGAGGAAAAATATTAACTGCATTGTCTGAAATAAAACCTTATGCAGGATGAAACATTTGAATTTTCCTTTGATGGTCTATGGATTTTATTTCCTTTTGTACAGTTATTTTAATAGCAGATAGAATTTCATTGTCTTATAATAAAATTTTGAGATCATTTTTTTTTTTAGAGCGAGCACTATTGCACTTCTCTTTTGATACATAAAAATATTTTAATTTTCCCAATGAAATTTTATTCATTGTCTTTTCCAGGAATAAAATAATTAAATTTTAATTTGCATTACTAAAGAAAAAACATTCTTCTTATGACACTACAGAAAATGTTTATTTTCATTACAATTTTTTAAACTATTATAGGTTTTTTTTTTTTTCCCCAACATAAATTTCCTTTTATATCTTCATTTTTGTTTATTCATTGTGATTTAATGCTTATATAAGATTTAGTAGTTATTTAGATTTAGTCTTTGAAGGTGCATTTTTTGTTAATTTTTACCCTGCCCTTGTAATGCCTTTTTACATTGTTTTGAACTTATAATATTAAATAAATAAATAAATAAATAATGATTTTAATTACTGTGATTTTATTCTGCACATGCATAAAATATTAAATAAATTTTTAAATTTAGAAATCAATTTTGCATACTTTGCATTTAATATTGCATTTTTTTTAATATGCTTTATGATTATTTTTTTTTTTTTGTAAAAATGTTATTAATAGAAAACATTTAGAATTAAAAAAAAACAGAAAGAAAAGTGCGGGGAAACTAGATAAACAAACATAACTGTGGAAAAGAAAAAAATATATATACCGTATACTAGAGGTATTTGTAAGATATATGAAGGTTAATCTAAGTTACTGTAATCTTCATAAATTCCTCTTTATAATTTTTTTTTATTATTATTAAAGTGTAAACACCACTATTTTTTCTTGCAATGAGTCCTGTTGATTTCTTACTTGGGGGGGAGGGGGGGTTAGTAAGGTATTTAGAGAAAAATTAAGGTATTTAGAGAAAAATTCTTGGAGAGAGGCTTGTAGGGGTGGAAGTAACCTGGTAGGCATCCCCTCCTGAAGATATCCTGCACCCCTGAGTTTAATTCTATTTTTAAATTTAAACAAAATGTGTGTTCTCTATTTTATAAAGGCCAAAAAATATATTTACATATGTTCATTTTTATAAACATTGTCAGTAAAATTTGGTTTGACTAAATATTTAAATAGTATTTGGAATTTTACTATAGAAATGTGGGATTGTACTTTACAGAATAAACAGTGGAATTCTTTCTTCATTAATGAAACCTTTACCAAGCTAGTCTTAACAAACATAAGTTGGAATCACCCCCCCCCCCTTCATCCATCTTGTTGTAATTTTACAACTGTGATAAACTGGCTTTGGAACTGTAAAAATAAAAGAAGTGATGTGATGCAGATCCCATTATGAATGCAGTATGCACGAAATGACGAAATTCTTGTTCAGAATGATAAGTAAAGATTAAATTTGTTGTCAACAGAAATAATTTCAGAAATTATATGAAGTTAAGACTCAAATCAAAATGAAAGTGAAATTTTTTTTTTTTTTTTTTTTTTTTTTTTTTTATTTATACATATAATTAGGAATTTATGAAGAGAACATTTACTCTTCATAAATTTCTGATGTAATTTTCAGTTTTCACTCTCTCTTATTAGTTGTAAACTGAATTGTTTTAAATAAATATAGTACTTGAAATTAAGTGAGAACAAATATATTAAAATTAACTTATACATGATATGGATCTTGTTTTTTTTTTTTTTTTTTTTTTTTTTTTTTTTTTTTTTTTCCCCCCCAAGATAACAGCTGTTTGCAATTTCATCCTCTTATCTGGGATTAATGTTTATAGCCATTTTCTAAGTCCACCATTGTAGTAACCAAAAGCATTAATCCATCTTATCTTGCAAGGAATAAAATATGAATTTAGATTGAAGTTTTGTTTTTGTATTATTTTAAAGAGCATTGAGACAAATACGAGTTTCTTACACATTATTTATAATATACAATAATATTAAAGGGGATTCTTAGGTTTGTTTTCTTTTCCATTGAAAACAAACCAAGTGAGTGATGAATAGTTCTTCCCCCCACCCCCACATTTTGAAATGTTTTTAATTATTCTAATTGTTCCATGAATTTTTTATAATTATTCTAATTGTTTTAACTTGAATGTTTATTTAATTTAAGAAAATGGGCGATCTGTTTGATAACACATATAAGAGTGTCATACATTCTAATGTTTTATTTTTTTCAAATGAAAATTACAAAAAGCTAATTGAATTTTTTTTTAAATAGAGAAAAATAGTAAAGGACTTGAGCCAGGGACCTTCGGGCTATTGTCCCAATGCTATAACCATTAAACAACCATGGACATGGAAGCTGTCACTATCAAACGTGCCTTATGAGCATTGGTTAAGGCGTAGCCCCTTGTTCGTAAGCCAGGACTATCTCTGCTATTAAATGGTGATTAATACGAGGGGCGTTCAAATTTGACCTGGATTTTATTTTTTATAAAATCAGGGAACTACAAAACACACACACACACACACCAGTTATTTCTCAAAGAACTCTCCTTGCTTCTCTACACATTTTTCCAGCATTCTGGGAAATCTGGATACCGGTTCTGTAGAAATCTTCAGGCTGATGTCGAAATCATGTCAGGACAGCCTTTTTCACTTCCTCTTAGGAGCCAAACCTCTGCCCTCCCAAGAACTCTTTCAATGGTAAGGAGTCCTGGCTGCTTTTTTTCTTACTGCCAGCTTCAGGGACAAACTCAAAATTTCACTGTAGTAGAGTGCATTTATGGTTTGACGTTCTTCCAGAAAATCAACATGAATGATACCCTTAATGTCCCAGAATACGGTCGCCATCACTTTCGTCGCCAGCTGTGTCATCTTGAATTTCTTGGGTCGTGATGAGTCAATGTGTCACCACTCTATGCTCGCACGCTTGCTTTCAGGAGTATGGTGATGAATCCATGTCTCGTCGGTGGTCACAACACGCCTTAGGAAGCTATCACCTTCCCTATCCTATCACTGCAACAGCATGGAACAAATTTCCACCCGAGTGGTTTTTGTGAGCTTCGGAGAGTTGCTTAGGTACCCATATGGCACAGAACTTGTTGAATTTCAGCTTATCATGGATGATGGTCTCCACACTGCCAGTGCTGATGTTCAGTATTGAAGCCAATTTTCAGACATGAATCCACTTGTTGTCCCTTATCAGCTCATTTGTTCGTGTGATGATGCCATCAATGACAGCAGTTGCTGGCCTTGCCTAATGAGGTTCATTGTCGGTGGATCCTTGTCCTCCTTCAACTTTTGGCACCAAGCAAAGACGGATGATCGAGACAAATATGACTTGGTGAACTGTCTTTGAAGTTTCTGATGAATTTTAGATGCTTTCACATCTTCGTTGTGGAGATAGTGGCAGCTTCCATGTCCACAGTGGCTTATTGGTTATAGCAACAGGACAGTAACCCGAAAGTCCCTGGTTTGAGTCCAGGTCATGGAATTTTTTTTACTATTTCTCTCTCTTTAATTACCATGTTTACTTGAATATAACATTAGGTTTTTCTCCAAATTTAAGGAGGCAAATAATTGGGGTTGTATTAGATTTGTGAATTTTGAGGAAAGAAAGAATTGTGTTTGCCAGAGAATTAGAGGTTTTGGTTTCACCCATGTTAACGAAAATCACATTAAAGCTAGCGAATAGCAAATTAAGAGTTGCACATATGAAATAAAATCATTTCCTTAAACCGTTTAAAATGTTGAACATTGACATCTTGGTTTGGATGTCATTCCATGTGGTATGATCTCACAATTACAAGTTTTAGATGTGGTTGTAAATAAGCTGTGCATGATTATTTGGAGCAAGAATATAATAACTGGTTAATGTCTGGAGACCATTCCATGATGCCAATGGGCAAAATGAAAAAGCCATCAGCTACATTTTGGGCAGTGGATTTTAGATTTTTAGAAAATAATTTTTAGTGATTCTGTCATGAAAGGATTCAAGAAATGCTATATCTTCAATGAAATTGCATGGCTGTGAGGCTGATATTCCTTGGAAGACAACAATGAAACAGTATGAAGAAAGATGTAAATAAATGTTACAAATTATAAATCTAAATCTTTTTTACCTTATAAAAACTTTTAAAGGTGGTCATTAGGTCCTCTAGTGAATTTTATAGTTTTATAATATCAGTCCTGGAATATTTTGAATACCAGCTCTTATTTAGGGGTGATCAAATCAAGCTTAGCTAGAAATTATCAAAACTACCATATTTGGAAACTTGTTTAACAGCAGTCGGAGTTTAATCTGTTAGGTGGCAAACTGTCATGAGAGGATGCACATAATTTATTGAAGCAGTAAAAAAACTGAACCGAGGGTAGGGCTGACTTGAATCTTGTATTTACAATAATTAGTGTGAATATTGAAGAATGGAGTGTTATTGTAAAGCTTCTTGTATGTAGAAGGTTTATTTGTGATTGGCATTACTTATGATTATCAATAATAAATGAGGAGACATTATTACATTAGCTTTGTTTAGATTGGGAGATATCCTTGAGCAAAATGTTTTCCCAGTGTTTGGTAATGATCAAAATGTTTGGGGGAAATGGTAATTCTCATTATATCATTTCCAACATTTACTCTAAAACATGTAACATGTTAATTTAGTAAATTACTATTTCTTTGTGGCACATTTGTTCAGAAAGTAATGATTGGAATTCAAAATTAAGACTGTAATGCAGACTGAATTTATTTGACTTTCAAATTCGCCCCAGATTTTCTGAATCATTTGACTTGTCTTATCTGTTAGATAAGATATTATTCGTTGGATTGCACTTTCTTAGGATAGAGAAAGTTGATCACTGACGAAGAAATTTTTTAATTGGAAACTGCTCAGAAGGTTGAGATCAACTAGGGAATACATATTGATCTTATTTGCAGAAAGATGGAAGTAATAAATTTAGATAGAATTTCTTTTTGGGGTTGGTTTGCATCAACTTTTACTGAAAGTTTGACTTGTTAAGATAAAAAATGAAAGGGAAAAAATTTCATGATCTGGATTCAAAACCAGAGACATGATCTGGATTCAAAACCAAATGGGCCACTTAAAACATGGTACAGCAATAATGTCTCCAAACTCCCTAAAGACTATTAAGTAATTAGAATGGAAGCCCAATGATAGAACAAGCACCAGGTCAAGATTTCTTTCTTTCTTTATCATCAGAAAACTGATGAAAATTCATAACAAAATACCATAATTTTTGGTATATAATACGCATCTACTTTTTTGAAGAAAAAAAAAATCCTGTGTATAATGCGCATCCAGGTTATTGTAAACAAATAAGTGCCCATTGGCTTAGAGCTTTGCATACCATTAAAAGTATTGCACTTCGTATGATGACTCACGATGTGCATTCAATTTAAGAATAAAGAAATTTTCACATCCAAAATTGGAATAGTATGCATACTTTTTTATAATGCGCAGTGAGGATTTTTGTTTTAACTTTTATCTTGTATAACATGTGCATTATAGTAAGTATTCTATATAATGCGAAACATTTTGACCTGGAAAAGCACCTTATCTTATATTGTACAGAGGGTAGATTATCGCAGAATGATAATCTGCGGCACTTACTCCTTCGAGGGAGTTTTGCGCCATCCCAGTAACTAACGACTGCTATGATGACAGTAGCACCCCTCCGAAGCATGGGGGGGGGGGGGGGTTCATGATGGAAGACTGCTGGCGAAAGAGCAAACCAGTGGCTATCACCAGCTGCTGGACATCCAGCACTGATCACTCAGCAAATGGGTCAGACTAAAGTCCCCCAACAGCTGTGCCCCAAATAGCCGTCCCACCCAGCAGTGGTCCACAAGCCACTGGCTGCCACCCAGCCAGCAGCTGGCCGTGCCTGAATTTGCTTAACTCCATCGATCAGCGAGCTAACTGACGAGACAACCAGGTCGCGGCTGCCCCCTGGAAAAGCACCTAAAATTGTACAAGAGGGAAAAATTAGTGCTGCAGTGACTGGGTGATCTACCACATTATGCTATAATACTTACGGTATATACCAAAAATTATGGTAATAATTCAATAATTCTAATAGAGCGACCCAGTTGGTAGATGTGACGAGTTAGATATTTGTGGTCTCTGGTTCGAATGCAAGTTGAAGAATTGTTTCCTTTCATTTTTCATCATAACATGTTTACCTTATTTTGGAGTGTTATCTCCAGTATTTATCTACGGTATTACATTGTTGAAAGATTGGCTAACTGGTAAGTGAATACTGGAAGTAACCAAATTGATATCTAGTTGATTTGGAAACAAATGCAAAACGTGATAATTAATCACTTTTTTTTTTGTATTATCCAACATAAATTACGGCAAAATTTTACAAAAACAAATTATGTTTTTTGTGAATTACATTTTATATTTGCAGATTTGTATTTCTTTCTTCCTGCATCCACCATTTCCTCATTATCTGATATTTTCCTTATTAACCCACTTATTGGTTCCTGTAAGATTGAATAATCAATGCTCTTAATCTATAATTTAGAAAACTTATTATGCAGTTTCATAGAGATTATGATCAATTGGAGCCACTCCAAAGCTGTTGTTATAAATTTTATGAATAACATTCTGTACTAGATATTGTCTAATAGAAGTCAAAAATGAAAATTCTCAGTCTTCTAAAAACAGACTTTTAAGATAAACACATTCTTAGGGCAGCATAGTCTTAATATTGTTGGCTTGTGTGTTTCTGTGTCTGCATGACTATGTGTGTGTGTTTGTGTGGTCATAAAGATACAATACACATAACAGACTATATTAGCATGTTTAATTATTTTTTACTTACTTTTGTAGAATTGAACATGGAACCAAGTACGGAATCACGGATTGATAATGCTAATGAACAAAGGAAAAACTGGATTAAATTTGATGATGTGGAAGCCAACGCAGCTGTAGCCTCTTTACAGGATGCAAAAAATGCCAACACTACTACACTTTCAGTTGAAAACAGTGATCAGATTTCTTCTTTGAAGAAAGATGATTATACAGGAGCTGTCATCGATACAACTCAAGTACATGTCAATTTTGAGAAGAAAAGACATGCAGAAGAACCTTCACCATATCCTGTCCCTGCTCCAAGGACAGTTCCACCAACTATGGCTCAACGTAGCCATAGCACCCCAAGTGGTGTCAATGCTGCTAATAAAAACTCTGTGCTTTCAAATAGAAAATCAGAAACGGTAATGCAAGTGGAAAACCTGCCTAATAACAGGCCACGAGGAGGAGGGCAAAGGCTACAGAATGTGCCTCTTCAAGAAGTAGTCAATGGTGCAACCACAACAGGACCATCTCTCCGGCAGGATTCATATTCCATGAGACAGGGTTTTGGTATTATATCATTTTTTTTATTTATTATAATAGTGATAATTTTTAATAATTAGGATTTAATCCAAAAGAGGGTCTCACAGAAGGCTGAGGTCTAATAATGAGGATAATCCTTCTCCAGATAAACTTACTTTTGAAGACAAACAGATCAGGTGATAGAAATGTACAGTCATGTAACCATTTCTAGCACTAGTCTCTGTAGGTTATTATAAATTTTTGGCATCGCCACAATTAGTACATAGATAAAGCCATCTATATGAAAGGAAAACTTACCAAATCAATTATTTTGTTTTGAAAACCTTTAGAATGCAAGAACTGTGCCATACAAATTAAACAAGTGTAAGTTTTATTTAGCAAAGCTGCTGGCTGACTATTTAGAGGGTAATTCATAAGTTCTCTTGGGCTTCAGAATTTAATAGAACGGTAACCGTAACAAACATAGCAGACATACTCATATAACCGTAATAGGCACTATGGCATAGTTGTAGATTTAGCCGCTCAAGGGCAGTCATAATGAAAACGTGGTGTTCTTTGGTGAACACACAGTTTTCTATTTATTAGAAACCCCAGCATAAGCCCATTATTTTATGGAATCCAGTCAAAGATCATGTTTTAGTGCCATCCACTTTAGTCCAGCTGCAAGAGGGGATCACTTGTGCATCTGCTGGCATTGACGTCAGATGCAGTGGCATAGTGAGGGTAGATGGTGCCCAGGGCATAATACCAGGGTTGTTCCAAAAGTAAGTTTCATCATTCTTTTTTCACATGGAAACTTTATTGCCAAAAAAATACAGTATGGCATCATGCACCTTGCACTATCTTTCGACATAGTCGCCACCGACATTGAGACATTTGTCGTAGCGTGCAATCAGTTTGAAGAAAGAATAGCAGCAGACAGGCATGCCTGAGGCTATTCGAGTACAAATCACGATGGCAGACAGATGTGTAATGACAAAGTAGTCACATCCCAGTTCACCAGTGAGGAAAAAATTCAAAGTGTCACCCTCCACAGGAAAGATTATGACAACAGTGTTCTGGGACGCGAAAGGTGTGATTCTCATTGATTTCCTCCAAAATGACACCCTCACCAAAGTCTAGTCTGCCATTTGACGAGAGAGACTAGGGCTCTTGAGTGAAGATGTTGTGCTCTTGGATGACAACGCAAAACCACATGCAGCAAGGCTCACATAAGATCAGATAGCCTCGGGTACGCCTGCCTGCTGCTACTCTTTCTTCAAACTGATTGCATGCTACGACAAATGTCTCAATGTCGGTGGCGACTATGTCGAAAAACAATGCAAGGTGTATAGTTCATGATGCCATGGTGTATTTTTTTTTTTTTTTGCAATAAAGTTTCCATGTGAAAAAAAAATGACGAAACTTACTTTTGGAACAATCCTCGTATTTATTTTTTACTCCATCTTCTCATATTTTGTTTTTGTGCCCCCCCCCCCCCACACACACAAAAGTATCAAGACTGACACCCAGGGCATCGTGACCACCTTCCTCTCACTATGATATTGGTCAGATATTGGATATTTATGGCAGGAACTTGAGTATGGGATTGTTGTCTGCTGTGCTGTATCACCAAATGTGGAAATATGGAGTAATGATAAGGTATGTGTTTTTAAAAGATTCACTATGTGCTGATACAAGCAACAGATTTTGAATTCTGTTCTGGAAGAAGCTTTTTGGTCTTGTGTACTGCCATTCTCATCATTCAAAGACAATTTTTCTCCACACATCTTTCAGATGACCATAAGTCACAGGGAAACATCATGGTTCAATCATTTCAGAACTACCTTATACGGCAAATGCCTCAACAACTCAATACCCATCTCTGATCTCAATTCTTCCTTGGTCCAGTCTGGCAATGGAATGCTTGTACATGTATTAAATTGACAGGAAATCACTGTCAGACCAACAGTGACCAATTGGTCATTCAAAAGCTTCTTGACTGTCAGCAAGTTATGGTATCAACTGTCAGGATCAGAAGCTCCATGCCCATAAGCCAAACATGGTCTTGGCATTGTCATTGCAAAACATGGTTTTGCATTGTTGAAAAGAAAAGATTTTGCTGGTCAGTAACACCAGTTGGTCGTGTTCAGTGAGTTTTGAGGATCATCCAGTGCTGGATTTACGTATAAGCTTAAACAAGCTGTAGCTTAGGGACTCACTCTCTTGGGGTCCCCTGACAAGGGGCTGAGCTAAACATACGAGGTGAATCAAAAAGTAAGTTACATTCAGCACCAACTGTGGTTGAAGAGTGCTGACATCATTCGGTGTATTTAAGGATGTTGCCTGTATTTCTATAATTGCAACGTGGCATGATCCCACATGTTCATACGTTTACTGCTTACGCAAGAGTATTGTTATCATGGCGCAGCAACTGGTTGTACACTCCAAGTTGGAGATTAGCAGAACAATCCGTTTTGTGTGGGCAAAAGGCTTAAATTGTACTAAAATCCATAAGGAAGTTTGCAGTGTCTATGGGGATAATGTGATTTCTTGTGCTGCAATTGTGAAGTGGTGCCAGCAGTTCGAAAATGGGCACTCAGATTAGATGGACGAATACTGCGCAGGAAGACCATCCACGTCCAATACTCCCAAGCACATTGTCAGCAAAAATGAGATGATTCTGGACAATCGACAAATCAGAATTAAAGAAATTGCTAGAATGCTTAGCGTTTCTTAAGGGAGTGTGCCCTCGATTATTCACATGATTGAGAAATGCTGGAGCAGATTTTTACCACAGCGGCATGGACAAGTTAATTTCATGTTCAGACAAGTATTTACAATTGTTGGGTGATTATGTAGAAAAGTGAAATAAATGGTGTACGTTTCCTCAGAATGTGTGTATAGGATCTTAACTTACATCTGTTTTTACTGTTTCAGAGTGTAACTTACTTTTTGATTCACCCACGTATAAAGAAATGTTGATTCACTGACATGCCATGGATGAGCGAAAAAGGTCGCTCAAATGCAATCAGAAAAAAAAAGGACAATGTGATATCCATCACAAAACAATACAAAAAAAAGAGGATGAAAAATATCTTAATGTTAAGAACTGCAGTGCTAAAATAGATGTTATGAATGACAAGGCAGGTGAATAACATTTCTTTGAGTATGTTGTCTCCACAGTGAAGTTTGGTGTCCTTATAACACTGCATTGATAGAACATGTCTATAAAAGAGTGTCCCCATTTTAGTTTGCTATGTCTCTAAGATACTTGAGTGCAATGTCATTATTCTTGTGTTCGTGAAGGGGAGGTTCTCTATCTCAAAGGAGTTTCATTGATACTAAGATTTGCTGATTTCAGAACAATCTTTACCCTCCACATTGGACAGGTTGTTGTGGAAACCAGGACATGGCTCTCTATCACTACTCCCTCCTTCCTGGCCTCAGGTATAATGCTGTGTTTTTTTCCTGTGGAGAAGGCAAAAGGCACCATGTTTAGGCCGCCGTTGCTGGGAAATTTGGGACGAGAGGTTAGGTTAGGTTAGGTTAGGACTCGAATCGCAAAAGTATTGGGAACTGTAATGACTGACATGTTAGAGAGAGTGTCGGAGAAATTTGAAAATCACGTAGATATTGTTCCAATTGGTTGATGGTACTTTGAATATTTGTAATTTTCATGAGTTTAAAAAATGTTTTATAAAAAGACATATGATAGAGGCATTCTTTTTCTCGTAACAATGGCCACACAAGCTTCAATGTGCAAACAGAAAAATGGGTCTTCCCCATATTGTTGCCAGATAGTTGGGAGTATAGCATTGTCCAGAGAGTAGGGAGTACAGTGTTAATCAAGAGTTCATTTTTCCAGCCACAGGAAATAAGGTACCCAGTCTGAACCATAAAAAACACTCCCACAGTTGGCATAATACAGTCTGAAATGAAACATTCACCAGGCATCTGTCAAACCCAGACACATTCATCAGACTGCCAGATCGTGAAGTGAGATTCTTCACTCCAAAGCGTGTCTTTCCAAAGTTCCACCATCCAATGGTGGTTGAGCTTTGACATTAACATTGGTGATGTTTGACTTGTGAGTTTCTTCGGCCTACCACTTTGTCCAGTCACACTTCACTTTCTCAACGTTTACGTTTTACAATTATATCACTTATGGTTGATTTCAGCACCTGTATTTTGAACGAGATTCTCGTAAAAAAACGAGACAAGCAAAAAGTTTTTGCTTTTTGCCTATCAAAATCAAAGCAAAAGAAATTAACCATGGTTTCTCCATTAAGCATGGTTAAATTAACCATGGTCAAAGTGAGTCTGTTTGTCAAGGTCAAGTCTTGCTTAGTGGATAAGAATATTGGATTATCTCATCTCAAAAAAATATTTTTGTTAAGAAATTATTTTTAAATAATCACAGTTTTGTTATGTAACGTTTTTCCAAATACTGTTCTATCTGCATTATTACCTTTACTAACCTGTCAAGGTCATTTGATGATCATTAGACTCTGTTTATTGTTTTGGAGTTTGTGTTTTTTTTTCAAACTTTAATAAAGCAGTAAAGATTTCGATTATTGACTTCAGTTTGCTGATCGGTGACAATTTAAATACCTTTTGATTCTTTGCAGTTTTATTAGTTTTTTTGTTAAAGATAGATTGGCAGCGAGCTCAACTGGCATTTTTAAAGTGAACTTGTGTTTAAAAAAAAAAATTGAAATTATTGAGGTTCTTTTCCACTAAATGTATCTCGTTTGTGATTTATAAAAGCCACCTCCAATAGAGGGAATGTTGGGTAAACACTATTTAGAACTCGGTTAAGACAAAAATCAAAGTCTGGTTTATTTATTGAATAGTATTTGTTTTGTCATAGCGAAATAACGTGATAAACGTCGGTTTATTTCGAAATTTCATCAAGTAAATCTTGGTTTAATCGTTGAATCTTAAGTATATCTTATACGAATCTCTGAATCACATAGTGAATCTGTGAGTTTTCAGAGGATTCCGGAAATTCTTATAAATCTTTGAATCCGTTTACATTTCCCTGAATCTTGATCAAATTTACTGAGATTCATGAATCTTTGCCATAATTTTGTTGAATGGCCCCTCGGAATTTTCCATGTTGCAATATTGAGAGGCTTGAAAGAACCTATTGGTTATTATTATTATAAGTTTGATTTATTTGATATTTTATTTAGTACACATTTGCTATTTATAATATATTTTTATTTGTTTTAATCTTCCCTGATTAGCTAATGGTGATGTTATTGTCACACTTTATCCAACGAATAACAAATGTGCTTGGTTAACACCAGCCAAATTCCGCCCAGAACTCATTCCAGAAGAACTGATGGCAGAAGGATTAACAGTAATTTTCAATCTAATTTTCCCCTTAATTCCATACAAATTAGGATTAGATCATTTGGGAATTTAAATCTATTTTAATTTTTTTCCAGCTTACAATTGAAGAATATGTCAGTGCCTTAGAACTATTGGTGAATGACTTCAGATTTAACTGTTACAACATGTGCTACAAACGAATTCTTCTATTCTGGATTATTTTTGGTTTCATTGTTCTTTTATCATTGTTATTTTCTGGTATTCGGGGTCTCTCACTCTTTGGTGGGGGTGTCGTATGGCTATTTCTTAATGCCACTGGCATCTTTGTAAGCATGTGGCTGAAAATGAAGGTACAGTAATATGTATGTCTTGTGAATTACTTTTTAACAGTTCTTTACTTTTTAATATAAATTATATTTACCAGTTCTATACTATGGGCCCTCGTTATGTGCAAATTTTGAAAGCAGTGGAGGAAATCTGTTGATTCTAATACTGTGGATCTCATTGAAAACATGTGAAATTTGCAGTTTTCACACTTTTGTTATGTTTATTATATTCTAAGATCAGCTATATTTGGTAGAAAGTGAATGCTTAATGTGTGCATTAGTGCATTCTGTTTTGATGATATTTTTAACAAATAAGTTATTGGAAGAAAACAACAACAGACAATTGCCATGATTATAGTTTGTTCATTCGGGGGTCTGCAGTATTTAAGAGATAATCTGTAAATCTTGAGCTTTTTTTCAGCATGCATTTATTTTATTTATTTATTTATTATTATTATTTTTTTGGAATAATCACTTTTGGTTTATTATGAGGGACAGTCAAATGAAAATGGGTAATTCTGGAATTTGATAATGGTATTCACATTTTTTGGGGATGTGAGATAGCACATAGACAACTTGCACCTGCTCTCTAGCCTTTTCTTTCTTATGCCGGAAATAAGATTAGTGACTGTGGTTTATCCAAACAAAGAAACGAAGGCAAGTAAAGAAGACCAAATGGGTGGTTTGTTTTTTGACTGCAGAGGGAGTTGGAGGATGAAAATTCATTTTCACATGTTGGCTATGTACGACGAACACAGCATGTCACGTTTACGTGTGCAAAGATGCCACAAAGAAGAGCATGGTTTTCTGTCCCATATTGTCACCAGGGACGAAACGTGGTTGCCACCATTTTGAACAGGAGAGCAAACGGCAGCGTCAACAGTGGAAACACAAGGATTCTCCTCCGCAAAAGATTTCAAAAGCCTTACACACAGGTTCTGGAAAATCCCGATTACTTTTTTTTTATTGAAAAATTTCTCTTCTTGTCGATTTCCTTGAGCATGGGGCTGTACTCAATGTAAAGTGCTCTGTAGAAACTTTACCAAAACTGAGGCATACCATAAAGTCAAAACGCCCTAGAGTACTATCGAATAGCTTTATCCTTTTTTATGATAATGCCTGCCCATTCACTTCCAAACATTAAAACTGCTTCAGTGATTGGGTTGAAAATTCTTCAACATCCTCCCCAAAACCTAGACCTCTCCTCATGCAGTTTACACATTTTTGGACAGCTGAGGAGAGATATTCATTGATGTTGATTTGCATCAGTCGAAGACCTGTGTGACTAAGTAAAGGTGTGGTTTGGTTGGTAACCCACAGGCTTCTTGAAAGATGGGATTGACTGTCTTATCTCCCAGTGAGACAAAAGTATTAACAGTTTTGGAGAATATTTTTGAGGTAATCAATGACATGTTTTGGAGTCTGACTCATTATTATTTGACTGCCCCTTATAAAATGAAAATGACATACATTCAACCTGTTTCCCCTTCTTGGAA
This sequence comes from Rhysida immarginata, assembly GCA_023313115.1. Lineage (NCBI taxonomy): Eukaryota > Metazoa > Arthropoda > Chilopoda > Scolopendromorpha > Scolopendridae > Rhysida > Rhysida immarginata. The sequence continues at coordinate 7,120,328 of JAHWFO010003124.1, forward strand.
CTTTAGGATTTAAAGACAGCATACAAGGAGACAGACCATTTTAAAATATGTTTGACTGTGATATAGGAAAAAATTGTTTACATGAAGGTTGTTCATTCAATGGCAACTTATCTGTAGAAATATAATTGTATCATTGCAAAGTATGGTGTCGTCATCTTATGGGTGAATGTCAAATTCTTATAAACTGCAACTTACAAAATGGTATTAGTTAAGCTGATGCAAGTGTGGAGCAATATACCGGGTGTTTCAAAAATGACCGGTATATTTGAAAAATCAAACGGGCAACGATAGAAATAAACCGCGTTTTGCAATATGCTTGGGACAACAGTAAATTTTCAGGCAGACAAACTTTCGAAATTACAAACTGTGTATTTCTATCGCTGCTCGTTTAGTTTTTATTGATTTTTCAAATATACCAGTATACCGGTTATTTTTGAAACACCCTGTATATATTTCATTATAAAAATTGTGCTGCTGGGATATAAATGATGACCTGTGACATTATTTAGAGACAACAGCTTGTGTTATCTGTGTAATGTTTCCATCAGGTTTGAGAAGCTGTCAAGATTAATCCATCCTGAGCATCAACCTGTGAGCATCTCCACTGAAATTGCAATTTGCAAAACATCATTGCAGGTTATTGGTGTTGCATATTATTTTGAAAGTCTGCATCCAGACATCTGAAAGGGAAATGTTAAGATAGACATTGAAGAGTGAGATATAATAAAATGTTATAATGTCTAATAACACCCCCTCTCACAGTGGAAGTCATATCAACTCAGGCTGGGAGATTTTGTCTCATCTGGGAAGTTCTGCATACAGTCCAGACCTGGTATGTTGAGTCATTTCATTTGTGTTATTAATGATCATCTAGAGGGATATCATTTAGTAAATGACATTGAGAGGCAGGAGAGTTTTGTACTTAAGCTGACTGACAATCAATAGAATTTTATGCCACAATCTTAAGAGATTGGGTTTGGAAAATAACGTTGCTATTTAGAGAGATATATACAATATTTTTGATGAAAATTTTTTTTTGTTTGCACGTTTATGGATGTAACCTTGTCAAGTGGAAACATGTATTTGGATGAATACAGTAAAAAAGTTCAGTACATTTTTAAGCAGGTTTTATCTAAAAAATAGTTTTTTGGGTATATTTATGTGAATAGTTTACTAAAACTGTATAGATTAAGTACAGTTTTGATTTTTGTCTAGAATAAGGTTAAAACATTGGAAAGGTCATCTCATAGTCCTATCTCATCCCCATAAAATATTTTGGACAGACTAAACATTGAATCATGTTTGAGTAAAGCTTTTTTTTTACCTTTATCTCTAATAATTGCTCTTGAGAGGAACATGGGAATATTAGTTGAAAAAGTATCCAGATTGTGGAATTGGATTGCAATATTTTATGGCATAAACGGTTGCATGCAGTCAAAACGTTAAACAAATCTGGAAGTGGGATAGAGGTAGCTCTTCTTAGGTGCAATGCCCCAAAAATCAAATTTCTTTTGTAATTTCATATATTCATGTAAGAAATATTTTGATGATAAATCACATGTGCCTGGTATCTTCTCTGTATTTATAGTGAAATTAATGATTATTATCAATAAAGGTTATTGTGCGTTATTCATTGGGCATAATGAATATTTGCCTAGGGCCCCCCACCGATGTCAACATTCATAATATAGTATATGTAGAGTCTTAAATTTGAATTTATTCAGGATAGCATTTTACTTGACCATCTCACCCAATGGATAATGCATCACTGCCAGAGAGCCAATGTTGCCCAATGCATCATTTTTGGCATAAACACCGTAGGTTGGTCACCGCTGTTCTAATGAATCACTCTATCTTATGTGTAAGTTATCACAAATCGCCAAATTAAACGATAATGAATGACCATTGCTACTGCAGATTGTTTTTCTTTAATGATTTCATGAGGATGTGTTAAAAAGTTTAATATTTTATATATGGTACAAGGATAATTCAGAAAGAAACCTCCGCTTGTGCAAGAAATAGGTGGGGATATCTACATTCGTCTTGTGATGCTGTGTGCAGTAATTCGGTAGGCAATGAGGAGTGAAAGAGGAAGATTGTGTTGCAGTTGACACGTCTGCTAGATTAGTTGAAAATGAATGCTGCCATAGAAAATCCTGCGTAATGTGAAGTGCATGCAGTGACATGATTTCTGTGTTCAAGGACTCAGACAAGCCTTCCAGAACAAGTGGCGGAGATGCTGAGTTACGGTGTGGTGTTGGCTCATGATATTCCTTGCACCCACTTTGCTAGACATACACAAGAACTTTTGGAGCAGTTCCATTGGGATTTTTTTTTATCATTCCCTGCCCACAGCCTAGATTTGATGCTGAGTGATTACGACATCTGCAGGTACATGAACCAGTGGCTTGTGTTGTACCGCTTGGACGATGGCAGTGAGCTTCATGATGCTGTTACATGGTAGCTTTATTCCCAGGTGGAAGATTTTTTTTTTTGTAGAAGGAATTTCAAATCGTACAAGACATTATGAAAAGTGCCTCAATTTGAATGATGATTATGCTGAAAATTAATGTGTGTATAATAAAATTTCTGTAGCTACAAGTGTCTGTCATTGATAACCAAATGGAGCTTTCTTTTGCAATTGCCCTCGTATATTGCATACTGACTTTAAAAGTTTGTTGAGATTTCCTAGAATCTTAATGAAGATTATTTTTTTTCTTTATTTATATTTTTCAGATGAGCTTTTATTTGGAACGATGTTTGGCAGCTGTGAACAAACACTTTTTAAAACATAAAATCCTTATAGGATTAGATGACAAAGGCAAATTGTCTTGCCACAAAGTCAATGTATCTTTTATTGCATTGTTTATTTTTTAATTTTATTATTTATTTGCCTTTAATATATGTCACAGACAAAAATGTAGTATTTTTCAATTACCTTTATATATAGGGCATCTCAAATCTATAGGGCCATAATTCTACAAATGGTAGAGGACTGTAAACTGATTATTCTGAGATAGGGAACCATCTGTTGGAAATGCTTACTTTAGGCTGGATGGGATCTTGATTTAGTAATCCATTGAACGTTTTTGTAAACGGCTTTCATTTTCATTCTTCTACCAACTGTAGAATATTGACCCTAAAGGGATACTGTGTCCCAATGGTACATGTCCAAAATGAAAAACTTAGTAGAGGACCTCAATACCTACGAGAATCACCCCATGTATATTATTTGAAATGCTATCATTATGGAGATATAAATGATAGGGGTGATTCTCATAGGTATTTAGGTCCTCTACTCAGTTTTTCATTTTGGACATGTACCGTTGGGACATCCTGTATGTATTAAAGGAAACAAAGCCATCCTGTATATATTAAAGGAAACATCCTGTTTAAGAATAAGTTAATGCCCTTCCATTTTGAGCCTTGATAAAGCCATGCAGCACCTATAACTCATTTCATATTCTTTATCGAGATAAGTATTTTGTTTCATCAGTTATCTCGTTTGGATCTCTTAAAGAAGAAGAATTATGTTACTTAGATTTTACGAAGGCTATAAAGTAAAGAATGACATTTATGCTCTTCATAACTAAAATGTTTGTATGTGTAATGTTCTCATCTGAAAGATAAGAATAAGCAGTGGATAAACCAGTTGGATGAATTTGTTCACTCAAAAGATCCTGAGAGAATAGTGCATATAGGATAACAAAAGAATGTATAAAAAAAAAATAAAAATTAAAAAATTTGTGTAGTCTAGTTGGAAAGAAATTATACATTATTCGTTTGCAAAGATTTGCCTAGATAATTCACTTAAAATCTTGATTTACCTTCTCTATTTTAAAAGTATACACATATTATGAACTTATAATTTTGTAAGGAAGCCAGACTTTGTTAAAATAAAGCAAACTTTATTCAAAACTATGAAACAAAACTTCCTCTATAATTTTATAATAAACAAAATATCTATTAGAATTGTTTTGCAGCTTTTGTGTTTATTAATTCCTTAATGTTATTAAAGCTCATTTTTATATATTTCGATTGTGATGATTGTATAGTAAGTAATCAGATTTTGATGCTCTTGTTTTATGTGTTCGTATTAGGAAGCTTAGTTATTTACCATTTACGTTTATATTTTTTTTCTTTTTTCAATAGAATAAACTTAATGAAATCATTGATTTATATGATAAGGAACCCAAAGATGATCAGGTAACAGCATATAAATTTGCTAATTTAACTTTGAACAACTTAGGAATAAAGTCAAACAACGAAACAGGAATTGAAAAAATAAAAAAACGAAAAAATATAAAATGAAAAAATATGACCTGATTCTGGAAGCGCTTTTTGAAGGCTTTGCCTTCATCATTCAGCAAACCAAGGAGCACCTCGAGAGAACTTGAAAGAACTGACTTGGAAACGAACAAGCTGAGTATTTATAACAGACAAGAACCAATCAGGAAAATTAAGATCAGGATTGGGTGAGCGTGTCGCCCATTGGATCAAGCGGGGAATCGCCAATAGGGCCCATATCTCAGTTGAGCAATAGTTTTATATCAGTTCTCTGAATGGCTATGCTTTCGAAGGCGTCCAGAAGGTGTTTTTTTGTTTACTGACTCTATAATTTTTGCATTGTTTAATGAAAAATCGTGGCCAGTGTCTAGAGAATGTCACTATGGATGACTGATTGGTTCTGCCGAATCTTTTGTGTGCCATGTGTTCCTTGAATCTATTTTCAATATTACGAGATGTCTGTCCTTTGTAAATCATAGGGCATTGGGAGGATTTGGCCTCGTATATACCCGATTTTAGTAGTGGTGGATTTGATGGTGCATATGCTAGGTTAGGTTAGGTTAGGTATGCATCATCACTGATTTGGTCAGGATGAGGAAGTTTAAGAAGTTTATGGACGAAATCACTAGCCTCAACAGAATCAAAAATAAAGGAAGAATCAATCATTACCGTACAGTAAGTTATTAATCAAATGTCTCAATTCTGTGTTTAAATCTTTTGATATTTCCGTATATTTCAGCAATTCTAACCAGACCAGGCACTTACTACCCAACCCGAAGGATCAATTCCACCACTACTAAAATCGGGAATATACGAGGCTAAATGCTCCCAATGCCTCATGATTTAGAAAGGACAGACGTCTTGTAATATCAAAAACTATTGCTCAACTTAGATATGGGCACTATTGGCAATTCCCCTTACCCAATCAGTAACCGATCCTGATCTTAATTTTCCTGATTGGTTCTTGTCTGTTATAAATAATCAGCTTGTTCGTTTCCAAATCAGTTCTCTCAAGTTCCCTCGAGGTGCTCCTTGGTTTGCTGAATGATGAAGGCAAAGCCTTCGAAACGCATTTCCAGAATCAGGTCGTATTTTCTCATTTTATATTTTCATTTCCTGTTTCGTTGTGGTAAAAGAGTTTGAGTTTGTTCCTAAGTTGTTCATTACCATTATCTACATAAGATTATTTAATTTTGTTAATTTAACTTTGGTAACATCATATTTTCTGGAATCGTACATTAATAATTTGGTATTCATAATATGATTTTCTGTTTGTTGCCCATTATATTAGATTAAAAATTTATTCCAGCTTTAAATCCTCTAAAAATGAATAAATAAGTTCAATATTCTTATGGTTTGCAGAATTCACAATCTGGTCCAAGACCAGACATCCAGTCACGGATGGATATTGATACAAGTGACGTTATTATCACAGGCACTGCTAATTCACGGGTATCTAGGAAACAGGTAAATATTTTAAAACTATTAATTGCCGTTATGAAAAATATGAAATATTAAAATTATCAGTGTAATCTAACAGTGATGACAAGTTTGGTAGAATTCCTGAACTTTCCCAACTGAATTAGCTGTGATGAAATGTGCTTAGTAAAGACGACCGGAGAGAGCTATAGGCATAGGAAATATTATTGTATTCAATTAAAGAAATTTGCAGAATAAAGCTTATGAAACCAAAAGCAAGTTTTGTGTGTACTGCAAAAATATTTCCATGATGACTGTATTTGATCATTTAACAGTCATCATGCTTTTGTTGATTCTCCTGCCAGCTCATTGAAAGCTGTCCATCATAATATTACTTCTGCAGCACAATGTTCATTGAGAACTCCATTTGTTTATTAATGCACCTATTTGAATATCCATTGTTGCAACAACTAGGGACTTGAAATGATCTGATGGTTAGTTTCAAAAGTCAGTATCATTTTCATAAAATATTTGTTTGTCAATTATTTCTATTTTCAATGAGAATGACAAACTTATTTTCATTAAAAGAAATTTTTTTTCAAATTCCATCATGCCATTCTCAAATGGGGTGGCAACAATTGGTACACTATACCTCACATATGGATGAGTCGCTCGGGTCGAGGGGAGAAAGAACGTGCTTGACCAGATTCTATTCAAGCTGTCATGGCGACAGTAAAATAAAGGACAAACACAAACATCCATACCCTCTGTGGGATTTGAACCTGCGACTCGCTAGTCTCAAACATGGCAAAACCTGTGCCTTTGCATTCTCAACCACCAAGCCGACTACACATTTATTTTCTTTTATGATTAATGAAAAGGACATGCACATAAATGATGGTGATATCTGAAATGTTCGTGAACAACTATGAAAGGAAAAGCCTCTAAACCACAAATAACCGTATATTAAAGGTACGAGGGTTGGTCAAAAAGTAATGCCTCCATGGCTGTAAATTAAAGGTACATGTACCATGATTGAATGACAGCTTTGAACCCTCTTCTGCATCACAATAATACCCGCCCGCACACAATTGCCACACACCAGAGGTATTGCAGCATCTACAGTTCAAAGATGAAAGACTTTGCACCTTGCGACTTTCACCACTTCCCAAAGAAGAAAGAGCACCTTAAGGGATACGAGTTGCATTCTGACAACAAGGTGAAAGATGCCATTCAGTCCTAATGTCGACGACAACCTCTGAATTCTTCTCTGACGGGTTCACCCGATTAGTCATGCGTTGGCGCTATGCGTGGAAAGGGATGGGGACTATCGAAAAGTGGATAGTGCATTACATAGAGGAATAATTAAAATTGAGAAAATCGGTTAACAAATAATAAAGTTATAGCCATGGAGCATTACTTTTCGACCAACCCTCGTATATTAGATGAAAAGTGGTATGCAGTTACAATTGTCTTCAGCCTTTTTTTTTTTCTTTCATCAATCTCTGTCAGTGAACTTATGGACTTTTATATTGAAAAAGGAAGAGAGGATGAGTACACGATAAACATTCTCAATTTTATTTCATAGTATCTATTAATTATTTAATTTACTTTTAATACTTCAAAACTTTCTGATTCTCCCACACCTGATCCCCTTTGTACTTACTCCATTGGAGTGCTACCAATAAACAAACAAAAGGGGTAAAAACATAATGAAAAAAAAACAAACAAACTGCATTTTTCTTTTTAGGGCCGTGCAGAAAAGCTCCTCCTGCGATATAGCCAGCGATGGGTTAAAGAGTATTCTCGTCATAGATTAGATCTGAATGTCGATGTTCACGATCGAAACGACGGAGAACCACCTGCAGCACCACGACACTGTGTTCGAGCACGTTGCCCATGTCAGTTCATAGAAGAGCATTTAAAATACAAACCAAGGGGCAAGTTTTGTGGATGCCAATTGTTCAATTTTTAACTGTTAAAAGTGTCCAGATTTTTCAGCACACTGTTATTTAAGTAATACCTGACTTCTTGTTATCCCTCCATAATCCTTCTGCTAGAATTTCAAGCAAAACTGATTGATGCAGCTATTAAATTATGAATATTAGGCATTTTAAAAAAAGAACAAGATCTTGATAACCTCCTCCCTTAATTTTTTTTTTTCTTTTTTAAATTTTCCTTTCCATCTGTTAAATTCAGTGAAAATCCTTTAACACTGGGACCAAGCTTTCATATAACTTTTAATAATATAAATAATTGCACTCGACATTTGCAGAATCTGCACTAGTTTCTTCAGACAAAATTTTCTTTTGTGTATATCTTACACAAGGTATAACTCTTTTCTCATTGGCCTTTTGGCACTTAAAATGTAACCATATGGATTAGGGTCGTATTTTACATTTTTTTTAAATATTGTAACAAACCATTCGACCACAATTCGGTTGATTCCCTCATTGCCACTTTCTCTTAGTTATCGCTTTACTGCTCCATTTCCACTAACCTGTTTCTTTCTGTTGCTTCTTTTTTCTTTTAAATCTCATACACTTGAGTTTTTTACCCCCGCAGAGTATTTTTCAGTGATTAATTTGACACTTACAAGGGAAGTACACGAACACATGTACCTCACTGATTCACACCAAATTGAAATATGTTATTCATCTAAAGCTACTGTTGATGCTTGTAAAATAAGAAATCACTAAATTTTGTTTCTCTCAAAATAAGCCACAAAAACGAAAAAAAATTCGAGCACACATAGCCATACAAGGACTCCATTGTTAAAGAGGCCTGCTTCTGTATGTATGTGTGTATGTATTAATGCACTTGACGGAACTTCTTTCTTCCACTACTCAGCAATAAACACTTCTTTCTTCCACTTCACATGAAAGCAATGGAAGCAGCAGCAGACAACAATTGAATGGATTCTCAAGTTTCTAAACAAACTTAGTTTCTAAAAATAGATTACTAAAATTAGCTAATTGCCTTCCTGTTTCCAAGGTATGCTTGTGTGCAAACAAATTGCCTTCGTGTAGTTCCCTTGTTAGTCCAATTTCACTGTCTTCAGTGACTAACTTTTGTTTGCACATCCAGACATTGGGCTTTCTTTTTCGCACTGTCATTTCACAGAACATACCGTAATTTTCATAATATAATATGCACCCATGTATAATGTGCATCTAATTTTTTTTATTGATTTTTGAATAACCTTCAAAATCAGAATCGCCAGTATCCGAACAAAACTGTTCCAAAATATTAGCAGGCAGCTCTTTGTTAGGCCTCATTACCTCTTGCTCTTCTTAATCTTCCTTGTGTTCCTCAATTAAATCATCCACTGGGATCATCAAACTATTTTTGATTGTGATTATTTTAACTCTCTGCCGACCAGTATGTACCCATTGGCAAATAAAAATAAAAATAAAAAATAAACAAACAAAAAGAACGCCATAGTTTTGCTGCACAGTGCAGAGTGCAAATTCGATTTGAAATTCCTTTCACAGTTTGAGTCTATATAGTGCTAACACCAACCTACACAATTGGCCAGCAGTGCGCTTTGGCTCAGAGCTTTGCATACCATTCAAGTACAATAGTACCCGCTTAATACGATTACAGTTAAAGAGGATTTTCTGCATAATACATGCTTTTACGTCGCCCCCATAACTTTAGGTACTTTTTTTACACACAATTTATCCAGTTTAATATGATTGTTTTCCTGTGTATTATGCTCCTTCGCCCCACTGTGTGTATGTTTGTGCTAGTTTACACCATGGCGACGTCAGTAACGCAGCCAGAGCACATGCTTATCTAATCCTGCACGTCTCCATGTTCCCATCTTTAATGTGCCATCTTCAGTTCTATGTTTTATTTCATTAGATTCATCGTTGCTTGTCAAAAATGTTCAAAATTAAAAGTAAAAGGCTCTCACTAGATGTTTATTTCAAGTAGGATATTATATATTTATGTTTGTAATGACAAAGTACGTGTTTAAAGTATAATTACAATTTTCAATTATGTATAACAATGATTCTATGGTAAGGAATAATAAAAAAATGAAAGAGTAATGTGTTTTGCATATTTTAGATCTTCCCGCTTAATACGTTATTTTTGAACTGTCCCCACTGAATCATATTAAGCGGGATCTACTGTATTACACTTTGTATGATGGCTCATGATAACATGTATTCAGTTTTGAACTAAAGAATTCACCTATATTTATATTTTGAATAAAAAATTTGGAATATTACAGTATATGCAATTTTTTATAAGCAGTGATATTTTTAATTTTTATTTTGCATATGTGTATTATATTCTGAAAGTTACGGTAATGCAGAAAATGTCACAAATGTCGCTGAAAAAAACGTGTCAGGCTAAAAGCATCGTTCGTGAAAACTTCCACTTCCTGTCTCAACCCTCTTTTTAACAGTGTGGTTTCACGTTACAGGAGTACAATCTCTTAAGACATTTTTAATAGTTTATTGTAGGCATTTTACTGGAACCAAAGTTTTCAGCGGTAAAGGAGATTCCGGCACGCACGAGTTCCATCTCAAAGGATTTTTACTGTATTCTAAATTTTGCTTTTATTAGCAAAGTCTTTATGCACCTCTAACAAATTTATTCACGCAATAAGATTATTCATTTGTTTACTACATTTCCGTCAATGTTATTGTAAAGGATAAGTTTATATTTGGCAGTTTTGCCTGGAAGAGGGGGGAAAAAACTCACATTACTAACCTATATACTTTTCCATTCCTAGTACTTTTACGGCTATCATATACGATATTCAAATGCTTCTGTATTGTTATTGTTTTCTTTTTTTTGTTTGCTTCCAGGATGTCAGGCATGTCTCGACGTAGCCAGTATCCCCACCATCCTTGCTCCTTCCTATCTGTAGTGAATAGGAACACACACTTCCCGACTTTCACTAGTTAATTTATTTTATCTCTTTTAGAGGGTTGGGAAAGAGAAAGACAATGTTTTCAAGCATAAAAATGACTAATTTTTTTTTTTAGCCAGCAACACAAAGACCTTTTAATCCGTCCACTATTATCCTGCTTAACACTTAGAAGAGGGAGGGAAGAAAAAAAAAAAAAAAAGACTAAATATTGTTGAAGAAACAGAAGCATTTAGAATATCACGAGATCCTTTAAAAGGCAGCATTTTTCCCTTATATATTTTTTTAATCTTTTAATTTTTGTAGAGGTTTTTAAGTGATTTAGAGTATATTCATGAATTCAATTTCCTGAGAACTATTTTTAAAGATATTTTTATTTTCAAACAGTTTTATAATCTCGAGATTTTACACTAAATATTTTACTTTAAAAACAGTCATTGCATATATTGCCTAGCATTTTTGTATAACTTTGTATGAAAATAAAGTAACTTTACTGTACATAATTTTAATAAAAACATTTTTAAATATATATATATTTATTTACAGTTTCTTTTTTCAAATAGTCTCTTCCAACACACACAATTTGAAATGGAATTTCAAACGTCAACAAAAAACAATTCAAATGTATGATAATCAATCATAACAATTTGTTTTTACATGATTTCAAAGAATTAATCGAGAAAATACACTTGATTCATCAAAGAAAAAAAAATTATTATTAATAATAATAATAATAAAAAAGACAAACAATTACATCACTGATTTTCGTTTAAAAAATTTGTCCGACAAGAGGACCAATGGTACGAACGTTAATTTCCCAGCAATTTGCTTCGCATTATGCAGTTAAACCTTCCCACTCGATTAGATACTGAACTCTTGCTTCGGGCGTTATCCTCCTAGCTAAAACGTTAAATTTTTCACCGCTCGCAATGCGATTAGCTGCACCAAAATAACTATTCACAGATGATTTGAGATCGTTCAGAGAAATTTTCGGTGAATGGATCGTATTCATTTGAAGAGTCTCTGTCGAAATGCAATCAAATTCACTTGTGCTGGTGTCCGCACTACCTTCACTAAGCTGTCCATTGAGCATGAGATGACTGAAATCGTTAGTATGTCCGCAATCATTTGTGACTGTGGTCGTAACTTCGTTTGTTCCCGAGTTGGCTTCGATGCGCCGTCTCCGATATCGTCTCTGCTTGATTTCTCCTTTTTTCGAGATGCGGATGTCGTTGGAGTTAAGTTTTCTTTTTCCTGGACGTAATACAGACACTGAAAACGGTAAAAGATCTAAATTTCGGAAAGGATTGTTATGACCTTCAAAATTAGTCGGAGGAGGAATTATAGAATCCAAAGTGCCGTGTGAAGAAGCGTCTTCGTCGTCCGACGAATCGTAAGATACAGGATAATTACAAGTTGTACGAGGATAGCTTTTGCCATTTTGATTGACGTTGGCATTTTTGCTACATTTTACCTACATAATTAAATAAAAATAAGCATTTACAAGTTATATGTAAATCTTCAAGAAAATATAATTGTCGAACAATAAAAATTACCCGATTTGAAGAATCTATGTATGGCATTTGCATTTTCCTTACTTTAGAGATATCGTTATAAGTGTTTTTATTAGGCTGAACAGTTTTAGTTTGGAAAATCTGAAATAGACCAATAAAAAAAAAAAAAAAAAAATTTCTAAACATTCCAGAATAATTAAGTTATGGTACAAAAAGAAAACATACCAATGACTGCTATTATGAATTTATTTCACAAAAACCATAAAAAATGCAAAAGGTTAACACTCCAATTTTCCTTTGGCTACAACTAAAAGTTCCATATTTCCAAAATGCTCATTAGAGGCACTGTTATTCAAAATGGTGGCGTCAGCAAAAGTGTCATTGGTAAACCAATGTTCAGAGACTTTTCTCGTCCAAACTTGCCAGAGAAGCACCTGTCCACTATAGAGCTTATTCATCAGAGTGACGTCGTTCCGCAGCAACCAATCACAGCGTGAAACTGGTATACAACATGGTGGCAGCAGCTTCAGCTGCCAATCAACGGCGGAGCTGAAGCTGCTGCTGCCATATTGTAAGGCTCATGAATAAGCTCTATAATATCACACGACAGATGAAGCAGTTCGAAGATGCTGGCTGCAAGGGAAAAAGCACAGGATACTCCTCTGTCTACAATGAAGTGCTGGAAAACATTTGTGCAACTTGCTCACAAAGTCCCAGCAAGTCAACATATCATACCAGTAGAGAAGTTAATGTGCCACAAGCAGCACTGTGGTATGTTATGCAAGTGTCTGCAGTTCATACCTTGCAAACTGCAATGGTACATACGCTAAAAACTACTGACAGATGGTTTTGCATAGATTTGGAAGCACCAGTTGGGCTTGGAAGGTTTCACAGACAGATTTGTGTTCACTTACGAAGCCACAATTCACTTACTTGGTAAAGTGAACATAATCCGAGATTTTGGGGCATGGTAAATCTGCCATACTAGAAAATGAGGATGCGATATTTACCATACTCAACCAGTGTTTGGGCCTTTCTTCTTTGCTGTCTTTTGTTACAGGGTTTACTATTGGAAGAAGGTACCTGTCCCCATTTTGCAGCAAGAAACCGTATTCGACCAGTGCTCTTTCTTTTCTTAATACAAGGGCTTAGCTTAGAAATTAAAAACCAGAGAACATTAAAATATATTCACCTTTCTGGGTCTTCCTTTCTTAGGCCTACCCCTCTTTGAACCCTTTCGACGTCCCCTGGGTAATGGCAGAGGCTGAAGACAATTTTCTTTCTTTGGTGTTACCATTGGCACAGCTTCCATAAGCAAATCTGCTTCTCGCCTCCGTTTTCTCATTTTCGTTAATGAAAGTGGTTTTCTACACAATTAAAAAAATAAAAAAAAATTACATTATTCCCATAATTTAATGCTCGTTATACCTGTGCTCTCAGCACCTATACATTGTGCCCAACATGTTAGCAAAGAAAGAACGCCACGTTGACAGAATTTGGCATTACAATGTCCCAAAAAACTGTAATGTGAGTAACTTCAGAATCTCAAGCAGTGAACCATTTGTCCTGCAAGTAATTGTCCAAATGACGAAACATGGGACCAAGTCTGGTGAAGCGTTGTTTTTTTTTTTGCAGGATTGCAATAAACATATGGACAAGCATGATTCACCAGTGACAGTTTTTTTTAGCTCTCGCTTTCTGACAGCAGTACACATCGCTATTGATCGTCACTAGTAATCGTGCAGGTTTTTGTTCCACTTTGTCTTAACTGTTCAGTATCGTACTTTATTGGACGCCCATCTACTAGTTTAAGATTAATGTCCATATCACTAGCTCTAAACTTCACAAATAATCTACAGACAGTTCAATCACTCGTCATGCACACACCCCAAGGTCCACTAACATTAGCAACAGTTTCCTGAACATTCCGTCCAAGTTTGTATTCATGCAAAATCACTGGACTGACATCACACTCTTCCATGATGTTAATATCTGCACTGCTACTTCCTGACCAGTCCTACTTATATTGTAGGGGTTGTCATAGTTTCTGCCATTATGTTGCAAACTGTAGGGCTCTTGCAAGTAGCTTAAGCAAAATCAGCCAATACTTATAAAACAACCCAATAATTTTAGATGATATTTATATACTTACAGAGTCTTCTTAATAAATCAATACATTATAGTGTGTACAATAAAAGAAAAACCTGGCGTGGTGCCAGAATGTACTATTAAACAATCAGAAGCGCTAAGCCAAATGCACTTAACCATGTCTGGTTTAAGCCCCATAGGAGAAGTTTTAAGAAGACGCCAGAATAAAAAATTATGAAGTTTGCATCGAACTTAAATATAAATTAAAAAAGCTTCATATATCTTGACTTAATGAATAGCCTTTGCATTCTCAACTGAATGATAAGAAGCATTATCTATGATGATCACGAATTACTAGGGATATTTGGCGACAGTTTTGTCTTAAACCAATCCATTCATTGCAGTTCATTTCGTCATGGTAATTTGATGACTTACTTTTTGATCTGAACAATAAGCAGGTGTCGTTCGCAAATAAACTGTCACTGCCCACGTGCAGCAGAATCAGCCGAGAGCCTTTTCCCGTCAAGATGAATCAGTCACGAAACTGTTCAGCGCTTGCTTTCTTCGCTGACCTACCACTGTCGTTCCCAATGTTTTTTTTTGTCAGGTTCTCTTTTCTCTATGTACTTGAAAACATGCCACACAATCACCTTAGCTTGACTATGGAGAGTTTTCCCCCTTTTCTTCCCGTGCTGGTTTTAAGTGTAGTCGCCATTAAAATCGTCACTAACTTTGGAGGAGAATGAGAAATCCCACAATTCCGCTGGAGAGGTAATCGGCATGCTTAATCGATACCAGCACCGACCAGGTCCAAATTTTTCTTTTATTATACAGACTGTAATAAATTTTTAAAAATTCATTCAAAATCCCTGGAAAGTCAGTACTGTACTGTAGGAGACGAACAAGGCACTGCTGAGCTTATTTACGGTTTGTTGAATAATTAAAACAGTCAGTGGTTTTTCCGCAAAAAAATTTATTAAGTAAGTTCGGCCGCAAGTTAAAGGAATATTGTACAGAGGAAATATCTACACAGAGCCAGTAATACCGAGTAAGGAGAGCCAATCGTGAAATTACATCACTGAACAAAATAAGCCGTACAAAATTGAAACCCAGACTATAACGTTATTAAATCAGATTAATGAATCTTTGCCAATCGACGAGATCCATAGGACCTGGATTCGAGTTAATGAGCTCAGTATGCCTTTTGAAAATTTCTAAAGATTCGAGGAAGTTCAAACATTTTCCGTGTTCACACGATATAACACTTAAAAAATTGTCAGGGTCAACTTCATAAATTTTTTGTGGAAAAGAAAAATAATTTTACCTATCTTCATCTTCTTCCTCTTCTTGTTTAATCTTTTTGTTTTCAATCATTTTTATATCATTGAACACGTGGCCAGAGTCCAATTCGTGAAGGGGCGAAAACATTTTAGGTGCTGCAGGAGGAACTCTCAGTCTCAAGCCCCAAATAGTGTTCTTCTTCTTTATTTCCCGACCACATTTGAATCTAAAATCAAAGAATGTTTGAAAGAAAAATCTTTACATTTGTTCTGGAAGTAGAAACTCGAATAAAGGAAAAGAAAGTAAAACAATTACCTGGACCTATAGTTCAAAAGCGTCGTCTGGACTCGAACATATCTCTCTTCTTCTGAAGCCTCAGCCATCTGAGTTGCAGGAGAGATAGAGAAAGAATCTTACGTATTATTTCATTATTCAATCGGCTATATTAAATCAATGCACGAATTGTGAAAGATTTGTTTTATCACCTTCTTAGAAAGTTGTAATAAATCCCAATTGTCATTAATATAGGGAATAATGACAGTCTGGAAGTCAAAATATTTTTTGTTGTGATTAATGGTAAGATTATAGATGACTAGATGAACAACATCAGCCCTAGAAACATAAATCAATTTATAAGAAACCAAATCAAGAAGTCTTTTAATCTTGACCAAAAAGACTCAAAGGAAACATTACCATTTCAGTTCGAGACGACGCAAAAATTCTGATCCTGAATTACAGACAGAGCAGACAAAAACATAAAACCTGTAACATTGTATTTTGAAAATAAGCATTGTTTATTGGGACGTATCTTCAGAACAAAATAAATAAATAAAACAATGGGAAGAAAATTCATTTCACAAATTGATATACAATCAGAGCTTGCTATAACGAACTTCAAGGAACCCAATTTTGGTTTGCTATATCCGGCCCGATAACAAAAACGAATAAACGAAATAATGGTATAGTTATCATAACCATCATCGGAAGTACATTTGCACAGAGTGTAATAGCTTGGTGGTTCATTGTCTGTGATAGCTCAATTGGTTAGAGCATTGCCAGCGATAGGCAAGATCCCTGGTTCGAGTCCAGGTTGCAGAATTTATCCTTCCCTTTTCTGTTTGTATTCACGATTTGTTTGAAGTTTATCGTCAGTATATTTTTATCTTCTCCTTGAGATGTTCTATGTAATTAATCTTAAGATTCTGTGGAGACCAGAACAGTTCTTCAAAGGTTTTTATCATTAAACCACTCCTGTATCAGTTCTCATTTTTTTGGGCAGTGCATTGCATGTTGATGCAGAACAAGCTCTTCTCTTAAAGGTCAAGTGACACTGAATTTTCACTTGTTGATTTTATGGTGTCATTACCGGTAGACGCAATTTGCCTTAATATACGAGGGTTGGGGCAAAAGTCATGGCAACTATTTTTTTTCTTGAAGATACCAGTCCGGTTGGAAAATGTGACATATACATACGAAAGAATAAGGTGTTAACTACATGTGTGGACAATGAATAGCACTGAAATATTGTAACACACTAATTTATTACGGTAGCATACAGGGCAATATGGCCTTCACAGTGCAAAAGAATGACAACACAGTACAGTAAAACTCCATTACAACGTACCTCACTTTAACGTACATTTCAGAATAACGTACAAATTTCAAATCCCCGTCCCAAACGTAGGCATTTTAATGCTAAAAAGTTTCAGAATAACGTACCTCACTTTAACGTACATTTCAGAATAACGTACTAATTTTACAACCCCTTGGTTAAATTATCCCTTCAGTACAACGTACATCGTTCACATGTCTTGCACTGATTGGTCAATGCAGCCCATGTGAAAGTTGCAAATGGGCCAATGGGTTAATTAAGCAGAGTTCACATTTCATTGTTTGGTCAGTATAGCATATATAAACCCGGAAATCTCTGCATGCTACTCAGTCGGGATCCAATTTGTGCTGCAATTAGATTAGAGACCTTCACTTGACGGACGATTGCCCATCTTCAATGCTTTTGTCTATTTTAATTTGTTTGTTTGATTTATGTGCATGTAACAGGGTGACTAGCGATTGGGATAGGTACGGGAATGTAACCGGGAAAAGTCAGGGAATTTTTTGTAAATGTGTTAGTCTGAGCATCATTTCAACATTTCACTACATATTGTATATGCTATAGTGGATTTGTATTGAATAAAATAAAATGCATTCATGTATTCTTATGTTTTTCTATGAATATATGCATTTTTCACAAGCCCGCGCCCCCCCCCCCAACACATAACACATTAACCCCTTAGATTTAAAATAGAGGAGAAAATTCAAGTGAGCACATTAAATGTTATTAATTGTTTATGTAAGAAATTGATTGACTGGGTAGATACCAAACACAGAGTCTAGTCATAAAGAAATTTTATGACATACCACATTGGCTCGAATATAAGCCGACCCTTAAATTTTTATGGTGTTTTGGAGGAAAAAATTTTTTTTATGTGAAAACAAGTTTAGTTATTAAAAAAAAATAATAAAACAACTCCACAAATAATTCAATAAAACATTCTGTTTTGAAAAAAAAAAAAAAAAAAAGAATGGTGAATATTACTTATCAGGGATGGATCTGTAATTATTTTTTTTATAGCCACTGTTTAGCCTCTTTCATATTTTCTTAGCCACTTTCGTATTTTTTTAGCCACCGATTTTGCCAACACAAAAATTTTTCCCACTAAAACCAAGCAAAAATCCGCTGAATTCAATTGTACTAATCAAATTAAATCCACTAAATAAGGAATAAGGAAAGTAACAATTACATCAAAAGTAATCAGTGGATAATTTGTACAATTTGGTTAAAATTCACTAAATTTACTGGAATATCCAATAAGTTGGTAACACTGGTGGAATAAGCGCCTAGGGTATTGAACTTTCATGTCAATCGTGAAACGTCTGATAACGACATAACCTAACCATTATGCCAAATGCGATATTTGAGGAAAAATTTGTGTATGAACTCAGATTTACGGCTTATACAATTATCCGTAAGCGACTTCCAAAAGATAATTTGATACATCATGTTCACATTAGAATGAACCAAAATATTTTAAGCTCCCTAGGAGTAATTCAAGATTAGCTCCAGCTGAGAATGGCGATTAAGGAAGATTTTGGTATTACCGTTTTTTATTTTTTTTCGCCACCGGCTTTCGCCACTTTTAAATAAAAATTGCCACTTCAATTTTTTTGGGGCCATTGGCGAAAGTGGCGATCACCAGCACGACCCCTGCTTATACAAAAATTATAGTATTGTAAATATTTACCAAAAGTATAAAACACAAATATTAAAATAAATTCAGTTTAATTATTCACTCCAAAGTGTTGACCAAAAATTTCATTTGATTCTTTTTTTTTTTTTTTAATTCAAATTCCTCTGATTCCTTTCTGAATATTAATAGTTTGTCCACTCTTCGGTCGTGTTCATGATCTGAATTTATTACTGTATCATCTCTACATATTAAATAAATGGTTCTCTATAGTTTGAAAATTTATATTAAATTCACGCAGAAAAGTTATGAAAGCTGGTGTCGGTGAACGTTAGTGACAGCCAGCCATGAAGTTCCGACGAGAATCACGGCCGTCCGTCGCCAAAGTTCGCCACGCGGGCTTTCGTGATATTATTTTTCTTCCATTGTGATTTTCTTAATAAATAAACTGTATTTGGTCTTAATCATGCGCCATATCATTTTTATAATTATCTAAAATAAAGGTAAATGTAACAAGAAGAGAACGCAACACCGCAACAAGGATGGATGAAGGGAGGGGGGTTAACGGTTTCTCCCAGAAAGTTAGGGAACAACTCTCAAAATTTATCGATGAAATTAACCTCTTCCATGCTTTTATTCAATTTAGAAAAGATTTAGGATATCCTGCAAGATTATTTCAATCATTGGGAATTCGACAATTTCTAATCGTTTACTGATAATCTCGTTTTTTGCACGTCCTTAATACAACATAGTCCCAAAAGTGTATTCATGCGCATCTCACAGTAATAAAATATAGCGTCCCTAAGTGAAATATGATTTAGGAAACGTGCATGAAACCCAAAGTAAAGATTAGCTTTAAAAGTTAACTTAAGTCAAATTCTCCATGCATACTTAGGCCTATGCATACGGCGATTTATCCGTACTAAAAAAAAAAAAAAAAAGTTCGCGATAAAAGTTCTGTCCGAACGGCTCCCGGAAGTTGCATTTTGCTGTCTATCTTAAATTAACATAATTTGATTATCATTTTGAAATGATATGTAATTGATTTTACAAGGCAGGTTAAATAGGAGGTAGCTGGATTAGACGTTTTTTAACGGCGTCGGGTTTGGGGCCTGGGGAGGGGGGTATTTGAGTCGGTCTTGAATCTAAGCCGAGGCTTGGTTTTCGACTTCATTTTTTGGGATAAAAAGGTCGGCTTATATTCGAGCCAATACAGTACTTAAAAAGACAAATAATTTGTACATTTAAATATACAGTAATAGAAAAATAATCATGGTGCCACACTGTTTAAAACTATTCAAATTATAATAAAATTTAGGAAAGTTTACCTGTCTCCGTACAGCAATGGCATGTCTAGACTCTGTATACAAGCTGCACAATAAAATTTTGCACATGAAAAATTCTTCATATTCTTTCTAAAAACCATGATTGAATAAATTTTTAATTCAGAATTTTACCTTCGTGAAACCACTGCTTGCATTTGTAACACTGTAGCATTTTCAGTGCAGAACTAGAATATGCAATAAATAAATAAATAAAAATAACACCACAGTGAATAACACGACTTTTATTAATTTAAATTAAATGCACCAAAATTCAGAGTTCTGGAGCTAAAAATAAAATTGGAATGAATATATGAATAACTAAACACAAACTAAATGAAAGTGTTCAAAGACTAAATCTAATATGTCCGCAATTTTTTGCTTCCCCGAATTTGGAAAAAAAACTAGCGTTATATTCGGTAAATAAAATAATTAAATTTCTATTATCTGTAACTGAGAACAATAACAAAAAATTATAGAACTAAAATACTAACTCTCCAGGTCCACCGCAATAGCAATAGCACTGTTGTTCATTGGACCGATGATGGGTATCCCATGTGAGCGATCCCAGCTATAAAAAAAAAAGAAGAGTAATATCAATTAAGTAATGCCGATACAAAAAAAAAAAAAGACATGAGTCAACAAAGAAAACATTTCTTTTAAGTTACCTCATAGGGGAAGGATTTTGGAGATTGTAAACCTGCAATCACACAGCAATTATAAAATGCTTAAAGAATTTATAAGTATATATTTTACTTCTAGCTTAACAAACTTACCAGCTTTATTCTTTTTCACACTTCCTTTCTGAAAAAAGCAGTAAAAACAATTTTTCAGACTACAGTTTGCGTAAGTTACAGTGATGAAAAAATATGCAAAATTTTAGTAAATTCATAACAACATTGTACAAGTCGTATGATATCTCAATGCCAAAATAATTATTTTTAAAAAATGACAATTTTATACAAAAAAAACAAAAAAAAAACAGTACTCACATACAGAGTGTACCTATACTTTTGTAACAAACATCAGGAGTGATTCCTGGGATCAAAACAAGAAAGAATGTCCCTATGATTATGTGTCCTACAAATCGTGGTTACCTAGTTACATGCGAGTCACTTCATCAGCACAACGTATACAGGAGACGTTGGCTCAGTTCTATAAGAGCAGCGCATAGACAACAGTGCAAATCCGTGTGAAATATGGTGCGTTATTCTCACCAAGAACAAGGCAACATGCTGTTCATGTATGGTCGTGTATGCCTTCTCACGATAGTGGATTGTCCTCAAGATCCAGTGCATTGACTTTCCGGTCTCCTGGCCTTAATCCACTGGACTTTTATCTGTGGGGATACATGAAATATGCAGTGTACAGCTACTTTGGTAATGGCATCAACGACCTGGAAGTGTGTATCAATAGCTGCTTGTTATGATGTAGGTATTTTCAAGCAGCTTCACCAGCCCATGCACTGCAGGGGCCAGAGTGGTGAAAATAGAAATTTAAGGACCGAATTTTGCGTATATTTCAGTACAATTTCAGGACATTTTAGTGTTTTGAAAGCAATAAAAACCAGCTGAGAATGTGTGTTACTGCATTATCATAACGATGATAATCAAGAGCATCGCTACCATAATCGCCAAGTCAGTCATTCCGTCATCAATTCTTTTTGTTTCGACTTCAGATTTGGAAAGAGCATCAAAAAGTAAGTTATACATAGGCCCACAGATCCTATCTACTTGGGAACATGGCCAATATGGTTAAAGTTAATCATCTTGGCCAGATCGAAGTACCAAAATGTTAGACTTTAACCACCTTAAAAATGCTTCTGTTCACAGATGATGTTATTTGTTTGATGCGTGCTTCTGTTTGCCAAAGAATTTATATACAAAACATTATGGAAATCATCAGGATTTTCAGGATTAAATATTCAGGACGTTTAAGGATAGAAAAAATAAAAAATAAGAATTTTTAGGAATTTCATGACAACTGTGACCCCTAGCACTGTTGCTCATGGCCTTCAACGAGCATCTCCTATAATGCCATCACATGTAACTTAGAAACAACATCTTGTAGGGCATATGAAGCCTGTCCGAAAAGTATACGGATTGAGGCTACAAAAAAAGTAGAGCTCGCTGAAAATTTTTCCTATCTGGATCATGTGACAACATTTCTGCTGATGACTTAATGAAATTTGCAGCTGTTAAGAGTGCCGCGTGCAATTGTTATAACACGCTAAAGCAGAACCTTTTTCTTTTCTCGTTGCATGGTGAAAATGACAGAAAACCGCAACGAAGTGTTATGAATTGCTAAAACAAGCATTCAGCAATGATGTTATGAGCCGCACACAGGCTTCTTCGCATTTCCGAAAAATCAAGAAAGCACTCAAAAGGAAGGAGATTTAAGGATGACAACACAAAAAGGGACGGCATAGCTCTTGGCCATCCCAAAGGAGGCATTCAGTGCTCGTTTCGACCAATGGCAGCAACGCTAGGCTAAATGCGTTGCTGCAGACGGTGCTTATTTTGAAGGTGACTAAACATTTATGCGAGTTCGAACCGTACTTTTTTTTGTAGCCTCAATCCGGATACTTTCCAGACAGGCGCTTTGTATGTTCATAGGAACATTCTTTCTTGTTGTGGTCCCAGGAATCCCCCCCCCCCCCTGACATTTGCTATACCATGCATAAATTCGTAATTAAGCAAAGTTGTTTAAACAATTTCAAAAACACACCATCTGCACTTAAATTTTATTTTACCCAAACTAACATAAGATGTACCTTTGTAACCATGATTGCACACTGCCGACACAACCAAGGAACCTCTGGTTGAAGAACTTCACTCGGGATGCTGGGATTATGACACAACTGATGAAATCCTTCAATTAAAAAAAATTAGCTGTCCAATCATTGTTATCGATGTTCTTATAATTGTTATAAAGATAAAAATGCTAAACGACTTACCAAAACTGCAGTTATCACAAATCACAATTTCATTTGGAGGGTCAGACGCACCGTTTTCACATAAAGAGCAAACAATTTCCGAACCCTGAGTTACACCTAAAATTGACGGACTATGTCAAATTATTAGTAACAGAAATATTTGCAAAAAATATGTATAATGTATGCAATACAGATGGCATCAAAACAAACCATTTTTAAACCTTTTACTTCTAGTCTTACCTTTCTGAAGATCCTTAAACAAAGCCCAGTGCTCCGAATTATCTTCAAACCTAACAAGGCACTTTTCATTCAAATCATCAACCTGTTAAGAATTAACGCAAAAATTAACATCCAAAAAACGAGCATTTTATTTCTCTTTTATTAATAAGTTCAAGACATTTACTTAAATATACGCTGTCTCAAATATGGGGGGATTTTCGTTTTTGAGAAAACAACTTTTATGAATGAAAGCAAGAAAAATTATCTGAAAATTAAAGCATTTTGGTTTGAATTCAAAAAAGGCCATAGAAACAATGCTATTGTAAAAATGACAATACATTAATTCTCTCTTCAGAAAACCCTCAGCATTGCCATTCTGAATAGCAATATTTGCATCATTTTCATGAAGATTATCAATTCATGTGAAAAAACAAAAAAGAAAAAAAAAATAAAATAAAATAAACAATATTTGTGAAAAATTTATCGCAAGATAAAGCAATTCTAACTTTTATTATAGTTCCTAAATACAAAAGGCCATCATTCCAACGTGATAAAACATCCTCGTTTTCATCAAATCTTTTTTTTGTGCGCACGACTGTTGCCGTCACAGTAGAAGTAGTCTTCTCCTCAACCTCTATATCTTTACCTATAAAATGCAAAATTAAATTCCATCGTAAAAGATTTAAATCGTCCTTATTACTACCAAAAGGCTGACTAAACAAAAGCAATTTACCTGATATCCTTTGATCATCTGAAAGCACTTCTGACATAATGTTTTATACCAGCCAAAAGTAAACACTTCTTTAGTGCAGTCTATAGCACAATTTATGCCAACACCAGCAGATGTCACAGTGCATGCTGTTGAAACATCAAAATTCAAAGATAAGAAAAAATATACAAGCCACATTAAACATTTACAGATTGTACCTAATCCTAAGCATAACTAGATTTTACCCAAATAAAAACAGCAATCTCTTGAAATTTAAAGCAAAATTCCAACTGGTACCAAAAACTGTGGCTATGAAATTGATAATAATATGCCATTTCAAAATCCCATTTATCCCCGCAATTGCCCGTGAGTACAGGCCACAGTACGCTTTTTGTATTTTTGCAATTTTTGAATAACATGCATTTTTGATAAAATAGAATCTAGAAATAGTAGAATCTCGATTATCCAAACTAATTGGGACCAACGTTGATTCGGATAATCCAATCTTCGTCTGCTTCACCATCTTTATTTTTTATGACGAAACCAAATCCTTACTTTTGTGAGTCGAAGTAGAGTTCGGAAAAGGAGGTCCTACTGTAATTTTAATTATAGTGCCTGGCACAAAAGAAAAAGGAAACTGATGCATAATATATGTGCTCATTGAATGCAGACCTCTGGATTATTTGGAGTTCCTGAAACATGGCTTTCACCTCACCCGTTCGTTCACAGAAAAACTATATTCAATCAACATAGACCCCTAATAATACTTCAGAAAGCAAGAACGCTTTTATTTATTTAAAAGGGAACAGAACTGAAGATAGTAATGATGCGTTAATGAAAGTGACCAGCAAGGCAACAGGTATATTGTATGGTATTCAGCTTGTCGATCAATCACTAAATGAGCTGTGCCAGAATAAATAATGCTCCATTTCCTTCAGTTTCTGGTCGGCTGAACGAGTTATAACCATTTACGCATGCACCAATTTCTTTTTTCTTTAGTCCCGAGTAATTTCCCATATCATTTGCAGTGAAAATAAGAGACATTTTGTTTGTAAACATAGGCATTTCAGGCATGCTGTGTGCATATGTCCCATCCTCTGCATGCACCAAACAACATTCACCACTTAAAAAGTGTAAGTGACTTCTCGTGTAATACAACTTGTGTGTTAAATGTTCGACTTCTTCAATTATTCCAGCTATTAATTCGAGAGGAACAACTGATCCGTATGCCCTTCAAGCCTTTTAAATGCCACCCAGCTGGTTTACTAATGCCTCAATGGCTAAATATAAAGTTTCATGAAATTAAGGTGCACTTGTTTAATTGGCAAGTACCTTTACAGACACCTGTAGGTCTATTGCACAGGGAGTTGCCAATAGTTCAGCCTCATAACTGTGATGATCATACAAGTTGCATAAAAAACAGTACAGCACTGTATGATTTATGGTTACTACTTTATATATTATTTGCTTCTTTATTACAAATTCATTTATTATAAAAGAAGCATAGCTATGTCACTAAAATAAATGAAGTGCAGTCTGTGTCATCAAATGGATATCAAGATAGAACCTGGCTTTATTCAAATGAATTACAGTAAAACCCCATTACAACGTACCTCACTTTAACGTACATTTCAGAATAACGTACTAATTTTATGTTCCCTTGGTTAAATTATCACTTCATTACAACGTACATCATTCTAATGTCTTGCTCTGATTGGTCAATACAGCCCACACTAAAGTTGCAAATGGCAATGCATCAAAAGGAAACGATACGTCATCACTTAGCCAATGGGCTAATTAAGCCAAGTTCAAATTTCATTGGTTGGTCAGAGTAGCATATATAAATCCGGAAATCTCTGCATGCTACTCAGTCGGGACCCATTTTGTACGGCAATTAGGTTGGCCCATCTTCAATGATATCATAAACAGTAAGATCATACCACTATGTGTTCGTTTATTTTATCTTTTGTTTTGAGTACATATGCATATAAACACAGTGTCCTTTTACCCGAAAGGACAATGGCCTTTAAGGGTGAAACCTGCAAAGGCGGCAAGCGATCAGAAGTAAGAGTTTCAGTTTTGTTTTGTTGCAACACGAGTGGAACGAGAAAATTGAAACCGCTTGTTATGGGAAACTCCTGCAAATCCCAGTGTTTCAAAGGGGTGGTCTCCTTACCTAGTGTGTACAAGAACAACTCCAAAGCATGGGAGAAAAACAAAATGAAATTCAAAGCGATCAGGAAGATGAAGATGAAAATGGGCATTTAGAATCAGAGGTAACTCCAGTCTCAATGTTTGTAGCAATGGAGGCTATAAAAAGTTTATGTAATTATTTTGCACAGCATATCGGTGTACCAGAATCATTTCACTTCACAATGTCAGATATGGAGGATTTTTTGGGAAGGCAAGTTATGGAAAGAAAGCAGATGGTCATTACAGATTTTTTTTTAAAAATTAACCAACTGTAATACTAGGCGTATGCCGTATTTGTATTGAATAAAATAAAATGCTACACTTCATGTAGCCTTATGTTTTTCTATGCATATATGCATTGTTCACAAGCCAGAAATTGAATGCCAGAAACCACCAAGAAAGACAGGAAACTCGTCACAGCAGACTACTGAATCACAATTCGTATGCTTGCAGAGACAATTTGTCAGATTCTAACAGAAGATTTGGGGAAAAGAAAAATTTGTTCAAATTTGGCAAAGCACAGCATCACAGAGCTAAACCATCCACCCTATTCACCAGATTTGGCCCCTCCAGACCTTTTCCTGTTTCTACAGAAGAAAAATGCTATGAAAAATACCAGATTTCAAGACGTTTCCAACATTGAGAAAAACATGATGTCGGAAATCAAGAGGATTCTATCTGAGGACTTTAGAAACAGTTTTACAAACTTGTACAAACATGCTCAAAAGTGTGTTCTGTCCGGTGGAGATTACTTAAATCATATTAAACAGAATTTTCATTTGGACTTCCCATTTGTGAGTATTTGTATTAGTCTGGATATTTAATTGCCACATCGTGTATGATGTCATTCTAGAGTGAAAAGTTTTAACCATGTCAAAGTTTTTGGAAAAAGAAACGCCAAATAGAGCATATCAAGAGATTTTATTGAAATAGAAGATAAATCACCCACAAATTTTTGCAAGTTCATCTATTTTAACAATATTACACAGTGTAACTGATCAGTCAGATAATTCATTATATACCCAAGTTATTTTATAAAATAACAGATTCTTTTACGCTTCAATGGTAGCAGCTAAATATAATAGATATATAATTACATTAAAAGCACTCGTTGCACCCAATAAGTATTGTTTATACATGTTTGATGCATTCTTCATGTTTATCTATCTAAGCATTTGTTCCCACACTGAAGAAATCAGTATCAAATCATGAAGCCATGATATGACAGCATATAGGGAGTGCAAGTGACTACGTCATAGCTGACATCATTTGCACGATGATGGGGTCGAGAGCCTAGGAAATAAGATCGCTGGTTCCAAACATTGCAACGGGCTGCCAGTAAAGTGACATCTCTTAAATTATTATGTGAATTTGTGTAATTTATATTAATATTAAGACATTTAATACCATTATATAAATTATAAATTAATATTAGAACGCTTTTTAATCACTTAACGAAAGAATGCCATCGTTCGCGGAAATGACATCTTTCTTTCTTTTGGAAAACGATAAATGTGTAAATCGTTGTTTTGGCTCCTTCTTGAGCAATGAGGAACTCAACAATTTCACATCTTATAACTGTTATAAACACAGGATTTATACAAAGCGACTTTATTCCATGTCTACGTTGGGACCAATGTTAAATCCCGAAGCGAGAAGACTTGTTTGGAACCAATTCGAGTCACGTGATTGAAGAGTGCCCTGGATTGACGTCAAGGCATTTGCACTCCCTACTGAAAATCACTGAATGTCAAGTCAGGCATCTGTAGTGGATTTGCTTGGCTAGCCAAACCATTGCACATCTTGCAAGCCTGTCCTGCTGTTTAGTGAGCTCAATGCATAAAATAAGCAGCTATTTCCATGACATAATACGAGGTACAATCAAAATGTCCCAGGATTGGTTGCGCATCTCGCCAACAAATGGCAGCACAAATACAGTAAATTATAGATGTAACTTTCATAAATCAGCTTTTCAAAAGATTATGTCTCACGTGTATTGGGGACTGAGAAAATACTGCTTTTGTGACCATGTGTGTGAGGTCGTCTGCGATTTTATCATGGACATCAAATTTGAGAAAGAGCAACAAGCAATCTGAGGGAAGACGTTCGGTGAAAGTGACCAGATCTGTTACGTGAAAACAACTGGATGCTCCACCACGACAATGCACCCTCACACTAAGCTCTCCTCACACCAGAGTTTCTTGTGAAAAACAACATGATTTCGCTTCCACGCGCACCTGTAGACTTTGCCCGCTTTCAGAAATGAAGTTCCAGTTGTAAGGTCGCCTTTTTGATACGACTGAGCAGATCCGGTGCAAATTGCAGAAAGTGCTGGACTCGTTCCAACAAAAAGACTTGCAGGACACATTCCTGAAGTGGTAGAAACGGTGAACTCATTGTATGGCTTCGCAAGGGGACTATTTTGAAGAGGACAATGTGTAAATGTATAAATTGAAATAAAGTACTTTCTCTGAACCGGTCTCGGAACTTTTTGATCGCACATCGTATTAGCACTGTATATGTCAACAATTGGCAGCATGCCTTTCAACTACAGAATCCCATCCAATCCAATGCTTACAAGTATTGTTAGAGTACTATTACTAATAGTATTAGAATGAAGCCATTTAACAGCCACATGCCCAGAAAGGTAGAAAGAATGTAATAAAATACAGAATTATGCACCCATGTGTAGTCTTACTATCTTACTTACTGAAGCACCCTCATACCACCTGCAATACATCTGATGAACACTATTTATTATTAAGGCTAGTGTAAAGATAGGATGACCGGCTATTTCCATGCAATCACCAAGATCAAATTTTGTTTTTATTAGGGATAGAGATATATAGCTTATTTGATGAAATACCATTACTTAAAACCACCTGGTATAACTCTTACTTTGGGCAATCCACGTAGATAGAAGCATTTTTTTTGGAAAATATTTATTGGAAAAGAAAGAGTCGTTGAACTAAATTTTAAATCATATTGTTCACTCAATCATATTTGGATTTTGACAATGTGCTATAAGCAGCTTCATTTTTCAATTTATGGAGTTGTCATGTTATTTTTAAACCGGCATGCTTCATAGCTGTCTACATGGGCTAAATTTTGTTCATAAAAAAACATCAGTCATAATAAACTGTACCGAGCATTGCAATAATCATAGCTCTTGTTCTATTCTGCAAAAGAATAACCAAATTTAATTCCTGAAATTATTTTTGGAGACCTGCATTCTCTGTTCAATACAAGGCAGTAGTCTTACCAGTCTGACATGAAGTGATTATTGAAATAATAAAAAAAAAGAAAACTTATTACTCTGTATGTATGAGCCATTCCACACTCAATAGCTTGGAACAAGTTAACCATGCAATGAAGAATCAAGTACGGGCAGCAATAAGGCTATGCTCATGTGCGGCTGAACTAAAGTCCCTAGCATTTTTTAAACATAAAATTATATAGTAAATACACCCGATTAAAATTTTTACTTACTATTATTTACTCTTCATATTTTAAAAACTTAACAGCTCACTTGTCAGGTCTTTTCATACTTTCTATTTAATAATGTACCTTTTCGGAAATATTTCTTATCATGGCTACCATGCCACCATCGCATTCAAGTCACACCCCTTCAATAAGCCAAATAAAGCAATTAGTTGTTAATGTTTACGTAAGATTGCGTGAACAACATCCAAATAATTCTCTATCAAGCAATTGTCCGGTCTCTAGAGTAAGTTTTTCTTATTACCTACTCCCATCTTCCTTAATTACTCCACGCATTGATACAAAGATCTCACGCTGTACTTGCAAGATTAAATTGTCCAGAGCTATAGATAGCTTGCTTAATGATATAATAACCATCAACAAAGAACCACGACAAAGCTTAACTGCAACAATGACATTTACTTAATTGTTGACAATTTTGAAAATTTCATAGAAAATTTGATGATTGTTACAAATATCAACAATGGAAAAGCTTTGACAGTCATTTTTTTAATGCATGGATCCAATATTTCGTAAGGGCATCAGATAAAAAGGTTATCGAACTCTATGTGAAGACCTACATTAACGAGAAGCAAATGAAAGAGTTGAAAGAATAAGAAACCGTGCTTTTAAGCAGCTTAATTTCTCTTTTCTAAATATTTTAAATAAGTCAAGTCTAATCACAACGAATCTCAAGGATTAAACTAATAAAAATGAAAAATTTTTTGAGCAAAGTTATCAAAAGGAGAAGCATCGAAGAAAGACTACTGTTGCATTGGCCATCACTATTTTGCAGCTTTTTATAATTTTTGAATTCTGTAATTTAAATGAAAATTAAAAATGTCAATTATATGAGAGGATAAAATGGATTTTTTTTTGTTGCTTTTTGCTTTTTGAGGAATATTTTAAAAATTTTCAAACTGACTATCTTTAAACTAGATCAAGTTTGTTTTTTGTTTTTTTTTTGGTTCCTATTTCCTTAAAAAGATATATTTTTTAAAGAAATTATATTATGAAGTTTATTGCCCCTCTTTAATTCTTATATACACTTTCTGGCTTACAATTATCATTAAATCTCGAGTACTCATTAAAGAGAAAAAAATTAAAACCCAAGCACTTGGAAGCTACAACAAGGTCATTAATTTTATTGTTTATTTCTCTGGTTGAAGGAAATTGCAAGTGGGTCACTAAAATCCCATGGATTAGGAAATAATGATGCTTGATCAACTAAGTGTTAAGGATGAGAAGTGAAAATTAGTGATAAAAAATTAATTAATGTAGTTGAAATTATTTTATAAGTAAGGGAGCCTGAATGACAATATTCAAAAGTTAATTCTAAATTTCAAGAGCTAAAGAAAAAAATAAAGCTGATGAAATTAAGATTTGCTTATGTGATCCATGTTTTTCTATTAATAAAAATTGGTCCTTAAATTAATAAAAAAAAAATTATTTGAATACAGCAAAGTTTTGATGGCTTCTTTTTTTTCACTTCAATATTTGATCTTGATTGATGGCATTTCAAATCGACAACAGTTACGTTTGATCGGTTTGAATTTTTTCCAGTATAAACAGCCAATACAGTAAAAGAAATGGTCAGCTTGCAAATACAATGTAAAACAAACATCATCATCGTCAGCAGCGGCAGCAGATAGAGTGCATATATTAAGAGAATGCTCATTTCGCCTCTGCACAATCCGATTCCGATTTCAAGTTTCAATATGAAAAACAAAAAATAAGCATCTAAAAAGAGTACGGTGTGATTTTCCACATACATAAGTACCTCTTCCATCGGCAATCAAATAAGAAAACCCATATATATTATTTAGAAAAAAAAAATGATTAAAATGCTGTGTTCAAATGCCTTACTGTGAAATGGATCTTATCTATTTTTCAAGCAGTTTCCGGATGTTATCATGTATGAATACAGACATGCAGATAATAAGAAAGCAGCTAGCTCTCGAGTTTGAGTTTAAATTACAAGTAAACGTAAAACAGATTGTAACTTGCCTGAATGACATAATTAGGATATGCTTTCGCAAATTTGGATGTGTGGCACTGACACAATTTAACGCCGACATGTGCGCGCGCAAAAACAAGTTTGAAAATGAGATGAAAAAAAGGAAATTTAAATTGCAATCTAAACTCTACAGCTACAAAATGAAATCGATAAATTATCTCTGCAATGTTTATTGACGGTACTTACAATTGCTGAAAAAAAAGGTGGACATTTAATTTTATGTAAATAACAGCGAATGAACGCCTCTCCCGCCATTTTGGTTTTTGCAACGGAATTTCCATTCCTTGCGCGCCTGCGTACCAGTTTGTGTCAACTGGCGTACCATCGCTCCCTGAAATCCCACTCCTCCCCCCTCGATCCCGGGATTTCTTTCTCGAGATTAGTCATCTCAGCTATGCAAAAATGAGTGATTACTCATTAATTGAAATTTCGGATGGTTTACAAAGTTTATTATAAAGGGAAATCATGAAGTCTAAAGTCTGATTAGATCCTTGTCACCCACGCCATTTCTTTTACTCAACCGTTATTATTTGCATTCATTAATTAATACAGAGATTAAGCTATTTTTGCAATGGTTACAGATTATCCAAGGATTTATAATGCTGATATATATAATTCACTCAATCTCCTTCTTTCAAGGTATAGGAAAAAAAAAAAAAGATACAAATCTTCACTGATGTAAACTGAACGACTACACTGCAAGGATGAAACCTAATAAATTATTATGAAATATGTATATTTAAAATAAGCATACATCAGGGGTCTATGAAGAGAGAGAAGAGAAATAGACCAATTTTGCTCATTCCGGTAATTTCAATAAGGAAACTGGAAACCAGAATATTATTTACTTCTTTCAGATACCTTAGTTATTATTAATTTTGCTATTAATACAATAATGTGTGCGCAATGCGCAGCTCAAGGGCGGATCGAGGGAGGAGCAACAGAATTATTACCCTGTAAAAAATCCGATTCCTTGAATTACATATACCAAGAAATGCTTTTCTCCTTCAAGTTTACATGCTCCCCTCCCTCTTCGATCTCCACCCTTATCTATAATGGAGGAGGAAATTTTGCATTAAAAATTATTTTCTTTTCCATATAGATAGAATATCTTGAATGAAAGCGTAAGGTAGACCCAACATGATTGCACGATTTTCAGTTTTATTCATAGAAAAATTAGCCATCGATAATTAAAGTTAAGCATGTTTCCCTAGGCTTTGAACTATTTTTATTATACATAGTGACCGTTATTGCACAAGTCGACCCACTTTCCATAAGGATTCGCGGGTGCCGACCTTGTGCAAAGGGGTAAAAGAGGAAAAAGAAATAGAGAGAGGGAGATGGATTTTTTTAAGTCACAACAGCATTAATTTCTGATCAGTCATTTCGAAACAGTTCCATTTGACAATCTCAACCCCCTTTTCGCAAAATAAAATCCTCTATATTTTCCAGCTGGCAGCTTCCACTGGACTGGAAAAGGATATACATTGCGTAATCATTTTATGGCTTCAAATGTGAAAAATCATCCCTGATAACATGCATTTTCATCTTACTATCTTTTAAGTCAACAATAACGCGTTGTAGAACTATAAGACAGCCAAAACTATGGACACGAGGAAAAACACCGGAGGAAAAAAAATGAAACCACCATTCCACATAAATAAATTTTATCAAGAACAGAAAACGTACCCTCATCTGTTCTTGACTTTATATATACAGAGCCGAAAGCCTCTTACCTCCATACAATTTCAAATCTCTTGCAGGCAATATGTAGGAAGTTAAGTAGGGGCTAAACAATGGGGTGTCAAATTTGACCCTTGACCTAAAATTTTGCACCTTGCAATTTGTAACCATTACAGGTAGAGAAAAATTTCCAATTGTACAGTTGTAGAACTGAAAACGCTGATTTAAAAAAAAAAAAAGATTAAAAAATAAGAATAAAAATAAACCCACTACAACAAAATGAAATTTCAGTACTTAAATTTTGTCAATGAATGAAGTGCCCAATGTGTTGTCGTTCAGCAGCAATGTCTAACAGAACCCTTCACATTTAACATCATGATGATGGGTGCTATGTCTGTACAAGGTCTGCTGAATTCGTTGTTTCAATTCATCTACTTATGCTGGTACAGTGGCATACACCTTGTCCTTGATGAATCCCCAAAGGAAAAAATCAAGTGGTGTCAAATTAGGTGAACGTGGTGGCCAATGAACTAAACCTCCTTGGCCAATCCACTGATGTGGAAACACGTCATCTAGTCAAAGGCGTGCAATGGCTGGAAAGGCGGGGTGTCCTATCTTGTTGGAACCACATGCAGTGGTACTGCACTAAACGCAAGTCTAAAAAAAGTCTGAGACAAAGCCATCCAAAATCATTTCTGTGTAAGGAAACCATTGTAGAAAACAGGTCCCACCAAGATGCCATTCCATAGTCCAAACCACACAATGTACCTTGAGCACTGAAATTTTATTTTGTTGCAGTGGGTTTATTTTTACGCTTATTTTTAATCTCTCTCTTTTTTTTTTTTTTTGTTAAAATCAGCGTTTTGAGCTCTACAACTGTACAATTGGAAATTTTCTCTACCTGCAAGGGTTACAAAGTTGCAAGGTGCAAAATTCGAGGTCAAAGGTCAAATTTGACACCACCATTGTTGTTTAGCCCCTATCTAACTTCCTACCTTGCTGCAACAGAATTATTGTATCTCCATTCGTTTTAAAATTATATGGGGGGGGGGGGGTAAGAGACATTCGTTTGCTTCCCTCTGTATACAATTATGTGGAATAGTGGTTTTCTTCCTCCGTTGTTAATACTGAGTTGGTTTTCTTTAAATCCGACTCCTATTTTTTTTTTTTTTTTTAGTAGCAAACTTCGAAAAATTGCAAGAAGTTGACGAAAATCAAATTCTTGCAACAATAACAGAATACCAATGCTTGTTTCTTGGCGCCAGGTGTCCGAAATTTCCTGGCAAGTATTATGAATTCTCTCCATGATCATCTCGTGTTCCACAGTGAGGCAGGTTTTTGAAATCAGTAAGCAATGCGAAGCATCATCAGCACAAAGCTTCTTGGTTCCATTCTCTTCAACTTTATTCTTTCTTGTCAGATTCTACGAACAATACTTTTTCAGCAGCGCTCATAACATAGCTAGTAGTAGCTAGTTCGTATATCGTCAATCGACACTCAAACAGCGCAGAGAAGAAACCAAAACGAATGGTCCGGAAGCAATGCTTCCACTGTCACACTCATCCAAGAAGTACCCGAAGGAAGTACGCTAAAGTAGAAAAGAAGCCAGGTGAAACCCAGTAAGTCATCCCGAGGATTTTTTTTAAAGTCTTTCTTATAAGGGCGATAAAGCAGACTGTAGATTGACGAGGGACAGGGAGGAGATCAGTGCTAAGAGACCAGTGCTCTAGAAAAATGGCCCTTTGAATGTCGTCGAAGTTGACATCCATGATATGGCGAGGCCTGCCGTATATCTTAAGCGTAAACGGTTTTATATAGGAAGATTTTTAATACAGGGTGAGGCAAAAGTCTGGTAATAGAGCGTATAACTCGAAAACTATTTGGTGTAGGTTAATGAAATTAAAAATATTATTACTAAGCAGAATAGGGGATACTTGGTAGTGACATTTTCAAGTTTATGCAAGAAAGTTTTCATGAATTTTGGAAACTTATCTCCTAAACTACCGTTATGACAGAAAATTGCTTGAAGTTGGTAAGGTACTTCACATCATTTGCAGAGAAGCCCATCGTTGGTGTGGACGTAACCACTAAATTGACAGGAAGAAGAAGACATGAATGATAGTCATACTGTGGTTGAAAAATACTATAGTATGCTGGAAAAAATCACACCAAACTGACACTAGATTTTTTTCTATGTGGCTACATTAAACAACTGGCATAATGAACTTCGCCATTGTGTTGCACAATATGAGCAACTGCTCAAATCAACCGCCAAGTCAATAAAATACCTTTCACACATATTACAAGTACGACGATTCCTCTTCCTCTTTGGCATATGCAAAACAGGAAGAGTACATTTAAGAATAAATAGGTAAACCTACGTGTTTTCTAGGTAAAGACTCTAAATAAAAGAAAATAGACTAACGTCGATATCTCACACACGATCGAAACTAGATGTAATGTTTATAGGACATTTTTTATTCCACTTGAACCATACAATGTTCCTAAACAACTATGTTGGATAAGTTTGGGTCACCTGTATATAGGAAGGTTATATAGGATTATTGGTAGAAAAACAGTAAATAAACTGAAATTTACTTAGAGTTTCTTCTTCTTCTTCAGCCTACATCCTTCTGCACAAGGGGACTAAGCTGGTAATGAGTTTCACCAGGAATGGATGAAGTGGTTTCATTGGTTGCTTAGGAGAAAAAGTGCCCTGCATTTGAGCAGTAGGTAGCATTCATAAAAAAATCAAACCCTTTAGTAGTGTGCCTTTTTGATTCGCAAGTAATAAAATGTTCTCTAACGTGAAAGAGATTTTTCGTTTTGCGAGTGCACTCTTCATTGGTTCTCTTTATCGGTCAAGAGTGGAGCATTTGAGAATATGTGGCATTGTTTCCGGTTCTCCGCACGGTCTTGTCCGATCTCTGTAAGTTTTAATCTTTGGAGTAAGGATTTTAGCTGGAGATGGCCGCTGCGAAGCCTGAAGAAGGAACTTTGTGACCCAGAAGAAATTTTAAATTGGAGAATTTAAATTTAGCTGAAGTTTCTAATAAATAATGGAAATTTTATAACCCATTTCAAATTTACGTCTATGTTATTTTATTGTTCAACATTAACGTTAAAATACAAACCAGTTTACCAAGCAATAAAAATTGTCTCGTTCAATCGTGTGCAATTATTGAATGTAACGCGAGCAATTGAGTAATCGTGTGCGCGTGCTTTTAAGCATTGTTGACTCATCCCGACAAATCGATTGTTATATCATTTGCAATATCTTGGTAATCTAAAGATCAATGTTAGAGCAAGTGCAATCGACTTGAAGGGATTCACGAAAAAGCCTGAAAAGTTGAAACAGCCGAGCTAGGACCTTGCCGAAAACAGAATTTGAAAAACTTAATCCATTTTCAAGTTTTCGTGTAACGGCGGATAAAAGTACAGACCAAGCGTGGCTTCTGATAAATAGCTTTTAGCTAAAGCTCCTAATAAAGTATATTTTTCACAAAAAGATAGTCATTTAGGAGAAAGTCTCTAAATTTGACAGTGTTGGCATTTATTTCTTTTACTAATAACCTTGAGTAACTTTTTTCCATTCTCCATATTTCTTTCCTTAATACAGAATGTTCCAAATTGATGTATACACTGTTTGAAACGTTATAACTCAGCAAAGAAATGAGAAAGAAATATAAAGTTTGTTGTATTTTATTCCTTAAACTTCCTTAATCCCGTACATGTTCAAAATGTCCACCTTCTGCCACAGTACACTCCTAACACCGACGTCGAACAGAGCGACATATCGACTCGATTGTAGCTAATGGAATATCATTGATGGAATGTTCAATCTGATCTCCTGATTCCGTCAGTGTTTATGGGTTTGTGGCGTACACCGTGTTCTTTAAAGTTACCTAAAGGTAGAAGTCGAGAGGGGCTAAATCGGGAGATCGAGGCGGGAACCCCGTAGCACTTCCTCTTCGTCCTATCCATCTGTGATGGAATGTGTGATCGAGGAAAGTTCTTACATCGACATGAAAGTGAGGTCAGCCCCGTCCTGTTGGAAGTAAACCTCATTTCCATTTTCGAAGAGATCATTAAGACGTGGAATCATGAGTTTACAGGTAAGCCTGATCCGTGACAGTACGTTCGAAAATACGGCCCAATTAATCCTCTGGAGGACAGACTAAACCACACCATGCTTTTCCAGCGGCGCGCCG
Source organism: Rhysida immarginata (assembly GCA_023313115.1). Classification (NCBI taxonomy): domain Eukaryota; kingdom Metazoa; phylum Arthropoda; class Chilopoda; order Scolopendromorpha; family Scolopendridae; genus Rhysida; species Rhysida immarginata. The sequence continues at coordinate 7,157,816 of JAHWFO010003124.1, forward strand.
TCTGGATCATACACAACAAACCTTATATTTCTATCTCATTTCATTGATTAGGTATAACGTTTCAAAGAGTGTATACATCAATTTGGGACACTCTGTATATGATTTTAGGGTATACAAGTCAAGGCAGACTGTTTTAATAGATTTCTAGACGATCTGGCCCAGTTCGCAAGTTATCAACCATTCCGTTTGCAGGGATGTCTCTGTGTCTGGGTATCCACATGAACCAAGTAATTTGTAGCGCTAATGAATTGAACAAGAAATTAAGCCTCCCGAAGAAGGTATAGGAAAGTAGCAGAAGCCCAGAGTACATCTATTTTTAGCCCTTCATCTGTTCTTTTTAACTCCCCCAATTTGTTTTTATCTAAAAATTGATTTTCTTGAACTTAGTATTTAGAAAATACAAATGAACCCTATCCTCTTTTTTTCCTTATCATTTTCGATCGAATGATATAACACATGGCATATGTTGCCATAGTTCTAAAGACCAAATGACTGCCACCCCCACAACCTGACCCCACTGGAACAATTTGGCCCAAACTTCACAGGAATGTAGATTTTGCCCAGAGGAATATCCATATCGAATTTCACTCCCTTGTGCCTTGCATACCCAAAACCCACATAGATCACTTGGTCCCCTCTAACTCCTACCCCCGTAATTCCGACCCCAATGGGCCAATCAAAACCAAACTAAATAGTGAAGGTACTCATGCCAATAGTAAGCTACATTCCGAATTTCAACCTTCTTCCTCAAAAAATGCAGAAATTATGAAGGGGACGGACGGACAGACGGGACATTGTGAAACCAATAAGTAGCTCCATTCTTCTGTTACTTAATAACGAAATGATATATCCTAATTAAAAAATAAGAACTCCATTTAATTAAAAGAAATAGAAATAAAACTAAATAATAAAAAAATTGAATAAAAGTCACCCAGTGAGTTAATATTAAGGATCTCTAGCCTGCTCCAACGGCACGCGGATGGAGGACACAGTCGAATCCTGTTTACAGACGAGAAAATTTTTACCGTTGAAGCAAACTTCTATAGGCAAAATGACTGTGTGTACGCTCGGGCTCTCCAAAAGTCTAAAAAGATTCCGAAAGTGCAGGGAAGCCATCATCCGGCAACGATGATGGTTTGATGAGGAGTGGGTTATGATGGGGTGACCCAAATTGCATTTCTGGAACAACGCGTCAAAACGAAAGCTGCGAATTACCAAACGGTTGTTTTAGAACGAGTTGCCAAGCCCCTTAACAATAACTTGTCTTTCAGCAAGACTCAGCACCCGTCCACAAGGCCAAAAGAACTTGGTTAGGTTAGTACCCGTTGCCTTCAAGAGAATTTACCCGATTTCATCGCTGCAGAAGATTGGCCTTCGGGAAGCCCCGATCTTGACCCCCTTGACTATCGCCTTTGGTACAATTCGGAGGAGAAGGCTTGCTTAAAGCCTCACCGCCATTTTGAGAGCTTGAAGGCAGATCATATTGCTGCAGCAGCTTCTATACATTTGGAGTTAGTGCGTGCTGCCATCGACGAGTGGCCAGATCGTTTCACGCGCTGTGAAATTACTAAACGTGGCCATTTTGAATAGATTTTGAGATGTATATGTCCTACTGGGATGTGGCAATAAAGAATTTTGGGACAGAACTTTTGGCACTTCCGAAATCGAGAGAGGAAACTTCAGATAAGTTGTAATTATCAATTCATAAATTGTAATTACCAATTCCTATCGCTTTGACAAAAGTACGCGAACATAGCGTTTTTCAAAGACTAGCGCCTACATTAAGGGGTCAAATTAATCCACAAAAAAAGAGGGGGCATCTGCTAACTCAACGGTTTATGTGCCTCTAAACCACTGGTTCTCAATTTTTTTTCGAATCACGACCCCCTTTGCTAAAAGTTAAGTAACCTCGCGAGTCCCCTTACATTTGAATAATAGAGGGTCCCCCCGGAGCATTTAACAGGATGGTACATTGCGGGATAAAAAAAACAAACCCAACAAAAACTAGAAATATCCAAATAAATTTAAACAAAAATAAACTCGGCGATTTCCATGTTTGGAACCACTGCTCTAAACCTTTATTAAGGCAGCTTGTCCAAACGAAGCATAACTTTAAATGACAGAGCCAAGGCGTTCGACACGTTACCCAGAAATTTTTTAATCCAACCACTACACTCTTACAAATTCCACAAATTTTGATACAACTGATAAAAGATAACCTAACTAATCCGATAAATAACGTTACTCTCAAAAGTCGCGTGCCAAATGGATTAATTGGTTGCTTTGATTTTGTAGGTGAAATAGTGAAGTAGAGGAATAATGCCGACACCGGAACAACGTGTAGAGCTGATACTTCTTTGTGGAGATAACCACAGAACATCTCGAGAAGCTGCAGACAAATTTCATCGCCGGCACTCTGATATTTCCCAGCCCACCAGCTACACTTTTACGCGTGACAGAAGAAAAATTGGCTTGTGAGAGACATTGTCATCTAGTGAATGGTGCAGATTTTGAACATGAATGATAAACTTGCGAAACCGTGTGGACATAAAGCCAACATTCATAAACTTTTCATATGGCACGCGACTTTTGAGATACACGGGTATTATGAATTAAATCAATCAATACAGATCTCATTAACAGAGGGATAATGCAAGGATCTTTGGGAACGATTTTGTATGCAGCTTTTATCTGCATTCAAATTACTTTTTTCTGCTTTTAAAAGAATATTTTATAGATAAGTTTCTCCTCCACCATTATAAACAAACTAATAAAGCACCAGTGGTTAAAAAGTTGCGCAAGATCTGCAAATTATGGCAAGGTAGTATGAAACCTATCACGTTCTTGAACCAAAAAAAAAAAAAAAAAAAAAAAAAAAAAAAAAAAAAAAAAAAAAAAACCACAGACTCCTAATATATCCTAAAAGAACTCTAAAACAAACATGTCAAATATTGGGTATCACCAGGGATGGATGAAAGCAAATTTTAACGATCCCATCCATCCCTGGTATCACTTTAAGACTTTAAACGATTAAAGCAAATTTTAACACGATAATTAATCACTAAGTCTGTTATAGCTAAACTGTATTATACAGGGTGACTCAAACTTATCCAGCATAATTGTTTAGGAACATTGTATGGTTCAAATGGAACAAAAAATGTCCTATGAACATTACATCTAGTTTCGATCGTGTGTGTGGGAGAGATATCGACGTTTGTCATTTTCTTGTAGAGTTGTTAAAGCAAATAAAACACTTCAGAGTGCCGATCGCTTTTATTCTGCATACTGACAGGACATCACATTGAACTACAAAAACAAAAAAAAACAAACAAAAAACGTTACCAGCAGCAAGCCCATAGTAAAAATGAATGTCCGCATATGAACTTAGACGTTGTGTTGCACAATGAGCATTTGCTCAAATCAGCCGCCAAGTCAATAAAATACCTTTCACACTTGTTACAAGTACGACGATTTCTCTTCCTGTTTGGCATATGCAAAATAGGAAGAGTGCATTTAAGAATAAATAGGTAAACCTACGTTTTTTCTAGGTAAAGACTAAATAAAAGAAATAGACAAACGTCGATATCTCACACGATCAAAACTAGATGTGATGTTTATAGGACATTTGTTTCATTTGAACCATACAATGTTCCTAAACAATTATGCTGGGTAAGTTTGGGTCACCCTGCATATGCCAGTGTCATTCGGTTAAGCACTTTAAGAAAACAGATTACGTTATTGTGTTAAGAACTTGGAAGTGGAGTTTTGGACAACTCTACGCAAAAAATAGATTTTTTTTTATCGAATACCATTCTTTGATATAACATCTCCTTTGAAGTTTAATTTTGATCCATGATTTCATTAAAAAACTGTTTTGAAAATCTAAAACTGCGCTTTTGCACTCCTCTCGCTGTCCATTTTTTTCGGAAGTGACGCCAATGAGAAAGACCCTGGCGCAGAAAAGTCACTTTGAAAATAGGAAAAAACGTAAAGAGAAGGCCTGAACACAGAAATGGGCATAGGCTACATTGTTACATCACAAGTCTTAATCTTATTTCTACCAATAAGCCCTAAATTATGACTGATGTATACACATTTCTGCACGCAGGCCTCTAGAAGCGAAGAGTCAGATGAAACAATCCAACCTTAGTTTTCAATAACGAAAAACTGATTAAAATCCAAGATGAAAATGATACTTGGATTAAGAGTCACGCACGACTCCAATGACGTAACGCCTCACCCATGAATGATGCCTCTATTTCAAATCGCGCTTATTTTAGTTTTAATGAAATAAATTTTAAATATGCCACGATGTTATCAATAGGTTAGGCTTTCAATTTAAAATTGTATATGGCAGCAGAGTCCCACTGAGCATTGTAATGATCTGGCTTGAAGTTCGACAAATTCGTTAATCCGTAGAGAGTAGTCATGTTTATTATATTCTTTTTAATGATTCTCTAAAAATTATGAATACCACATTACCACCCCAAACTAATACAATGAAGTTACATACTGTTGTAAGTTTACTTAACCAAAACCGGCTATGCGGCATTAATAAATGTTCAGAAAATCATTAAATTCGTTAATCAAAATTAAAGCTTTCGAACCCATTATTGCAGCAAAGTTTTTCCTTAGTTTTCAGTGTTGAATCAGTTGCCTTAATCTTAATGTATGAATAGTCAAAGAATCACTCAAATTCTAAGTTAGAAACTAGAATATAACCAAATACATTTTCCAATAGCCAAAATTTATAATTTAACTTAGGTCGCTTTGCGCCTATAACCTAAAAGAGTAACTTTAGGATCCCTTGTATAAATTTCCATATTCGCCAAGATTTATAATTTAATTGAATAGATTTAAAATTTAAACTTAATACCATTGCCACCTTCCAAAATGTTTGGAGATTCTCGATTTTTCCAACCTGTCAGTTTACTTTTTCCATAGGTGGGATGAAGTCTTCGAGATTTTTTTTAAGAGTGCTTTTAAATTTCAACTCTTGAATGCAATCAAGTTGCAAGCGCTACAAATCTTTCAGGACCTTAGTTGCGGATACTGAAGTATTTAGGGGTTGTAGCATCTGGAATTAACTTCGTATCAAACCGAATAGAGTACCTATTAAATCTATAGCAAAGTTGATTGGCTTTTCAGATTTAGTCGACATCTTCGTAGGCATAAGCTTGAAAGTAGCAATGATTCCACGAAGTTAACTTGATACCATATGTCCTAAATAAGTCGATTTAGCTACGATACGCAACTTACCTTAGATTTTTACGTGTCTTATCCCTTTTGTTTAGCCAATGAGAAATATTATAACCATGTTCTTATCCCTTACCCTGTTTAGGTTACATTTCCTATCTTTACCTTTTGTCTTAGTCCGTTCAGAATGAAGTCTTCAAAATAAGAATCCAGTACTTCTAATTTTCCTTGTGGCTTACAAATTATTAATTGAATCAAAGTACACTTAATAGGAATGATCTCCGGAGCAATTTATTACATGATAACTTAAACTAAATTTAATTCGAATCTTGTCAGCAAATTTCTAGTTACATCAATTTTGAAATTTAGTACACAAACAATTTTAGAAAATGTTAGGACAATTTAAATTAATCAAATATACGCATTTACATTTTAGGATAACGTTATTTAGGGCTTATGGCCCTAATGTTCTAATCCAATGTTCAAGTCCAATGTTCATTTACCAGTTTAGAAAAAGTTCAGCAGGGGTTTTAACAGCAAGATTTCTTTTTGTTGGCGTTGATGATCAACTTGCAATCGCAGTACTCCCATTTGATGGAACATTTATCCACGTCGCAGGGCAGAGGATATTTCTCGGTGAAGCATTCCTTCTTGCCGCACTCTTCCTTGTTGCCACGAACCTCGAGACAGTCGTCGCTCACTTTGACGCACAACTGGTTAGGCTTGTAGTCTGGAACGTTGACCGTTACTTGAAGTTTTTCAGCGGTGTCGCAGACCTTTCCACGGGTGTTTCCACAGGAATCGCAGCAAGACATGGTGGAGAATAGAAGAGAATGAGCGACGGTGGAGAATGGGAGAGTTCAGTAAAACCCGCAGGCTGAAGTCCTTGGAAGAGGTAGAAGAGATGTTTACTGGTAGCTGACGAGATTCGAATTAAATTTGTTGGTTTTCTTTTTTTTAATGAAAACTAGCAACAATGGTCACCCGACTCGCGGCTCAAGCTACGACGCAGCATATCGGTCCATTATTTAGGGTTCCTTGCATGCAGAGAGCCTTTGTTTATTTATTTAGAGTTCTTTGCATGCGGAAAGCCTTGCATTATTTAGAGTTCCTAAGGCTTAGTTTCTTTATTTATTTATTTCTCGTTCTAAATATGTAGTATTGTTGGGAGTTTAATTCTACATATGAAGACTATAAGTCCTATTGGATAAAAGTGCCAATATATTTTTTATTTCGGAAATTCAAGAAAATACATTAAACTTCGTCGTTTTATTGAAAATATTGATGGTATCATACAAAAAAACACATAGATCCTTTAACTGTTCATTACATGCGACCCTTTTTTTTTCGAAAAAAAATCTCTATTTACGAACTTTGGCACTAAGACTCAATATACTTAAAGTCTTCATATGGAAGATGAATAATAATGGAGATGTTGGTTTTTTTACTGATTTATACGTTTAATCATTTTTTAGCGTGATTTCAGGTTATCAGGGAGGTAAAATAATTACAGAAAATGTATGGGGCTTGACTTTTAAATCTTGAACCAGGTTACTAGGCCTTATTTATTGAATTATATTTTACAGGGTGTATCTAAAATAGAGGGACAAAACTGCCTGGACTAATTTCGCATACAAAAAGAAAAAAAAAGAAGTCACATAAATGTATGTCTGGAAGTGTTTGGTTGAGTTATTCCACTAGAAACCGCAAAGACAGACAACAATGGAAATGACCTCACAAGTCAGAGTAAATGTTCGAAATGTTCTCCGCCTGCGTCGACCCACGCACGGACACGATGGACTATGGACTGTCTATAGTCCGTCGAATGGACTGTTGCACCCTTTCATAGACCTCATGACGGCTGTGGATGGTTTCACATGCATCTAAAATACCTTGATGATGCGTATATATACAAATTGCACTGGCCTTTACATACACGAGGGCTTTGAAATGTCCTTACCAGATAGAAGTTCAGCTGATTGACATCAGGCGACCGTACAGACCATGGAATTGCTCCACCCCTTCTATCCATCGGTCTTAGTAGATATTAGTGTTTCCCAAACACTAACTGAAATATGCGGGAGAACCATCATGGACATTTCTTGTTCTAACGTCCAGGGTCACATTCTCGAGAAAGCCTGGAAGCGCGTTAATGATGGCTTTATGGGGAACCCGCCCCCGTAGTTTGTATTTTAGATTCGCCCTGTACATGGAGAAAGTTACGTGATAACTAAGTCAAGTGACTTACTCGAAATAAATACGTATGAAAATATCACAAAAACATCGAAACGTTTTGTACTTCTTAGAATATCCCCTTGAGTAGTTGCAGGATTTATTAGATGGCATGAACCATATGATAGCAACCACTAACCGGTTACATAAAAGCTCGTGACTTCTTTATAAGAGAACAAAGCTCAGTGGTCTCAAGACTTAACACTGTGAATTTTCATATAGAGGGTTTTAGATGTCTTAGACACGACGAATGATTCAAAGAATTCAAGACGTTTAGCTTTTACAAAAAGACCGGAGAATGTAAATTACTAAAAGAACAACCATCAACACGAAAAGAACTAAAATTTCTCAATGAGAAACCAGTCTTTGAAAGTTAAAATTACTCTAAAAAATTTAGAATTTGTTGGATCTGTTTGTAAAATCAAACGTGGGGAGAGTATTGATTGAAATAGATCAACGCTGCCCTATAATGAGGAAAATGTTGTTTGTGGATATTGAACTGGAAAAGTACTACAGAATGGCCAAGAAAAATAGTCCATGTAAGAACTGCAAGGCAAACCCCGGACAGATAATGCAGAAGATATAACTGTAGTATGTCCGTTATTTTGTATTTTGTGATGTCATTCAGAACAAGGAAATTGTACTCCAGGTTACTTGCTGTCAGTAAGAAAGATTAGTCCTTTGGAGTTACGGAGTTTTAAAGAATTTTGAATGGTATGAAATATTTTACTTGTTGCAGTGAAGTGTGCCACAGTCTTCGTGCAAGGGTCATCATCCTGCTGTGATTTGGATCATTGTCTTGGAAAATAATGCCTGCACCATGGGGTGCACTTGGTCGGTCAAAATTTGTACTTAATCGCTGGCAGTGATGATGGGGTATGCAGAATATGAAGATATGGCTGTCTGAATTATGTGACTCCACGCGATACATCTTACCCAATTGGCATAACACAATCCTGGTAGTATGCTTGGAATTATGTTCGCCACATGTACACATGCGGTGTATGCTTGGAAAGTGTGAAGTTAGATTCATACTGGAGAATCTATGGATTCTGTGGACTATCGGACCACAGACAGTCCATGATTTATAGGTATTGCACCACTCCCTCCTGTTCCGAACATTAATATCAATCAATAGTGGTTTGGCAATTGCAGTTCCTCCATTATTTTTGCTTATGGAGTTCCCTCCTTACAATTTTTGTGGATAGGAACTTTGGAAAATAAAGATTGACCTCTGCAGTAACTTTTGCAGTAGTTGCTTTCTTTTCCGGTTCACAATCCATCTTACTGAATTAGTTAACTTTGCTCAAAGATAAAAAGTCTTACAGATTATGGATTGCAAACGATTGAGGAGATTCTTGTATCAGTGATCTAACCGAACATTATTTCCTTTCATGGCTTTTTTGGGGTCAGCTCCTGTTGTTTCTTGCTTTGCCCTATGTTCAGATTGATACAGAGGGTCATTTCTCCTTAACTTAGCCAATTTTGGATGATTGTCACTTCACGTGAAGCCCCTTCTCCACCACCATTTATGTTCAGTGCGTTTCCCCCGATTCCTGGCAACACACTGGCAGCATAATTTCTATGTTAGCAGACTTCCTTGCAGGACGGCGAGAGGAATTTTGTTCCATACCTCCTTGCACACTTTTTGGGGCGATGCCTTCCAAGATCCCTTTTGAGAAGGCCAAGGCCAGAAAAGTCCATGGGGGAGGCGTCAGGTGACTTGGCAGGGATAGCAGAGAAGGGTATTGCACGAATGCGGTCTCTTTTTCCATTTGTGGCATGAAATTGTGTTGAGCGTGCGATGTGGCTGGACGCCTTATCTTGATGAACACAAACCATTGTTGATCTCCTCCGTTTAAGAGGTTTCAAAATGTTCTCCTGGTAGTAATTTGCATTCACCTTAGCGTTTTTCTCCACCCGACGAAGTTGCAACCGTCCTTCTGAGCAGTAACCCGTCTTCTGTCTTGCACTGTTGCACATTGCATGCGACACTAAATTTCGCCTTGGAAAGTGCTCGTACGTACCCTCTCCAAAAATCATTAATTTTTCTAGTCATGCCGTGAATTTTTCTGCGCTCGTTTCCTAAACAAATATTTATAGAATGCCCACTGATACACCACCTGATTTACATAGGCTCGGGCATATTCCATTGCTAGGGAGGGATGTTCAAAATTGGCTAAGTTAAGGAGAAATGACCCTTTGTTTACGCTCATATTATTACAAGTCTGTATCATGAAAGAGATTGACTGTTTTTCCGTATTGTTTATGACTCCTTTGGTAATATTCATGAGCAAGTTACAAGTGTCCTTTAGAAGATCCCTCGTTAGTTGATTCCTTGATCATGTTTAATACTCCCTTTTACCCGATTCTGCATCCCTAACTCAAGGAAATTGATCAAAGACAAAGAAATCAGTATAATTTGCCCATTTGAAAATTTTTGCTTTTGATAAAACATTCGAGTGACTTTCAGATGTATAGTGGCTAGCATAATGATAGATCCTCTGAGATTGTTGTATTAATCTATGAGTACATCGGTTAAATAGAAATTGTGTCATGCTGCAAAACAAACAGACTGAAACAAATTTTGACAAGTGAGAAGGCATATATATTAAAATGAAATACAAAAAGACAGGATCCACAACCTGGATTCAAACAAGGGACCACAAGTAACTAGCTCGCTGCCTGTGCCAACAGGCTGCTGGGAACGCTGATACAGCAATTCTGTCTCTAAATGTTTTAAAGAATACCAAGTAGTCAATGATGAAGCCAAATAATAGTGCAGGCATCCAGCGCTCAGATCTGGAATTACTCCAGTCTAAACCATCAAAACGCCAATGAATGCATAATCTGGTTTCAAAGCAAATGAAACAAGTCATTAATGTTTGCTTTTAATCGTATAGGATTCTCAATTTAAGTGCAGTGTTAAAATGAAAAAAATCAAAATAATTATTAAAAAAGTGATTAAATTGCGTATGAACATGATAAATAAATGATTTATTTTACATGAAACAGGAACAAAATGATTAACAGTGAAAATTTATTTACAAAGTAAAAATGAGAGTTACAAAAGTATATCTTGGCTTTCAGTTTATAATACACAATATTCACATCATATATACATTAGATTATCTTCAAAATTATGATAAAATCCTGTTGCTATTCTTGTGGTTCACCTTCAAAAAGAGATTTTTCTTTTGACTTGTTTAATTGTGAAACCAAATTCTTATAAAATCTAGGAAAAAAAAAAGTATTTTTAATATCCAAAGAGAATATATCTTAAATAATAATAATAAACGCATTAATTTTTTTAAATGTTTCAAAACCGAGTACATTAAAATAATTGATATCTCAATTTTCCTGCAAATCTCTTTTCTATCTCTTAAATATGTTTAAAATCAAATGAAGGACCCTTTATGAAAGTGGATACCTTTGTCTTTCTGGATCACAACCATTCATTCATATCACAGGATTAATCAAAACTGCATTAATAACTTTGAGGAACATCTCGAAAAGTACAGAAATGATTTTCACAATGGAAATGGTTGTGTTCAAAATATATCAATAAAGCATCGACATTAAAAAGAGAATCTAATAGAATAGGTTCCATCACCAGCAGGTTCTAAATATTTAATTTCCTTATCCAGTATACTGGGAGGTTCACCAGTGATAAACGGTCGAAGGGCTTGTGGTCGTTTGTCGAACCACCCACACGCATTTGGAAATACCCCCCCCCCCCACCTTTTTTTTTTTAATTAGCGTGTGATTTAGGGTTATTATTGCTTATTTTAATGCTGTATTACAATCTGGGTTTAAATCATAATTACAAAAGTGACGGAAACAAAAGAAAGAAAATGCGTATTAAAAATTTTGTTAAGTAGTATTTTGATGATTGCAAAACTTGTAAAATAACTAAATCTAAATTATACATCATAATAAACTGTTATTGATAAAAAAAAAAAAATAAAAAAAAAAAAAATCGAAGCCAAAAATTAGGACATTCAAATAAATGTAGTTAACCAAGAACTGGAAGATAATATAGTCGAACCTGAATAACTCAAACTCTGATAATTCAAATTCCCGGTTAACTCAAACGATATTCTAAATCATATCCCCCAGAGCATTTAATTCAATAGAAAATTCACTCATTAACTCTAATAAATTTTTTAATAAATCCCTGATAACTCAAAGAAATTTTGATTTTAGTGAATAGGTATTCCTAAATTTAAGCAAAACCTACCTTAAAAAAAACAACAAGCTTTGCCTGTTGAAACTTTTTCATTTTTCAAGTTTAATTGTTACGTCCACATGACAAAGAAAACAATGCAGGAATCTTTCGCAGTCGCTGGCAGGCATTGTGAAAACTGCAAATCGAACTTGTTGATTGCGATCGTTCAACGTAGGAATTGATGATGATTGCACGTTCATATTTAGAGGAAGTGTTCATGTTGACCATAAAGTTCATTGCATGAATGATCGCAAAAGAGTTTTTAGAAGCAGTCATACACTTGTGATTGGCCATTGCTATTTTGATTTTGAAACTTGACTGTCTCATTGCCTTTGTCGATGTAAAAGTAAAAAATTCGAGAAAAAAGTGAATTCTCTGTAAAGTTTCAAATAAAAAACATTTATACTTATATCATAAATGTCATCAGATGAAAAATAAATGGGCAAAAATCGCCAAGAGATGCCTTTCGAAAATTTTTACAAACCAGAAGTAGAATTCGGAAGCCATACCAAAACAGCATTGGAATTGATTTCGGGGTGGAACGAACCGTATTTTATTAGGTCCATATTGTATTTGTATATGGATCTCATTAAAACTAATCAAATTCATACAAATAATTGAGTATCATGTAATCTTTGTACTGGTCATGTAGCCTCATTTTTGACTTAATGGTTAACTCCAAAACCTGATAAGTCAAAATTTTTATGTGGTCTGCTGACGATTTGAGTTATCAGAGTTCGACTGTATTCTGAAAACCCAGAGTAATGATAAATCGATGTTGGAATGTAATGTGGTAAGAAAACGCAGTACAGTCAGACCTCGGATATTTGCAAACCTGTCGCTAATGAGGAGGATTCACTGATGTTTGGTATAGTCATTAAAAATAGTAATATATGCTTATTTCTATAATTGAAACCCTATATATGTACCTGTCATTTACCCAAACACTTTAATTTCATTTAAAAGTTAACTTAAAGAGCAAATGACACCAAAAATATTGCTATTGAGATAAATAATAAAAAGAATGTAACATAAAAAAAAGAAAAGTTTTTATGGACAAAAAGTTACAAATTTTTTTTTAAGAAAGAGGCAACAAATAAGCGAAATCGGGGTTCCCTCCATTCAAAAACGTTAGCTGCGTGTGATGTCAGCTTTGCCAAGCCGAGGCCAATGAGATTAATAGGCCCTGTAAATCTTGTCGGGCCTGTGCAACACCTCCTAGACAGAGGGCCTGTGCAACATCATTAGTCGACCAAATTTAGGTGTTATTATTTGTAGAAATAGGATTAACAATGGTTGAATAATGATGATGTAACAATGTATGATGTTTCCATTATCGGCCTTATGTCTACATGGTGTTGGCCCGTGACCACCGAGACAGAAGGCCTCCGCAATGAAATTGAATACATTGTTACATCATCAAAGATAGTGCAAATTCAGGGCTTATTATTGGTAGAAATACGAATAACAATGCACTATCTATGATGTTGTAACAATGTATTCAGTTTCATTGCGGAGGCCTTCTCTCTCAGTGGTCACGGTTGGCCTGTGGCTTGTGAATCGTGCCACGGCCTGTAAATCTCATCGGCCTCGGTTACCAAAGCTGACGTCATAAGCAACGCTATTGCGGGAGTTTTTGACAAAATTCAAAATGAATTTTTATTACCAGAAGTGGCCTTTAAATTATGATTTCTTTATTAAAAATGAAAGTAAAAAAATAATAAAATTGATATTTAGTATCAGGAAAGTATAAAAAACTATATGAAATCAACTTCGATTAGCTCCCTTAATTCATTACACTTAAAAAAAAAAACAAAAACAAAACAACAAATTATTGATGAAAAAAGGCAAGAAAATTCTGAGGAATTCGATCAAATTTTAACGGTATACACAGTCTTAAGTACCCTGCTATTCTTCCAAATTTCATTAATCTAGGCTTTAAAGAACCCGAGTTATTAATTATTGATGTTGGTGGCGGCATTTTTATTTCTGTTCATATCTCAGTTATCGTTCAAATTCGAACCCATGTTCACAGGATTTTTTGTGTTTACCTTGACCTCTATAATACCCCCTTAAATTGTTTTACACACGATTTGAATCACCCTGTATATTATACAGAGTGTAAACATATGGTAAAATCTAATCCAGTGAAATTTGGAAATTTTATAGATTTCATCATGGACAATGCCAGCCTATAGATATTTTTGAATAATTTGACTGAGTGTTCTTACTTAAAAAGGCTATTTTCATTTTCTGAGACGGTTTCAATTTTTGAGGCTTTATTTTTTGTCTTAATGTCATTAAATTAATTTTTTTTTTTAATTTGTTGATGGTAATGAATTCACTTCACAAAACCGCATTGTCCCTTAATACAACGACGACCAGACCAGACCGAGGTTGACAAGTCTGCATCATCAAGCTGAATTCGGTCGGACTTCTTAGACACACCCTAAGAAAGACCAGAGTAAATTTAAGGTTAATCTCAATCTTGAGAATGAAGGGATAACCTTCGAAATACGTATCCAGCATTTCATATCTCAGATGTTTTTTTTTTTTTTTCATGGTTTTCCCCCCTTCTTAGACAAGAATACAGCTGTAAACATTTTTAGACGTAAAGTGTAAATGAAAATTTTATTTTTTGATTCAAAAAAAATTTACCTTTGAATTTTCTCCCAATTTACGTCAAATTTTTCATTAATTTGATTGGTGAGAAACCTAAGAAACTGAAAAAAAAAAAAATAATGAAAAATAATTAATAATATATATTCTATCAACATTTTAATGGCAATAAAAATTATTTTCTTAATCTCTTCATTGGTTCTGTTATCTGTAGTCCAGTTATTATTAAACTAATGGATTGTTTAAAGTAATACATAATCCTAAATGATATTTCAACTTATATAACTGTCAATTTAATTAGCTTTCTGTCTGGCTTCAGATGAACGTGTTTAAAATAATTTGAAGCCTTTGTTACATAAAACAGTTCTAAAATTTTTTACTAATATTTATAAAGGCCGATGGAAAATAAGATTCCTCATTTATTTTTTTTTTAAATCAGTAGCCACCATATTTACCCTATTAAAAGACGATCGCCTAAGATTTGGAGGCATTTCAAAAAGAAAATATTTTTAAGTAGACTAAAAGCAGAAATGGAAATATGAGTGAAGCCATCCACATCTTATTGGGCTAAAGACCCCATCATATCTACCCACCCCTTTTTTTTTTTGCCTGAAATCTTAAGAAATACGGGGTCACTCCGAAAGTAATGCATAATATTTTTTTTTAATTTATTTTTTAATCTACACCCCTACAATATGTCATTTTTCCACATATTGCCTCGACCCTTTCAACTGCCTCGGGCAACCTTGGAATGAGGGCGTGTATACCTGCACGGTAAAAGTCTCAACCACCACATTTGAGCCACTGATTAGCAAGCAGACAATGGAGACAAGGAGATAGACAACGGAGTGACATCATGCAAATTTAATGAAAAAAAAATTCAAAATTGTGCTTTCAGCAGGAAAAGTTATGGTAAGTGTGTTTTTCGATTCAGAAGGACTCTTGCTTGTGGACCACACAGATCCACCATTAATTCTGATGCAAATGTGGCAAGAAACTTCAAGCTCGACTGAGTCATGTTCGACCACATTGGAAGAAGCAGGATGTTCTGCTACTGCATGACAACACACGGCTGCATGTCAGTCACAAAATCACACACAAGTTCAGAAAAATTAGATGGAGAACACTGAACCACCCACCTTACAGTCTTGACCTGGCACCATGCGACTACCATCTCTTTGGTCAACTGAAGGAATCTCTTCCTGGAACAAACTTTGAACATGGCGACTCCCTCGTGCACGCTGCTAAACAGTGACTCAAATGTGCTGGTTGAGCCTTTTACTGTGCAGGTATACACGCCTTCGTTCCTGGGTGGTATTTTTTTCTGTTAATTAGCCTAACTAATGCACTAAGTGTGGTTGAAGTAAAAGACAAAACATTATCCAACGCTTTGGAAGAACCAAATCTAAAAGAGGACTGCATTTTGGTGTCCATCTGGCCTCAGAATAATGAATCACGTATAGAAGGCAGTTGAAAGGGATGGGTATTAAGTAGGAAAATGACATGTTGTTCCTAAAGGATGTATCTATGACCACCATAAGTTGTAAGGGTGTAGAATAAAAAATAAATTTAAAAAAAAATATTGTGCATTACTTTTGGAGACCCTCGTATAATCCTGATGTTTTATGTCTATAGTTTTGCATGCCACTGAAGAGTTGATATGAAAATTTGTCTTCCTTATTTTTAATAAATTTCTCAAACTGTTTACTGATATTTGTTTTTTTTTTTTTTTTGTTTAAAACAAGGTGTATAGGTTCTTCAAAAGCAAAACATTAAAGGTTTCATTAAATTTAATAAACCTGAAGTTTTATTTATACCACAAGCACTTGATTTGAGTACGAAGGCATAAATTAAAGCCGGTCTTGATTTAAAGCCGGGTTATTTATCTAAAATTTTAGTTTAAATCCAGTCTCAATTAGCTTTTACGATACATAAAATTTAAACAAAATATTAATTTCACCTTTTGGTCCACTAACAATTCTTCTCCATCTGAAACGGGAACTTCTAAAGTTTGAGTGCAGCGAATTGCCTGACAATGTAAGAAAAAAAAATAAAAAATTTAATAAATTGTTTTAATCTATGACGTTTCTTAATATATCAAACTCCTTAATACATTTATAAAGATTTGGAAAATTAGATACTTACAAAACATGCATTTTATTTTATTCACATTTATCTTACTGATATATTTTGCCGAATTATGACTTTTTGAAGAACAGGAATTAAATTTTAACTTTTTGGAATAAACTTCTCAAAGAATAATCGACTTTCATTTAACTTATAATGTAGAGAACACTTTATGAAATCTACTACTTACAAAAATGTGCCTTATCCTCTCTTATCTACTGGATTATACATCAAATACAGTAAAATCCCATTATGACATACCTCACTTAACATAATTTCAAAATAACATTCGAATTTAAAATCCATGGCAGAAATCCTATTTTTTTAATGTTCCTTAGATAAGCTATCCCCTCATTACAATGATCATAAGTCGAAAGCTTTGCTCTGATTGGTCAACACCTTGAACAATATTCACCATACGCAAGAATAAAATTCAAACTCTAGCAGAGAAATTCCAACTCTGTGCAAAAAAGAAAATTAAGATTAGGTAAGACTACATGTTAATACACTGAACGCATTTAACTTAACTGCAATTACAGAGTTTCATCAAGAGTTTTTGGTATATCTTTGTGATTAAATTAATGTGGTGAATTAGGTTGCTGCATGCCTCCCAAACCCCCAGTCTCAGATTAAAGTTCAAAATTCCAGTTCCCTTGAGGTACGTAAAAACGAGGTTTTACTGTATAAAATTTATTAATATCAAAAATGAGAAAAACAAATTATTTTAATAAAGTACAGTACTGTATGCAGATACAACAGAAGTAATATTTTGCTAACATGATGAGAAGAATATACAGTATATTATTATAGAGTACTGTAAGCAGCATCAGAGAGGCAGATATGTAGCAATAATGGAAAAGCAAAACAAAGTTTTAGGCTAAAAATAAGCCTATACTTAGAAGCCTATAAGTATAACCAAACTTAGAAAATATTTTGCTTAAATAAAATCCATACATAAGAATGTTGCAACAAAATGCTTCAAAAAATTTTCTTACAGTTATAATTTTTCCTTTTTTGCCTACTGAAATCCCTGAATTTCGCATGCCGGATTGAACTGCAATTTGTAACTGGAAAAGAAATGTGATAAAACAATTGTAGATCACCACTGAAGGCAATAAGCATGAAAATCAATTATTTATTAAAAATTTACTAATGTCTGAGCATGCTGAAAACTCCTGCACTGAACATGCAAGATGAATGGTTCAAACTTGATGATTAAATTTCCAGAAGATGGTTCTAAATTTTCACTCTGAAATGAAAAAAGTTTCAGAAAAGAATATTTTCAGGATTTTATGACTATACAGGGTGATTCAGTCAATTTCTGACCATTTCAGTACTATGATTTATTGACCCATAAATGTTTACAAACTTAGCATTTCAGTATGATATTTTAGGCAGTTCGGAGTATTTATTCCCGTGGAAAAGCCTTGATGATATGCTCAATGTGGCCACCACGAACGTTTTGAACTGGGTTTAGGTCAGGACTCGTAGGGGGCCAAAGAAAGCCACCCCCGAATTGATCTGGAAACCTGTTTGAAATGACACGATTTCCGAATTTCTGATTGAGAAAGTCTAGCACTTCATTAGTGGTGTGAGGCCTAGCCCCATCCTGTTGAAATCATTGATGTTGAAGCGGTATACGCCTCCTTCGCAGCTCGGGGATGAAGAAGGTTTCCAACATATTAAGATAAGCCTATGACGTTACGGTGCCCTCAAAAAAGAACGGACCAATGATGCCTCTTTTGGAAATCGAGCATCAAGCCATAACCTTTCGTGGATGAAAAGGTGACTTATGGATCTCATGAAAGTGCTGGGAACCCCAAAAACGAACGTTGTGTTTATTAACGTCACCTGACAGATGGAAGAAGGCCTCATCTGACACCCACAGGTTGTCCACAATGTCCTGATTGGCTTCCATTTCTGCTCTAAACTCCATCGCAAATTGTTGTCGCTTCTGTCTTCCAGTGTCTGTTACCTCCTGATAAACAAGGATCTTATACGGGAACAGGTGTAAATCCTTTCTCAAAATTCGCCACGTCGTGGTATACGACAGCCCTTCTTTGATGGATAGGCGGCGAACAGATTTTTTGGTAGGGGAATCGACCAACCTCGTGCGAACATTTTCGACAACTTCGGCCGTTCGAACACGAGCTTCGCTCCCGCCTTTTTTCTTGCCTTTAACACATCCAGTGGCACAAAATTGCTTGACAAAATCCATGATTGCTTGCCTGCCTGGTGCGTCTCGACACTTATACTCCTTCCGGAACTTTCTTTGCACGGTTACAGGTGATTTTGTCTCGAAATACCATTCGACAACCTTGCATTTCTGCTCTGTTGATAAAGCGGGCGCCATTTTTCAACAATACGATTTTCATGCAGCGCCGTTGCAACAATACAAACTCCAACTATTTAGAAATTCGATATGGCGCTCATATTCTTTCAATTGTTTATCCCTAATGCACGTCATTTGAGTGAAATGGTCAGAAATTGACTGAATCACCCTGTAGTAGAATTGCGATTATCCGAGTTAACTGGGACCGAGTCTACCTCAAATAAAAAACTTGGATAATACGGAGATCTAGTATTAATGGATACAAAATTGATGATATGCATTAATGTAAAGACGGTGTTCACTTAATAAGTATATTACAAAACAATACATGCACATGTAATTACATTGGTAAGATAAACAAAATTTTTAAATTCTGCTTATTGCTACAGAAGTCTTTTTTTTTCTATTTTTTTTTTAGATTTTTCGGGCACATCAGCTCGGTTGATCCAGATCCTTAGATAACTGCGATTCTACTGTAATGTGTTTTTTGCTTTTTCCCCCTATAATCTTACCAAATCTTCTGCTTTCAATTTTTCATGCGAAACAAAAATCCAATTGCAACCTTTCTTCTTGTTTGCATCTTTCTATGCATATAAAGTGCATTACATAAAAAAAAAAAAAAAAAAAAAGATAATAATAATAATAAT
This sequence comes from Rhysida immarginata, assembly GCA_023313115.1. Taxonomy (NCBI): domain Eukaryota; kingdom Metazoa; phylum Arthropoda; class Chilopoda; order Scolopendromorpha; family Scolopendridae; genus Rhysida; species Rhysida immarginata. The sequence goes on from JAHWFO010003124.1 coordinate 7,177,197, forward strand.
AATAATAATAATAATAATAATAATAATAATAATAATTGGAAACTGACACTACAGCTTACAGACAACGCTTATATAACATTTTCAAAGAGACATATCCTCATATCACAGTCACTGAACAACGCATTGCAGATCAGCGTCGCACAATTGTTATGAAAAATTTAATACCCTTACCCACGCTACAGAAAATAAAGCAAGAAGTTGCACAACAGCTACAAGAACACGAGCCATCTACACAAACTGACACTCAACACACAGAATCAAACACTAACATTGACATCACTAATGAACTTCTAGAACACACACTCGACAATGAACTTCACCATGATATTCATCCACAACACAACATGAATACCAAACTTATTGAAACATTAAATGACACCCTACAAAGATACCTTACAGTTTACACGGGAACAGACCTCACACAAAGACCAGGTATACCTAAAATAAACATAAACAGCAAAACAGGGGAAATTTTATCTTACATGAACACACATATCTTACCACAGTACATTGAAGAAAATCTGTCTTTAGAATACATACACCTACTTATTTACACTGGGGCTCTTACAGTTATATCCACACTGGGTAGAAAACCAATCCATAAAAACACACAAAATTCATATACCCAACAGAAACCTAAATGGCAAAAGCGGATTGAGTCTGAGATTGACGAAATCCGCAAGCAGTTAGGTAGACTTACACAGTACACTAAAAACAACACTTCATCAAAGCAGAACAAACGCCTCAGACAATTATTTAAGAAGATTAAAACACACACCAGACATGAGCAGCACAATCAACACATTACAGAATATATGGACACATTAAAACAAAAGTTAGCTGCAAAAACACAACGCCTGAAGAGATACAAAACATGCACTCAGCGCAAACAGCAGAACAAGTTATTCGCAAACAATGAGAAGACATTCTATAAGCAGTTAAACAAAGATTATACACAGACACAAAACACTGGTCTGCCAACACAAACAGCACTCCAACATTATTGGTCGTCTCTTTGGTCTGTCTCAGTTGAACATAATAGGGAAGCTAGCTGGATCAGGGAAGAGGAGCAATTAGCATCCACACTATCAAACATGCCTTATACTGACATAACAGCAGATGAACTCTCACAAGTCATTAAACGTACTCACAATTGGAAGGCTCCAGGTGTAGATAGGATTCAGAACTTTTGGTATAAGCGCTTCACCTGTTTGCATCTGGCCCTTGCAAAACAGATTTCCAACACTTTGCAAACACCACAGACATTGCCACATTTCCTCACACAAGGAATAACATACATGGTACCAAAGTCACATAACACTACAGATCCCACACAATATAGACCTATTACATGCTTGCCTACACTTTACAAAATAATAACTGCCTGTATCGCAAACAAAATTTATACACACATAGACACAAACAACATTCTCACTGAGCAACAAAAGGGATGCCGTAGAAACCACATGGGTTGTAAGGAGCAACTCCTTATAGACAGTGTGGTCCTACGGCAAACTCACAATAAACATCGACACCTCCATGCAGCCTACATTGATTACAAAAAGGCCTTTGATAGTGTCCCACACTCATGGCTTTTATATACACTACGATTATATAAAATAAACCCTACACTTATCACTTTTTTAGAAAGTACAATGCTGCATTGGAGAACTACACTACACCTCACACTCAACAGTGAAACCATCACGACTGACAAAATACAGATAAACCGGGGCATCTTCCAGGGTGACTCATTGAGCCCACTCTGGTTTTGTCTTGCACTAAATGCACTTTCCAACAGACTGAATAGCACAACTTATGGCTACACAATTAAACATAATAAAAGCTGCCACTACACGCTCTCACACTTACTCTACATGGACGACATGAAAATCTACGCCTCCACACAAACACAATTGCACCAATTACTTGACATTACACAAACCTTTTCAAAAGACATACACATGCAGTTTGGGTTGGACAAATGCAAAACCATTCACATTGAAAATGGAGTACTCAGGGAAGGGGGCTTCACATTAGATGAACCAGATCACATTGCTGCTATGGAAAATGACGAATTTTACAAATATCTAGGATTTAAGCAAGCCAAGCTTCTGGAGCACAAACACATAAAGAATACACTCACTAAACAATATCTTCATAGGCTAGAGACAATACTTAAAACGCACTTAAATTCCAGAAATTTAATCAAGGCCATCAATGCTTATGCCACGCCAATACTCTCCTACTCCTTTGGAGTCATACAGTGGACACACACAGATCTTGAGGGACTTGAAAGGAAACAACGTAAACTGCTTACAAAGCACAGAAAGCACCATCCACACGCAGCTATTGAAAGACTCACCCTGCCTCGCTCAGAGGGAGGCAGAGGTCTTATTGACATAACAGATCTACACCAGAAACAGACTCAGTCACTCAGAGAATTCTTTCACTCTAAACAACACACATCACCATTACACAAAGCAGTCTGCATGGCTGATACAAAATACACACCTCTGAATCTGAACAGCATGCAGAACACCCATAACATTCCTACAACATGCACTAAACTTCAATCATGGCTCGGAAAGCAACTCCACGGTAGACATCCTTCTGACCTCAACCAGCCACACGTCGACAAAAAAGCGTCGAACTTTTGGTTGAGTGAAGGGAGTCTCTTTGGGGAAACTGAAGGAACCATGATTGCCATACAAGACCAGGTTATTAACACTAAAAGCTACAGAAAACATATTATCAAAGAATCGACTGACGGGTCTTGCAGGAAATGCCATATCGCAGAGGAAACCATCCAACACGTCATATCCAGTTGCAAAATACTCACGCAGACAGATTATTTGCACAGACATAACCAGGTAGCCAACATCATACATCAACATCTAGCTAAGATACACAAGCTAAGGGACATTCACACTCCTTACTATAAATATATCCCCGACACTGTCTTAGAGAACACCACACATAAACTATATTTTGACAGAGCTATAATCACTGACAAAACTATCCCTCATAACAGACCAGACATTACACTAGTAGATAAGCAAAACAAAGTGACTTACATAATTGATATCTCCATCCCCAATACACACAATTTACAAAAGACATACACTGACAAAATCACTAAATATACGGATCTTGCACACGAAATAAAACGCCTTTGGGGAGTTAACAGAGTACACATTGTTCCTATCATTCTTTCCGCCACTGGGGTTATTCCACACTCGCTACACAAAAGCCTGTCAACACTAAATTTAAACCCACACTTATACAAAACCTTACAGAAAGCCACAATTCTAAACACATGTCACATAGTAAGGAAATTCCTACACTCAAACATCAATACTCCCACGAGTGGATAACTTTCCCTCCCTCGCATTTGAGTCCCTTGGGCTTTGGCCCTCTTTTGGGTCCGCCTCTGGGATTGGCTTCCGGACTTGATCCGAGTTTGGTTTCCCCAAACAATGACAATAATAATAATAATAAATAAGTAAAGGGAAATAAAATCATGACTATATTTCATTTATTCAGTTTTTTTAATTTATAATTTCAAATGCTAATTTTTATTTTACAAATTTTAGGACTTATAATCAGTGAGATTATAATTTCACCACAAGGCTAGAGTATATATAAGAGGTTGGTCGTTTTATTAGATGTTTGGGAATGTCAACTTCTAGATCATGTTGTGCTTTTTCTTATTACTAATAACGTACATGTAACACAATCCTTAGACATTTCCAGATCACTATTATCGAATTTCTGGGACAATTACAAACATCCATGCCCATGGCAGGATTCCAACCTAAGAACTGACAGCTGCAACATGTATACAGAGTGGTTAGAATTAAACTTTCCCTATTTAACTGTCTCAATATGGAAAACAAGCAATTGCATGAACAGGAAAAGTAATGTGAACATTGCCAAAGATATGGGGAAGAGAAATGATGAATAAGCAATTCAATGGAAACACTTTTAATGTCTTACGATATCGTACAATATGCCTGTTTTTTGTGGACATAGCATCCGCCAGACAATAAAGTGTGCTCGAAATGGCATCCATCAGTGTCCAAGGACAGTCTGAAAGTGTACGATAGCAAGCTGTTAACTCTTCAATGATTGTACTGGACCGTGAAGCTAGCAACGCCTGTGAATGTTAACAATACCTGGTATTCAAGAAAGAGTCACTCAAGGTCAGGTCGCTTAATGAGCCTTCCCAACAGTATGCTTCACTGCAATTCAAATGTGTTAGAAACTTCAGACAACCTGGCCAGCCCAACCTGACCTTGAGTGACTTTCTCGCCCATTTCCTCAAAATCTTTCAAGGGGAAGGGTGCGATTAAAAATTGTTTTTAGACTAATGTGGTGTTGCTCTACAGGGTAGCAATCGGAAATTTTTCTCTATCTTTAATAGTTTTTCGAGTTAGCAAATGGATGACCTTAAATTTGAGAATCAAAGTCAAATATGAACCTTACCCCCCATGGGAGTGTGGCAATGAACCCCCCCCCCCCCATTGCCTATAAACCACATTCATTAGATCTCGCCTACCTGGCAGCTTTGAGTACATCTATCTGCCATGTTACCTGACTCTTTGGACATCCTGTATATAGAGTCTAATATATCTAGCTCTGGAGACCCTTTAAAACAATATGAACTGAACGATTAAATTTTCTTCATGTGAGCATGAAGTTGAGAAGACCTGAAAAATGGATTTCTCATCACGATTAAAAAAAAAAAAATAATAATGAAATATTTAAATTTCAGTCACCTGTGAGAAAACAATGCAACGACCAGAGCATGAACTAGTTGTGAAATAATTTTCCATCGTATTAAGGCAATGGACTAAATGAGTGATGCGTTCATCAATGCTGCCTTTCCTGCTGAAATCAACTGATTTTAAACAGTGGCTTTTCCAAGTGTCAAAAAATCCTTCTCCTTTCACTACTTCCATTTTCAATCAATTCTTTAAGACTTTAAGTAAATAAACCTTATTGTCCCATATCTGAAATGAGAAGAGCTTACATTAATCACTTTTAAGAACCTTGCTTTATTATATCAGTTTAAAAAATATAAAGTAATGATTACTATTTAATCTGGTAAATGACAAATAAAAATATAACAAATAATTAGAATATGAACTGGCATGTAAAAAAATGTGTAATAGTAAAAATTTTTTTAGTTATTTGTTAACAGAATATCTTTTTATGTATTAGTTTAATTTGTATTCTAAATGTGGTCGTCCGATGCTTCATGATCAGATAACAAATCCAATGCTTCATGATCAGATAACAAATCACAACAAATAATTTTTTTAATACAGCAGCGAGTGTTCAAAATGATCAGCCTCAGCTTTAAGGCATATCGGGTCCTTTTACCCATGTTTGGTACCACTTTATATAGGACCATATAACTACTACAGGACTAAGGGAGTAACTCAGCAGTCACTTTTGAAGTAAGGAAAGGCAATTATGTAAATCTCATTTAGGCGTCAACTCAAGTTCTAGAAATTTAGGCGTCGACTACTAAGGTCATTTTGCGCCTTTTACACAAGTTATATCTGTATGCAGCCCGGGACAAACATCCATGCCCACGGCGGGATTCGAACCCACGGCCAGGCGGACTCGAGAACTAGAAAGCCTACACCCTAGCCCTCTCGGCCACCAGGCCAGCCACATGGCAGTGTATGGGAATTATATAAGTTCTGCTTAAAGACACAGGACACCAAAGCACATTAGAAATATAAAAGACAACTACCTACCTGAATTCTATATTTGATTCATTTCAGTGATCTTCCTGATTTTCACATTGACTGCATTAATGCTGGACTCCACTTGTACTTCCTAATTTGCTTCACAATAAAATTTTGACTTGAAGTCCAACATTTCTGTGTTTCCTTAATATGCAGCCTTGTTACTGGAATTGAAATTGAATAGAGAATTCAGGTACTTAACTGTCTTTTTTGTTTCTCGTATGCTTTGGATTCTTTCTCTGTCTTTAAGCAGAACTGATGTAATTCTCATACGTGTACTTCATTCTGATCTAGCATTCAACACTGATGCATTCTGCAGCAAGGATTCACCAGTATCAATAGGTCAACCTTGCTGTAATGATTGCCATATGTCTTATGGGGGAGGGGGTAATAACTCTGTGAGTAAATTACCAGTGATATTACCCACAGGTCTTCAACTAACCACGCACATGCACTGCCATTGTGCCACTGTTATGTCATCTACTGGCATGCCGAACATTTTAGCCCTTTACAACAAACAAATGTTCTCTTCCAACATACAAAATACTGTGTTGTGTGATAAAATGGTCATCTTATATTCTCTACAGATATTTAGTCCTTTTATTTTTGAAAAACATTATTCTGCTGGTAAAAACAGTCCTCACCAATGATGCCATACAATTGAAAAATAAGTTGCGATTGACAGTGGGATTGCTAGAAAATTGACAAATTAAATAAAAATAAAAATTACAAAAATCAAAAAGTAAATTACAAATCAATTTTGTATAAAGAAACAGAAGACAAGCCGGAGAGGAACTATTGATTGGATCCAATAACCACGAGATTACAGATTTCGTTGTTTATGATACATTAAAAAAAAAGTTGGTTTTTAAAAAAAAATCTTTAATAAAAAAAAAAAAAAAAAAAAGTTATGAGGAATAATAATCATTCATCACTCTTAGATTTTTTTTTTTTCTTATACTGTGAGTCTTCTCTGACATCCTATGCATCATCAACACGATATAAATTAATCGATCTCCAATCAAAGGAATTTGATGAGGCTATGACCAATGATTATATGAAAAAATAGAATAACTAAGCCAAACAAAATATTAGTGATTCCATATAGACTTTCCTTTAATTTCCATCAGCTCTTGAACAGGGCCATTTAAATGAGAGGTATTGGTAGTGCAGCATGCTAAGGCTCCTGAATGGTTGGTTGATTTGTCAGGAGTCTTGGGTGTTTCAACATCTAGGTCATTTTATGACTAATATCTTACCACAATCTTAAAATGATTCCACATAACTATCTTTACGCATTCTGGGACAAGCAAACACCAATGCCCACAACAGGATTGAATCAATGACCAGATGGATTCAAGAACTGGAAAGCCTATTGCCCAGTGCACTTGTGCTCCTGACTGATCAAATACAGTAATATAATAAAATCTTGTACACATTCCAATAAGGAGCTTTAGCTGTGAAGCAGAAATACAATTAACGTATGCATTATGAGCAACTGAGCAATCGTGCGTCGACAATGTGATTGTCACATGCACGTGCTCACGTCAACATTGCTTAAAAGATAAACAGAGAAAGTGTCAGTGTATTCGTTCGTAGCAAATTGATTTTTAAATGACATACCATTATCTTAGTATTCTTTATGGTAACCGATTTAGCATGTGAATTCGACTTGAAGGGGTCCAGGAAAAAGCCTGAAAAGTTTATACAACCAAGCTAGGACCTTGATGGTCATATTTCTGAAAGCAGAATTTGAAAAAGTTAATCCGTTTTCAAGTTTTCGTGCAAACAGTGGACGGCTGGATAAACATACAGACCAAGCATGCATTAATGCTTGAATGCATCTAAAATTTCAGTGAATGGACGGTTATCTCAAAAGCAACGCGAGATAAAAATGTCGCCAAGTACATGCGCAGGGAGAGACCAATGAAGAGACAGCATGTAGCAACGAACGCAAGATTAGTTTGCTACGGGCAATTGAATGGCATGTATGCGAAAACTCAGAACAAATGGAAATGGAGCAACGGATAAACATGAAGTTTTCTTACAAATTCGGAAAAACGGCCACAAAAACGCATGCGATGTTGGTCCAGGTGTATGAAACAGGAGTGAGCAGAAAATGAGGCCACAGATGTACAGGAGTGGAAAGTGGAGCCTGTAGCAAGACAAAGCATGCCCGCATACTGCGATCTGTGTACGTAACTTCTTGACCCACGGCTGTGTAACTGTTATTGCACATCCACCAAACTCGCCTGATTTGGCGCCTGCAGACTTCTTTTTGTTCCCTCCTCAAGGGGGTCCTGAAGAGCACACGTTTTGTAGACTTACCAGACATCCGATGAAGTGTGACATCTATGCATTGATCGATCCCAAAAGAGGCCTTCGCCGACTTCTTCCAGCAGTTTTATCAATGAAGTCAAAAGTGTATTGTGTTCAAAGGATGTCACTTTGAGGGTGAATAAAGGTATTTTGTTTCCATGTTTTATTTTATTTGTTTTACGCTTCCAGTCACCGAACTTTCTAGATACATCTTGTAAATTTGGCCTTCAGAATAAAACTTTTGGCTCTGCCCTCAGCCACGATCTTTTAAACTTACCGGTAGCTTGTCCAACCAAAGGCTTGTGAGCCACATGCGTATCATCAGTTAATTCTTAATAAATGCTACTGATTAATCGGTGCAGATCATTCACTGGCCCCACTAAGCATAATAAATAAAGGAAACTCATCAAATGTGGCCTGCAGCAGATTTACCCTGTCTTATCCTATATTTTAGCTGGAATAGATGAAGAGGTCCTACTTCATCTATTCCTGCTTTTAGTTTTTCTTTGACCATTCTTAAAATTATTGACAGGACCACATTGATAGCCTGGTGATCACGTTTGAGAACTATGTGAGAAACATGATGGGCCCAAAGGATTCAAACCTTGCTCATAAATTCGCTTTAAAACTGCTTAAATTTGAAAGCAAAGGATTCTACAAAAATAATAAAATGAAATTTGGTTTCCATTTTGCGATTGTCGAATGTACTAATTTCATGACATGAAATGCAATTTCGATAGCGTCGAATACAGAATACATTTCCAACAATAAATGAAGACAGAGGTTAAGAATTTAAGAATCTAAAACATCACCAAGGACTAGAAAGAATCTTACTTATTTCATGAACGTCACTTCGTAGCCAAAGTTCTTCATTTTCACGCAGTTTCACTTTCGCAATCGCGTTCACAACACACTACGCCATCTATCGCCAGTAAATACTAATATTTTGAACTAATGACAGATTTCTAAGCGTGAAACCAGAGACAAATGAAAGTAAACCAGTGAAACTAGGAATTTCTCATAAAATTCACTTTAATGATTCGTCCAAGAGAAAACGAAGTTTAATGAGATACATAATCAACTTTCGTCCATTCTTGAAACTGTTGCCTACTGAAAAAAAAAGACTCTTGTGGTTCACCAGAAAGGGCAAAAAATGTTGAAGAACAAGAGGCTGCAATCTAACAATTAATTGACGATCTTTTAAATAGGACGAAAACCATGCTGAAAGTATTTTGATCTTAGTTTTATTTATTAGATTAATAAATTATTATTACAGCAGCGAGACATCGAAATATTGAAAAAATGACAACGAGAGAAGAGCGCTGGCATACTCGCATATGGCCAGTTCGATAGGTTTCAAGGGTCTGCCAGAATTTATTTATTTATTTATATCTCTTTCATCTGTGACTACACTCTAATATTTAAAGTTTAAATGAAAATAAGATAGAATTCCATGGCCTGGGTACGAGCCACGAACTTCTGCGAGGGGTAGGAGGTCGTCGACATTATTTTTATTTGCATCCATTTATTTTTATAGGAAATTTCGACCTTGTGAAACCATCCTATTAAATACCTTTTTTGTATTCAAATGCGAGGGTGCATTTTATAAATGCGCCTCACAAAGTAACACGCATGTCCAAGACACCATTTTTCTTTATCATTTCGCTCTTTATGCGAAAGACAAAAGAAAATTGTGAGACACTAAGTCAATTCTAATTTTGTATTTTAATTGTTGTCCTACAGTTAAGTAGGACTTGCAAAAATTAGTCTATAGACTCATTGTGATGTTCCCCTCCACGGAAATCTTTAGTAAAAGGCGAAAGATTTACACGGTTGATTGAAGGGAAACCAGAGTTAACGCTAAATTGCCCTCAAAAAAGGTTTTAGCTTTCGGGAGATACATGATTGTATCTGGTCCCTCTTGATTAAATTGACTAAAGTTTTTCGCCTCATCAAGAAATTATCAACTTTATTACGCAATAATAATTTATAACAATTTAGTGAAATTTTTCGATTAGGATTTTAATAAATCGTTTTGCTGTAATCAATTTGTGCTTAATTCATTTGGTTCTATATTAGACGTTTTTACGAACGAATTTATGAACATACTTTATGAACGAATTCTACATTAGATGGCGCAATGTACTTCAATATGACAGTCAGTGGAATGAATATGGAATGAAGCCAGTGGAATTAGAAGGAGGAATGAATGGTTTCTGCAATCTCATACAACAATATCTTATTTCATTGTTGTACGCAGGCACGTACCAAGAATTTTTCCAGGGGAGGTCGAACTCTCGATTTATTGGACCTTTGTTCGAATAATCTATTCTTTTTATTATGTTTTAATTACAGTAATACTAATTAAAAATGAACATATTTCCGTGATATTTTTGTAAAGTTGCTTGTGAAGTTTATGCTATTATACATTGTTGATATAAAAAAATCAATCTGCTTACAAAATTCGGATTTCATTTTTGTGAAAAAAAAATCTTATAATAAAAATTAAAAAACCGTGAAAAGAAATAAAATTAAAATCGCAAGCCCTTTCGACTTAAGTCATCTTCTGGCAAATAATGAAAGACGTGAATGAGGAATTGTCGGTCCGGTTCAGTATAGGTCAAAGGGGAAAAATCCTTTTCTTTAACTGGAGTGAGCAAGGAGTGGGATGATTGCTGGGGGAGGGGAAATGGCACTGAAACAGGCCAAAGGAGGGAAAAAATGGGAAAATTAAAAAACTAAAATTAAAAACAACCCCTCGCCAACCACATCACTCGTCCTTGTTCACTTAGAGCTTTTAATAGAATTTAAACAATAAGGTGCGTCCAGAAATTATAAAGCCAAACACATTACTCATAAAAAACAACGATACACTAAACACATGATATGGCGCATTTAATTAAATGAAAACTAATGACATCTATGACATCCTTTGAAAAAATTTCAACTTTTCAAAAACTAAGAATAACTTAATAAATTGATAAAAACACGGTATAAAAAGTACCTTAAATATGGCACAGTAACTTTAACTATGTACATGGAAAGTTTCGTGGAGATTCGTTGAGTATTTTCTGAATTGTAAAAGGACAAACACTCCAACAGACTCTGATTTATAATATATATATGGATTAATCGAAAGATATCACTGAATTCTCGAATAGCTAATTTACGAGTTAGCCTTTCATCTTAAACGGAGCTTATTGTTAAATTTATTAAATTTTGGATTTCCATTTGATCATTACAAATCATTTCTTTGATCATTTTTGTTGCAAGCTTTTCAGAATTGTTTTAAATGGAATGTTAAAAGAACTGCTACATGTCTTGAGTCATAACAACAAGTTACATACGAGAGCGTTCAAATTTGACCTGGACTTTATTTTTTGTAAATTTCATTGTTGTCAAAAAATCTAAGCTTTCATTGTTGGGATGGCAACTATCGGCTGTCATGCAAATGCAGCACCACTCATCCGGTTGCCATGACAACCGATTGTTTGTTTAAACAAAATGGCGGACAGCGATGTGTCGACCAAAGTGGAACAACGATTAATCATCAAGTTTTTCCACAACGAAGATGTGAAAGCATCTGAAATTCATCAGAGACTTCAAAGACAGTTCACCGAGTCATGTTTGTTTCGATCATCCGTCTTCGCTTGGTGCCAAACGTTTGAAGGAGGGCGAGAATCCATCGGCAATGAACTTCGAAAGGCAAGGCCAGCAACTGCTGTCAATGATGGCATCAACGCACGAATAAAATGAGCTGATAAGGGACAACAGGCGGATTCATGTCCGAGAATTGGCTTCAATGCTGAACATCAGCCAGCACTGGCAATGTGGAGACCATCATCCGCGATAAGCTGAAATTCAACAAGTTCTTTGCCAGATGGGTCCCTAAGCAACTCTCCGAGGATCACAAAACCACCCGAGTGGAAATCTGTTCTATGCTGCTGCAGCGATATGACAGGGAAGGCGTGATGTGACCACCGACGAGACATGGATTCATCACTATACTCCTGAAAGCAAGCGTGCGAGCATGGAGTGGCGACACACAGGCTCACCACGACCCAAGAAATTCAAGATGACACCGTCGGCAACGAGAGTGATGACGGCTGTATTCTGGGACAATAAGAGTATCATTCATGTCGATTTTCTGAAAGAACGTCGAACCGTAAATGCAACATTTTCAGGACGTCCCTGAAGTCGGCACTGAGGGAAAAGCGACCAGGACTCCTTACCAATGGTGTTTGTTTTCTGCAAGATCACACACAGCCAACTGACTATGGACACACAGACGGAACTCAAATGGGACATCTTACCACATCCTCCATACAACCCGGCTCTCTCCCCTTACGACTATCACGTTTTTGGTTTTTGGACCATTGAAAGATTCCTTGGGAGAGCAAAGGTTCGGCTACATTGAGGAAGTGAAAAAGGCTGTCCTGACTTGGTTTCGACATCAGCCTGAAGATTTCTACAGAAACGGTATCCAGATGCTCCCAGTATGTTGGAAAAAATGCGTACAGAAGCAAGGATAGTTCTTTGAGAAATAACTGGTGTGTGTATGTGTAGTTTCCTGATTTTATAAAAAATAAAGTTCAGGTCAAATTTGAGCGCCCCTCGTATCTTATTTAACCGCGTTGAATTTTAAACGCAACAAGATTTTGAAAGATTCGCCCGTTTTAAACTTGTAATATTACTAATATTACATTAATGTTGTCCTTTTTTTGTGTTGTCCTTGTTTGTTATTCATTTGACTGAGAGGGTATTTATTTATTTATTATTATTTTCTTTTATTTTTTTTCTCTATTCAATTTTTTGGTATTTTATATGTGTTTTCATTAACCCCTTTTTGGGCTTTTGCCTGTTGGGGGACAACACAGGGCTTTACCTTCCGGAATATATCCGGTTGGTTACTCCCCTGTAGTTGTTACAATTATTATTATTATTATTATTATTATTATTATTATTATTCTTTGGGGAAGCCAAACTCGGATCAAGTCCGGAAGCCAATCCCAGAGGCGGACCCAAAAGAGGGCCAAAGCCCAAGGGACTCAAATGCGAGGGAGGGAAAGTCATGCACTCGTGGGAGTATTGTTTGGGTGTAGGAATTTCCTTACTATGTGACAGGTGTTTAGAATTGTGGCTTTCTGTAAGGTTTTGTATAAGTGTGGGTTTAAATTTAGTGTTGACAGGCTTTTGTGTAGCGAGTATGGAATAACCCCAGTGGCAGAAACAGCGATAGGGACAATGTGTACTCTGTTAACTCCCCAAAGGCGTTTTATTTCATGTGCAAGATCCGTATATTTAGTGATTATTATTATTATTATTATTATTATTATTATTATTATTAATCTCATCGAGCTATAATTTATAATTACTTGTCTTATGTCTTACTTGAAATATTTTCAAAAATTAATTTTGAAAGGCTTACAGGTGTTTAATCTTTAAAATTTTATTTTCTAATGTGCCAACTTCCGTGTGCTAAAAACTGATGGATATTCTTTTTCCCGTTCGTCCCATGGATTCGTCGGTTTGGAAGGAATGAAGCCATCTTTTACAAAAGAGGAGTATAAATTATCCTTTCTTCCTTATCCTTTCTTAGGGTAAGAACCATATATTCTACTTACGGACAACAAAATTACGGTTGACACTCAAACACTTAGCCCCTGCCTCACACCACCACACACAGATACACAAAAAAAAAAAAAAAAAACAATTCAACACATTGTGGAAATATGGCTGTAAATCTTGACTTGTATTGTTAGTGTAATTGGGGATGCTTTATCGTTAAACATAGACAACCAAAGCAATTTTAATTCTTGTTTATGATGGGGGGAGGGGTTAATTTTAATTCTTGTAATTGGGAGTTTTGAAAATTTTATAGTTCTTCTTTTCAACTGACTGAAATTTTAAATTCCAAATTAAAATCTAGTTGAGGAAACATAAACTGCTTAGATATTTCATTTTAAATGTAACTTCTGTAAATGCGGTTTTTAATATTAGTAATTTAAATTGCAAATTACATTTTTAAAATTTTACTTTTATATATACATAAACTTTTGTGAGAGCTTTCATCAAAACTGAGCTTAGTTTCCAATTAATTTTAAGCATGATTGAAAAGGCCTTTCTTTGTTTCAAGTTAAATTAGCAGAGTTTCAAAATTTATTACCGAAAACTTCTAGCGATAAGTTAGCAGAATTACTTATGGGTAAGAATTCCTGAAGTAGGCCCCTCAAAAACAAACATGTCGTGAAATTTAAAACTTTTTTTATAATTTGGTAGTACCTAATGGAGTATTAAAATTCCCAAAATATTTTCGAAAAATTTCCATTTGTTAAAATGTTATAAACAAATACATTTGTTTGGTACTTTTTGTTTAAAAAGTCATATCTCAAGCTAATTTTTTCAAATCTCATTGAAATTTTAAAGATAACAAGTAAAAAGTATATATTTCATAATAAAATATAAAAGAATGAGAAAAAATATTTTTTTATATAAAAAATAAATTTTTAATAAAAAATTAATTTTTTTTAATGTTCTCAATCGATTTCAATAATTTTGAAAAAAACACATTAATTCTAGATTTATTAACGAGTTAGAATTTGAAACAAAATTTTGATGATCTCTGTTTTTACAGTAATGCCATCATTTTTTGGGAACTTTACACAAAACATTTTTTTCTCATTCTTTTAAAATATGTTTTGTTATGAAATATCTACTTTTTAATTTTTATTTTTAAAATTTCAAACAGATTTGAAAAAATTAGCTTGAGATATGATTTTTTAAACAAAAAATACAAAATAAAAAACATGGTGTATGAAAATTTTTCAAAATATTTCGGGAATTTTAATACTACCAAATTATAATAAAAGTTTTAAATTTCACGACATGTTTGTTTTTGAGGAGCCCACTTCAGGAATTCTTACCCTTATATGCATTTCTTACGAATTACGAATTTAGAGTGATGAAATTGTGGAATCCTTTCGTTTTCTTCTCCTTATCCCTTTAGAAAGTATTCCTCATTCAATAATTTACAAAAAAAAATTTTTTGCTGTAATTGAGTTAGGATTCTGTATTCGTGGAACTATTTTTATATGAAAATAGAAGAAAAGATTAACACGTGGCGTCAAATAAGTAATGATATATGTCAGTAACTGAATAAACATCGAACATAAAATACTTTGGAGAAATTTTGTACAAACATCGAATTTTATTTCAGTGTATTACTTTACTGAAATTTTTCAAATATATATAATCGGCTTAGGAATAAATATACAGCCTTACTCAACTTAGTACACTTCAGTCAAGATGTTCATGGTGTAGCACTTTCTATTGGAAAAAACGTATTTTGGGTGATTATAATGCAATTTAATATGTTCCGAAATGAAATGGGATTACGAAGTGGAATTCTGATGTTGACAAAAATGAACTAAGAAGTTAAAGAGGGCATATATGATTAATGAATATATTTGTTCCATATATTTGGGCATTAATGATATGAGCCAGTTTGGTTTCATAGTCACGCTTTTCCAGCATATAAACAAACACTGGGCCGCGTTCGTAAATTGAACATTCTGAGCGGAAAGACTGTCGAATTTATTGTTTATGCCATCTGTAAATTTGTTTCTGCAATGGGAAAGTTGCATGAAAATTAAACATTTTTTTCTATAATATTTGTTATCAATATCAAGGAACATAATTCGTTTGTGAAAACATTTATAGTTATTTTTTTCAAAAATATTAAAATTGACACCACAAGAAAACGGTACGTCATAGCCTCGCCTCGTTGGCCTCATCTCGTTGCCCTCGCCTGCTCACCACTATCGCCGACAATGGTTAAAGCTTACAACCAACAATGCTTAATCATCAGATCGAGCTTCACATGCACTTAAAATCATTGCGTTTGATGGCGAGGCCAAAGAGAAATACAGTGACTTTTGTCAACACCACCTAAACACCAAGAAAACGGAAACTGCTATTCCACAAAGAAATTTTATTGGTACGGATGCGCATTTCGGCAGTCAGGCTGCCCTCTTCAGCGTGATACAGGTGATCAGAACAGACAAGCTGTTAAGATTATCGACAATCGACAATAGAACAGTGAAGTGTACATTTCTTCGGGTGGAACAAAAGCAGTGCTTTCACGAAGCTCACCCTACCAGCATAAATTCCACAAGAAATACACTGAAATAGGCAAGAAGCCTGACTAACCCAAAGAGGTCTTCCACAAGATACGGAATTATGATACTAAGTCAGTATACATAGTAAAAATTAACAGACAGATAGCCAATCAGGTACAAAAATAGATATTAAAAACCGACGGTTTGGGAGCAATCAGGGGTTATTGTTGTTGTCACCAATAGGGTTTGGGCGTCTCCTGGCTAGAGTGGGGATCTGTATATGTTTAGCCACGTCTTTCCATTCTGATACGTTGAGTGGTCCAGCGTCACTGTTGAGAAGTTTGGAAGGTTCTTCATTGGTGATCACATAAGATTCTAAGAAATTTAGTAACATAGGGTCACTTGTGCTGTATAGTATTTTGAAATTTTCCCGGTTGAAGTCATGTATGCAAGGTGTTCTCCCACTCTCGTCTTAACTCCTCTACGCGTTTGTCCATAGTAGACTGCGTCACAAGAAGCGGAGATAACATGTAGGCACCGGGTCTTCTTCTATTGGGATCATGTCTTTTGGGCCTCTAAGTCGTCTTCGGGTGGTGTTCAAGCTTCTGTATGCTATTCCGAGTCCAAATTCTCTTGCTATTTTCATAATGCCTTTGTTCAGTTGCGGGTTAAATGGTAATAGTAGATGGCTTCTGGTTTTCTTTTCATTCTGTAGAGTAGTGATGTCCCTTTTGATCTATGCTTCACTTTTTGGGAGATATGGTTGATGACTTCTTTTTGAAATCCATTCTGTTGAGCATAATCTTCTACTCTTTAACACCACCTAAAGATAAGGCCCGGGCGCTGAAACGTCATTACAGTGTTACACAAAGCCAACTAGAAAGACAGGCCGGGGCACTTAAAAGCCACATGACCAAAGTAGATCGACCAACAATACAATCTTCATTGTTTCCAACAAACGAAAAAGCACTGATTGTAGAAATTCAGGATGAAAACAATGAATGTTGGATTATTGCTCGATCTACTTTGGTCATGTGACTTTTTAGTGCCCCGGCCTGTCTTTTTCGTCGGCTACGAGTGTTACATCACCTCAGTAGGGAATTTGGATGTAACAATAGAACAATC